>JANFOE010000468.1:600000-912162 GCA_025667525.1 Glebionis coronaria
AGGACACCATTTGTCCTGATTGTTTGTTAATTGATTTTGGACCCGAATGATTGAATGACCTAATTGTATGACCTGATAAATGATTAAAGGACCTGATAGATGAAATTAAATGGATTATTAAAGTTAGGTTATGTCACTAAAAGTCCCATTAGCATGAATTGTGAACTACCGGGATTTGGTAGACGCTTGTGCATATAATAGTACTATTTGGGGACGATCACCGTAGTTCGCGCCTTGACGGTTGATCCCCGTCGTGCCACATTGATTGGTAAGCGAATTTATGTATGAGAAGATTTTCATATGTGACCTTTGTGACGACACGCTACTTTAGATGGGCAAATTGAGTATTGGGTTAGCTACCCGTTGTTGGTTCAGTAAGGTAACAATGTCATGCGGCTTATAATAATCCAAACTAACGAAATACTACTAGACGCTCCGAATTACGATGTATTGCCTGACTAGCAATACAGGGTCATACTATTGATATTATGTTCGTGTTTTGGTTTTCATAACCACATTCATATAACGGTTTTTATTTGACTTTATACAACGTCATCAGACGTATTGTATGATATTTTTACGACATTGGCTCGTATAATGATATTTAAGGCAAATGCCTATATTATGATTTTCAATAAGGATTTGTATAAAATGACTTCGGCTATTTTATGGCCTATTAAAATGATTTGTACAAAATGATTTTTGGTAATAATTTTATACCGATATTATATTGATGGTTTATTAAACTCTATGAATTCACTCGGCGTTATCGCTGACCTTTTCTTTTAACATGTTTTATCTCAGGTACTTGAAGGTAATTCTCGGGAAGACGACAAGAATTCATGGCCCGCACTTAAACAATATTTTCCATTCAAATATTTTGTAAAACTTTGTATGAAATAATATGACTTGGTACCGATGTAACTTTGATGTTTATGAATGGAAATGATTTATTATTAAACGACGCGATTTTTATGCGTTGTCTATGATGTGAGTAATGTGCTATCCCATAACACCAACTAGTCTTCCGCTGTACTAAGTTGTATAAATTTGGGGGTGTTACAGAAGGTGTTGAAAGGAACCAAGATCTATTTGCTGAGGAGACAAAGGAATACTTTGCTCTTATTGCTATGTCAACATCTAGATTAGACAATGAGGTATTTGACGATCCTATTGTACCAAAGCATGTAGGAAAAATACTGAGTCATTAAATGACCAAATCAGAAATATAAATGCTAATTACATAAATTCTAAGAATAATTTAGACAACTACAAACGTGCTTATAACAACTATAGTCTATCATTAGAGAATATAATCAAAGAGAGAACCAATATAGAGATCACATTGGAATCCTAGAAAAAGATGCTAGAGAAAAAGAATTCCATTAAGGAATTAACTGCTGAAATTGAAATCTTTAGAGCTAATAAAAAGGTAGATGAATAAACAGTTGAAAAGTTTGCAAAAGCCTCTAAAGATCTAACTAAGGCTGTTGAAATAGGACAGTCTCCAAGAGATAAAACTGGTTTTGGTGTTAAAATTGAACATGTTGCTTTTCCACCACCACCTTCTAACATACATGGAGCCACTCCTATCAAAAATATTTCTTGGACTGGTCTTCCTTGTTTTGCCAAGCAGGCAGATATTGAGTTTGAATTAAATGATTATGTAAAAATCAGTGAGGTTAGGGACTTTGAGAAAGAACAAGCTGCTTTAAAGCAGTGGAAAATAGATAACTCTGTCCTTTTCTCTAGAGAAGGTTTGCTTGGTAGTGACACTAGTTCTAAAAGTACTTCATCTAGAACTAGTAGTACATCAAGAGCTGAAACTAGAACTACTAGTCCAAAACCTTACAAAACCACCATTAGATATGCTAATATGTATAGCACTAAATATAATAAAAATGTGGTTAGAGGAAATCAAAGAAACTAGAATAATCAAAAGTCTATTCAACTTGGAAAGGACTTTGTGAAAAACACCAAACCATGTTTCACCTGTGGCAGTTTTGATCACATATACCAAGACAGTAAAACAACCAAGGGAATGGTGGCAGCAAATCCTTTAAAGGAAATGCAACCACAAGCTATTTTGTTGAATGCAAGGGAAAAACCTTTTTCCCTTGCTAAGTACATTCCCCCTGCTTTGAGAAATAAGGCAACGAATAAGTATGTTGTGCCTGCCTTGGGGAAAGATAAATGAATCATACCCCCAATCTAGATCTAATGTGACCAGACCAACATCTCATAACACATTTGCATCTTGCCATAGACCTTACCAACACACCTATAAAGGCCAGAACAAGCAATGGGTTCCCTCTACTAAGCATAGGGATTCCTCTGCTAAGCCTATGGTTTCCCCTGCTGGCAAAGTTATGGCCTCTAAAAACATGGGTAGATGGGGAAAAGCTATGAAAGCCTTAGCTCGTTGGGTTTGGGCTCCCAAAAGGGGTACTCAACCCAATGGTGTATCTTTAGCCTTTGATAAATTATCTTACATTGATACACGAGGTAAATCTAAGTCATTAATGGCTTGGGACCCCAAGAAAAACTAATTTGTTTTTCTTTTGGTAGGTAACAAAGCAGACCAAGAATGACAAAGCATATACTGGGATAGTGGATGCTCAAGGAGCATGACTGGTCATAAATCATATATGTCAAACTTTGTTCCCCTGCATGATTATTGATCCCTTTGGGTGGATCTATATTCTGTTAAGAATTAGTATAATAGTTTGTAATCAAACTAAAACACTTTAAGCACTCTTACTAACACTAAATAAGTTATGCGGAATCTAACTTATAAAGCACAGAAGAACAAAATTACTTTTAACTATTCGATTCTCTTATTAATCGACTTGAATGAGGTACATGAAAGACATTGTACCTATGTTCCTTTTATAGAGTAAGGAACCCTAGAAACCTTAGAATATTCTATAAAGATAACTATATCACAGACGATATATTATCAATATTCTAACTATTTAGGTATATCACATAATATATACTTTAACTATAACTATGAGATATCTTATACAAAGATATATTTGTTCTAATCATCATAGCATTACTTACTTTATAAGTAGCAGTACTTACTATGTACCGCGTTAATACTAACGGTACTTACATAACACTAACAATACTTGGAATACACTAACGGTACTTGACACTTAACAAATAATTCCCAACAATCCTCCCCTAAACAAGAAATGATAACTTGTTGTCTTCTTGTTTCTCTTGTACTGGATGTATTAAAAACACATGTCTTTAGTCTTTTCCTCATCCTTGGATTGAACTTGGTAATTTGTATTTGTATCCAACTGAATGTAGCCAAACACATAAAATGTAGATCTTCTTCTGATAAGATAATCTTCAAACATCATGAGTATCATTTTAGGTATAAAAGACCAACTGTTATGGAGATTCCACCTTTGAGGTACATGACTGTACCTTCATTATTCCTAGCTGATGATGCTGCCAATGAGATGGCTGATGAAGAAGACCTCTATCAAAATAATGGACAACCAGTCTCTTCCCCTGCGAAGCCAAGACATGAAAGCAATTGAATGTCAAAAAGCAGCAGAATCATGGATTTCCTTACTGGTCCAAATGTCTCCCTTGCCTTTGAAGAAACAGTTGTGGATAATGTTATTGATGCAGAAAGAGAATCCCCACTCATTTCTACATCTTCTCCGATCACTATGTCAAGCAGTGGCAGCTGAATCATTAGGCATGGAGGTCCAAGCTATTCAGAGCTGCATACAGCTCACCAGCATCCATCTCTCAGTCATGCAGTATCATTTGGGAACTCCTTTGAAGAGTTCTTTCCCAATCAAGATAGTCCCATAGAACCTGATTTGGGAAATGATGAAACTGAAGTCCTTAAGAATATGCAGCCTACTTACAAAATCAATAAAGATCACCCCCAATCACTAAATCATAGGTGATCTTGATACTCCCAGACAAACAAGGTATCAAGCAAAGGAACATAGCTTTACTGCCAACCTCACAATGAAATTCAATCATGACAATATGCAATGTTGCCTATTTGCTACCTTTTTGTCACAAGAAGAGGCAAAGAAGATCTTTCAAGTATTGAACGATCCAGGCTAGGTAGAGGCTATTCAAGAAGAGTTATTGCAGTTTGATATTCAAGAGGTTTGGATTTTGGTTGACTGTCCAAAATGGGCAAGACCCATTGGGACAAAATGGTTGCTTAGAAACAAGAAGGATGAGAGGGGTATAGTTGTAAAACAACAAAGCTAGGATAGTAGCACAAGGATATACACAAGAGGAAGGAATTGATTATGATGAGGTCTTTTCCCCAGTTGCCAGAATTGAAGCCATCAAATTGTTTCTGGCATATGCTTCTTTCATGGAATTTATTGTGTACCAGATGGATGTTAAGAGTGCCTTCTTATATGGCACCATTGATGAAGAGGTGTATGTTATACAGCCTCCAGGTTTTGAAGATCCAAAACATCCAGACAAGGTTTATAAGGTGAAAAAGGCAATGTATGGGCTTCATCAAGCTCCTAGGGCCTGGTATCAGACTCTACCCAGTATCTACTGGATAATGGCTTCAACAGGGGAAAGATTGATCAGACCTTATTTATAAAGAAACAAAAAGGTGACTTTATTTTAGTACAAGTATATGTAGATGATATCATTTTTGGATCCACAAACTCCATGCTTAGCAAGGAGTTTGCCAAATTGATGCAAGAGAAATTCCAAATGAGTGCAATGGGAGAGCTCAACTTTTTCTTGTGGTTATAGATTCAATAGAGGAAAGATGGGTTTTTTATTTTCCAACACAAATATGTTGCTGAGTTTGTGAAAAAGGTTGGATTATGTGAAGGAAAGAAAGTCTCCACTCCTATGGACAAAGAGCATCCTTGGGGCAAAGAGGGCCAAGGAAAATCTATTGATGTTAGAACATGTAGATCCATGATTGTATCTCTCATGTATCTTACAACTTCAAGACCTAATATCATGTTTGTTGTATGTTTGTGTGCAAGACACCAAGTGACACCTATGGAGTGCCACCTGTTTGCTGTGAAGAGAATCTTTAGATATCTCAAGTGTCACCATCCTTTAGGACTTTGGTAACCTAAAGAGTCACCCATTTAGTTGATAGCCTATTCAGATAGTGATTATGATGGTGACAACAATGATAGAAAGTGTAACACCCTAGTTTGGTAAATGGAATGTCACGCATGATTATGGCGTCTCATCAAAGCATACAAGGATAAATGTATTTAAACATCACATGACCATAAAGGAAATACCGGAAACAAACATCGGTACCCAAAAGTAGAACTCATCACAAACAAACATAAGTACTGTAAATGAAAAGGACTAAACAATGTCTATAGAAATGAGTATCAAAAGTATGAAGAAATGCATAAAGTAATGAAGGCTAGGAAGCTTCCAATCCGTATGCACATACGCTTAAAATATACGAGCATCCCTGAGTACCTGCCGTTTTGGGAACATGAAAGGAAAAACGGCTGAGCATAACGCTCAGTGCCCGGAGATACAAGTATATAATGAATAATATAAGCATATAAGCATAAAGCAGCGGAAATGTCTAAGTCCTGGAAAACCTGACATATCTTAGTAAAACTGGTTTTATAGTTTGAAAAGCCTTATGTTTATCTTATAGAAACTATTTAACATGTTTACCATTAGCCAATATAGGTCATGAAATATCAACATGCATGAATACTTGGAGGGGTGACCTCGTCATGCAATTAGAGGGGCTGACTCTAATTAATATAAGTTTTGGGTAGGAGGGATCAGCTCCTTGTGAAGGATGCAAGGCACACACCACATTTACCTGAATAATCTGTAAAAACATGTAACCTAGGATGCACCCAACGCCCCACATGATAAGAATAATATGGCCAAAAGCTGAAGGGACGCCATGAGCTATCACTTCGCCGTGGTGAAGTCATAACACTGGTGCCTCCAGTGTTATGGTTATGGTACCTCCATAACTAGGTGAAACTGGTCATGCATGTATATGGCTTTAGGCATTTAATTAACCATAAGCAATTAAAAAACATATAAAACATATACTGGGAAAACAGTTGGCTGCATACGGGGAATCCTAATAAGGAAAGAATGTCCATACTGAAAGGATGGAGAATCCGTACCTTGTGTCTAGTGAACGAAGAAGACGAAAGAAAGGGAGTCCTATTTCGATATCACTAATGCTACATAAATAATATACGTGTATAAGTATTCTGACTACTGTATACGTAACTGGTTTTATATCATGTCTTAGCTTGTTTTATATGTTCATGTCATGTTTTATTGGTCTTAACGTTATGCTGTATTTCTTGTATTATTGGTCTTAACGTTACGTGTATAAGTATTCTGACTACTAGTATTTCTTGTATTATTATAGTTGTTGTTTAATAATAAGAAACTTTCTAAAAATAGCAGTTTTCCTAAAATAGAAAGTTTCCAAAAATAGAAAGTTTCCAAAAATAGAAAGTTTCAAAAAATAGATTTACTGCTTAAAATAGATAAGTTTCTAAAAATAGAAAGTTTCCATAAATAGATTAGCTGCCTTAATTAAATAAGTTTCTAAAAATAGAAAGTTTCATAATTAGAAATAAGCTAGATTATTCAGCTAATAATATAAGCTTAAGTGTTTACTGATTAATAATCTAAGTCATGTGATTAAATAGTATAGTTTATTAATTATTACATGTAAATTAAATAAACTATATGTTATAAGATTTAATTAAATATAGCATGATTTAATTAAATTAAAGTGTAAATAATACTTAGGTTAAAACATGTATTAATATTTATTATTAATATAACCTAAGTCATGAAAAATTAATTAATTATAAGTCATGTTTATAATAATTAATTAACTACTAAGTCTAAATTTCATGATTTAAATACTTAGGTTATAGCCATGTATTAATAATAATAATAATTAACCTAAGTCATGTCTAAATTAATGTAAATATATAACATGGTAAATTAATTTAATTAATCTAGTAATTAAATAAACTTGTAAAATAATTAAACTTGTATAATTAATTAAGTCGTGAACCGTGTTCGTGAACCCATGAACCGAACCCGTGAACCAGCCAAACAAACGCACCCTTAACAGTGGCAAAACCAGCTTGGCCGGTTGCCACTGTTTTCACAAAACAGCCACCGGCCCATGCCGGTGGTTCCCTTGGTCCTGGCTAGCCGCCGGCTAGCAAAAGTTCCCACCGGAAGTTAGCCGGTGGTTCCCCCTGCTGCCGCGGTTGGTGTCCCCCCTGCTTTCCTTATTTAGCCATCGGCTTAAGCCGGTGGTGTATCATTGTTTTTAGCCGAGACCCCCTGAACCAAAACACACCCCGACGCATGTCGGGGTTCCTTGTTCTTGCGGCCGAGACACAACAACATCACACCGAGACCATGGGGTCTCAGTTGATGCACAACAAAGCAAGCCGAGACCATGGGGTCTCGGTTCCTTACGTCGGCCAAACAAACACCCCTAAACACCATGATTAATTACACTCCCATGATTAATTACATGTTAGTTAACTTGTTTTTATAACTCTGTGATTTCATGTGTTATTATTTAATAAAAACATAAAAAGAAAAGGGGTTTAAAGGTTTACCGAATACGTGAAACAATGGAGAACAATAACACTAACAACCTTTCAAGAATTGATCACCAAAATCTACCAATCACACCCTTTGTGGTGTTTGTACTCGACGGCCAAGAGGAGATCACAAGAGGAGGCTAGGGTTTTGATATTTTTCTAATTTTTGTAATTATGAAAAGTATATTTTCCTTTTTCTGGTTTTAGTAAAAACTCAACATGGGCTTGGCCCTTTCTCTTGCTTCTTGCCACGATTATGTGGGGCCCACAAGGGGAAACCCATTGTTTTCCTTGTCTAAATATTATACGTGTACTCGTGTCGTGTTTACGTGATTTATTTAGTTATCGTTCGTGTCGTAAACTATATTTATTCGTAATCGTAATAAATATACGTAAATACGTAATAATAAGTTCGTGATTATTTTCGTTCATGATTTTCATGTTCGTGATTATAATTATTGTTGATAATAATTATTGTGTCTTAATACGTAATAAATACTTATCGTGTAATAACACGTACGTAATACTTGTAAATTCTAATCGTGAAACGTAAAAGTGCTAAATAAGAAAAGTTCTAATCATGTATGTACGATCATAAGGGTACTATTCATGGTAAAAGCATTCGGGTTTTACAACTCTTCCCCCCCTAAAAAGAATAATTTGTCCCTGAATTATAGATAATGTAAACTGGAAAAGAAGAACATACCCGAAATTGAAATGTGAAATGAGGGTAAGAAGCCCGGATAGACTCCTCTGTTTCCCAAGTGGCTTCCCGCTTGGTATGATCCCTCCAAAGGATTTTGACGAATGGAATCGTCTTCCTTCTCATGACTCGTTCTTGTTTGTCAATAACTCGTTCGGGTTCTTCTATGAAAGTGAGATCTTCATGAATCTGTTCCAGTGGATACTGAACCATGTGAAGGGGATGATACTTGTAGCCTCTGAGTAAGGACACATGGAATACATCGTGAACATGAGAAATTTGCGGAAGTAACGCTAAACGATAAGATACTTCACTAACTCGCTCAATGACACGAAACGGTCCGATGAATCGAGGACTGAGCTTCCTTTTAATTCCAAAACGTCTAACACCACGTGCCGGCAAAATGTAAGTCCCTACGATGCTTGTCGGCATTACTCTTCTGACGTGATCGTGCTTCTTTCAGTTTCTACTTAGCTACTGTGACCTTCTCGTTGGTCAACTCTATCATTTCTGGTCCCTCAAGTGTTCGCTCGACAACCTGATCCTAGCAGATTGGGGCGCGACACTTTCTGCCATACAACATCTCGAACGGAGCACACTAGATACTTGCGTGCCAACTGTTGTTGTATGCAAACTCTACCAAACAGATGTAATCGTCCCAATCTCCCGTCCATTCCAGCGCACATGACCTCAACATGTATTCTAATGTTTGAATCGTTCGCTCCGATTGCCCGTCTGTTTGTGGATGAATAGCCGTGCTAAGCTTATGTTTTGTACCCCAAGCTTTCTGCAGACTTCTCTAGAATCGTGAAGTGAAACGAGGATCTCTGTCTGAGACGATGCTGGATGGAGCACCATGGTGTCTCATGATCTCCTTCTTGTAAGTATCGGCGAGTTTACTAACCGAATCTTCTTTGCGGATCGGTAAGAAATGAGCTGACTTGGTAAGTCGATCAACGATAACCCAACCGCATCGTGCTTCCTCTTTGTCTGCGGAAGACCGGTAAAAAAATAAATGGTTATTTTGTCCCACTTCCACTCTACAATATCTAACCGTTGAAGAAGACCGCCAGATCGCTGATGCTCGATCTTAACCTGCTGGCAGGTAAGACATTTGTAGACGTAAGTCGCAACATCCTGTTTCATACCACTCCACCAAAAGTATTGCTTGATGTCATGGTACATCTTGGTCGAACCAGGATGAATAGAGAATGGGGAGCTATGAGCCTCAGCTAACAATGCTTCCCGGAGTTCTTGATCATCAGGAACATAAAGTCTCGTGCGCTGCCATAAGATACCATCTGCGTCTACTCGAAATTCTATCTGCTTCTCCAAATTTTGAATTATCGCCCAGATTTCACCATCATCTTTCTGAGCTTCCTTGATCCTAGAGAGTAACTCGGGCTCCACTATAAGATTAGCCCAGTAACCGTGTTGTCCACGTACCATAATCTCAATGTCTAGTCGCTCTAAGTCTTCCTCCTCAATTTTAATGCCGTTAATCATTACGGACTTTCTACTAAGTGCATCTGCCACTACATTCGCCTTGCCGGGATGATACTGTAGATTAATGTCATAATCCTTCAACAGCTCTAACCATCTCCTCTGTCTCATGTTTAATTCACGTTGAGTGAATATGTACTTCAAGCTCTTATAGTCCGTGTAAATGTCACATGATTCTCCATACAAATAGTGCCTCCATATCTTCAATGCAAACACGACTGCTGCGAGTTCCAAGTCATGCGTAGGGTAATTTTCATCATAAGGCTTAGGATACCGTGAAGCGTACGCGATCACTTTCCCATGTTGCATGAGAACACAACCAAGTCCCTTCCCTGATGCATCACTGTAGATCTAAAATCCACCTATACCAGATGGGAGAGTAAGAATCGGTGCAGATACTAACTTGTGCTTTAGGTCTTCAAAGGTCTTCACTCTATCTTCAGTCCAGACAAATTTCTCCCCTTTTCGCATCAGTTTGGTCAATGGTAGTGCTAAATGGGAAAAGTTCTCCACGAACCTACGGTAGTAACCAGCTAAGCCTAGGAAACTGCGAACTTCAGTCACTGATGTCGGTCTTGGCCACTTGGTAATAGCCTCAACGTTTGCTGGATCCATAGTGATTCCTTCAGCTGAGACAATGTGACCTAAGAACGCCACCTTGTCTAACCAGAACTCACACTTGGAGAATTTAGCATACAACTGCTTTTGGCGAAGAATCTGTAATACTGTACGAAGATGGTCTTCGTGTTCCTCCTTGGACTTAGTGTGACAATCCGTCAATTTATGGTTGATATTTTATTCTCAAGTATTATTTAAAAACATTATGTTAATGTTATATTATGAACTCACTCATTTTTTGGAAGAAATTTGGGTTTACGCCTTGAAGTAGCATCGACTACGTCTAAACCAGATGATTCTACGTTACGTGCTTACGTTTACATACACCGTTTTTGGTGACAGTCCGACACTTCAGGAAATAAATTTATCCATGAATATTATTTTGGAATTTAAATTTGTGTTGGTTCATAAACTCGCAAAATTCTAGGTTTACGTATTTATGTTTTTGAACTCCGTTTTTGATGAGACAATTTTTATTAGATTTGTTTTGTGCCGTTGATTCATAATTTATAAAAACGTTTTTCGTAAAATGACCCGCGGGCAAGCAAATAGAGAAAACTATAATCGAGGATTACCCGTAAATTAGTGGGGATGAGACAAGATAACTCTTTCCCCACCCCCTACATGTGGCGTCCAAGGCAAGACAACACATCAAATGTGTGTCAAGTTTACATAACAAGCTAAGGACACTTGTCCTTAACCTTCTACCAAACCATCTAACTAGCCAAAACTAGCAAATCATACCATTTATTTCATTACTCAACATGCAAAAACTCAAAACACACACTCTCTCTCTCTCTCTCTCTATCTCTCTCACCCATTTTGGCCGTCCATCATAGCACCACCACCACCATGTTCATCAAAAATCTAGCCATAACCCAAGGCTATAATCAACATATGTTGAAGCCTAGTTGAAGTTATGAAGATTGGAGGTGATTTTAACAACTAGCAAGGAGTTTATATGGAGATCAAGGGCTGATTTTTGGAGAAGTATATAAATACTTGGTGATCCTAGAAGTGGTGTTGATATCTCATAAGATTGGTTACCCAAAACCAAGTCTTGTTCATCCAAAAACTCATCATTCATCACTTTGGTGGTATAGAGATTGTTTCTTCCTATCCTCTTGTTATTTTGAATATGTAATCTTTTATTTTCTTTATTTATGTATATGTATATGATGATGAATGATGATTAAAAATATTATGTGGGGATCATGTGTTGATAAACTTGGTTAAAAAGATTGAAAACTACATGTAAAAGTGGTAAAATCTTACTTAAATAAGTAGGCTGTATAAAAACAGTAAAGAACCCTATGTTAAACTGTTAAAATGGCATGAATGAATTAATATACTGTAAGATACGATACTTGTACACATGTGAGAGTTGGCCATACAATGGACTCCTTAAAATGAGTGGGATATGATCAAAATAATATTGAAGTACAAATCTGAGTAGTCTGTTTTGGACGGACTGTTAGGGACATTTAGATATAGATTGAGCAGTAGTTAAACTGAGTTAATTGTAGCACATGATATGTAGTTTCTGCCATCCAAAGATGAGCTTCTATCTCCTTGTAGAACCTTAGATATGGTAAAAATGGTGAAAGTGAAAATAATAATCAGATTTGTAAAATAAAAGTATATAATATAATATTAGCACTCAAGTAAATATAATATAAAATGTATACTAAAAACTCACTAACTTATATATTACATGTAAAAAAGTATGTACATTAATAAGTAAATGAGACATTTTATAAAAATGGCAATTTGATAACTTTTATAAGTTATAAAACTATAAACATGAGTTTTACGTCTTTTACGGCTAAAACCGTAAAATTAATGTTTTCGTCAATTAAAACTTAGATGGTCGGACCCGTCTAAGGTAAACTTTTTATAACTCATATACTGATGTATACGTACATATTACAATTAAAAACCGATAAAACCCGAGCTTTATAACATATGGACATTAACGGGACAAATCAGCCTTATTGGACTATTAATCCAACTAATTTGGCTAAACATTAATGGACTTACTCTTTGGGCTTAACCCACTTGGGCCCAACATGTAAGTATAGGGCTGATGTTAAAATAATAATTGGACTCATATAATATAATGGGCTTATAACGGGCTTATTGGGCCTTAACGAGTAAAGAAGTTAAACTAGTGAAACTAGTATAAAAATTTACCAACACATAACACTATAATGAGTGAATAAAGATGTACAATCCCACTTGGTCATCATCATACTTATGATATCATCATATATATACATAGCCATTGTTTTTATAAAGTCATTGGACAAGAGTCTAAGACGAGTTCTATTTGTCTAGGTTTCTGTGATTGAAGCACGTACCGTACATCCAAATCGCCGATAACCGCCTTTCCCAATCAGCGTGAGTTCATAACCTCGCACTCTTTTAAATGTTTTTATGAAATGTTTATAAACCCGCGAGGGAGATAACATGTTAGTTTTAATAAAAATAGGACACCAGTTGTCCCGATTTTTTGCTTATTAATTTGGAGCCGAATGATTATATGACCCGATGAATGAAATGAAATGGATTATTAATGTTAGGTTATGTCACTAAAAGTCCCATTAGCATAAATTGTAAACTATCAGTATTTGGTAGACGCTTATGCATATAATAGTACTATTTTCGGAAGATCACCCTAGTTCGCGCCTTGACGGTTGATCCCCGTCGTGTCACATTGATTGGTAAGCGAATTTATGTATAAGAAGATTTATATAAGCGTGATTATTGTGACGACACGATGTTTTAGATGGGCAAATGAGTTTCGGGTTAGCTACCCGTTGTTTGTTATAGTAAGGTAGCAATGTCATGCGGCTTATAATAATCCAATAACGAAAATACTGCTATATGCATTGAATTACGATATATTTCCTGACTAGCAATACGGGGTCTTATTATTGATATTATGTTCGGGTTTTGGTTTTACATAACCATATTCATAGAACGGTTTTTATTTAACTCATTACAACGTTATAAGACGTATTGTATGGTGTTTTTATGACAGTGGTTCGTATAATGTTTTTGAAGGCAAAAGCCTATATTATGATTTTGACAAGGATTTGTATAAAATGTTTTTGGATTATTTTATGGCCTACGACAAAGAATTGTACAAAATGATTTTCGGTGATAATTTTATACCGATGATATATTAATGGTTTTCATTAAACTCTATGAATTCACTCGGCGTTTTTGCTGACCTTTTCTTTTAACGTGTTTTATCTCAGGTACTTGAAGGTAATTCTCGTGAAGACGACAAGAATTTATGGCCCGCACTTAAATAACAATTTCCATTCAAATTCTTTGTAAAATTGTATGAAATACTATGACTTGGGACCTATGTAAAATTGATATTCATGAATGGAAAATGCTTTATTTTTAAACGATGCGATTTTTAAGCGTTGTCTATGATTTGAGTAATGTGCTATCCCGTAACACCAACGACTCTTTCGCTGAACTAAAGTATGAATATTTGGGGGTGTTGTTAAATCCAAGATCTTTAGACTCAAACAGTAAAAACCATTTTATCTAGGTTGATCATCATTCATATGATAACATAGCGGAATAAGAACAAGGATTATGAATAAGATGTTTAACAAGATGAAATATTCCCAAAGAGTTTGTATTATTTGATTAACACAAACTACTCTAGGTGTGTGTACATTGAATCCCACACCTAGAGATCAATGTTTACAGTAGGTTACATTGTGAATATGAAAGTGATCAACAAAACCTACGTATGGTTCCTTTTATAACATAAGGAAACCATGATACATGGAAACTAAATAATATATTAATGAATAAATCAAAACAGACTTATTCACTCTTATCACTACTTTGACAAAATCTTTTCTTCTTATCACATATGGCAGGGGAAACATACAGCAGGGGAAAGTTTCTCTAGCAGGGGAAACTTTGTAGTATTTTGTCCACCAGCTTGAAGTTTCACATAGTGTCTTATTTGGTCCTTTCTAGTTTCCATGGTGATTTGACTCATCAACTTTTAGCCCAACAGTCTTCCCCTAGTTGATGATGTCAAAACACTTCCCCTTAAGCATATAACACCAAAGATCAACAGGCTGAACATTCTTTGTAGACAACTTCCCCTTTTTGACATGATCAAATAGGGGTCTTCTATGTGAACAACCTTGATTTTCAACTACTACTAACCAATATCATACATCAAACCCAAGTATTATGCACCCCAAATTACCCTCCATGAAGTTTTCCACATCTTAAAATGGATTTGAGAAGTAGAAACTTACATTAGTTGTACTAATACTAGCGAATAGTAGCAAAAATCTTCACCTTGATGTCATATGTGAATGATTAACACTTTATCAAATGAGCTTCCCCTTAAAGTGTGCTAATCATTTATGAATCTTGAATTCTGTAGGCTGTATGTAATGATTACATATGAAGAAATCTGATCATAACTTACTTGATGATGAAGTAGAATAACTTGAACTTGCATTCTATATCTTGCACTAACCATGTGACAAAGAGTTAGCATATACAAAATCCTCATTTTTGATGAAAATGAGACACTGAGCACGATAATGTAACTCCTTCAAGTGACAGAAAATATGTGCATAGAGTACCATAAGAAAAATCACATATTCCTAGATCTTGTACCACTTTGTCACTAAGCGTTTAAGCATAAAACACATACCCGCGAAAATCTCCTTCATCGTCAAATAAATGATAAACAATTTTCTTTGTAATCGATAAATATAAAACGAGCCTTTATACCTTTAAACCAGTTGCTGTGAATAACCCATACTCCAAAACATTGCTGTCCCCAAAACCAAATCCGACAGCAGGGGGAACTTTTCTGGCAGCAGGGGGAACTATTGAAGGCAGGGGAACGTAGCAGGGGCTTCTTTTAATGAAAGAAGGGGGAACGTTTTCACAAGCAGGGGGAACTTTTAATGCCCTTGTTTTTGTTATTAACTATGCCAAACCCACTCAAGGTGGGAATGAATTTTATAACAGTAAGATAAATAACAAAAACAAAGTGATTAAAAATTACCTACTGTAAATACTTTGTACCTGCTATATCATCATTTTGTGTAAACAGATCCAAAAGAGATGCTGTACAAATGAATTGTGGCACAACACCTGCATTCCCACATACCAGTGAGTTACACCTTGGTCCCACGTCTCTTTTGCTTGCGAACTATGCTGACGTCCTAATCTAAACTCCACGTGGACACCATTATAATATTCACTGTTAATTGGCCATTATGTTTGTTAAATGAACCACTAATTGTGGAACCCAAAACAACATAATGCCTTGTTGACAGCTAAATTGTCAGTGCGCCTGGCCCAGAATCTATCAACATCAGGTAATTAATATCCCAATTATAGTGCGTATGTATCGATCCTGTTGACCAATTTGATAATCACACCTACTGGGACCCACGATGACTTAAACAACCTTTGTTTAAATCGTGTGAATACAGATTTGATGTTGCTTCGTGTGAACGCACCCAACGTAATCACATCCCACATGATATTCATATAATGTTAACCAATCATGTTTTGTGGGACCCTCTTCATTCCCTCGTCCAAAGCAAAAGTAATCATCCTACGTGATGACTAACAATTCATCCTTACATTAAACATGAAAATGGGACCCGCATATAATATTTATTGAATGATTAATCATCAACGAATATATTTAACGGAGCACAGTAGTTCTTTTATTCGTTCATCAGTAATTCTAGGGTTTTTGACGAATAAACCCTAAACACCACTATTTTCTTCATAGCAACAAACATAAACATCTTGATTCTCCTAGATATCGAGAGCCACCCGCTCTGATACCACTTGTTGAATCCAAGATCTTTAGACTCAAACAGTAAAAACCGTTTTATCTAGGTTGATCATCATTCATATGATAACATAGCGGAATAAGAACAATGATCATGAATAAGATGTTTAACAAGATGAAATATTCCCAAAGAGTTTGTATTATTTGATTAACATAAACTACTCAAGGTGTGTGTACATTGAATCCCACACCTAGAGATCAATGTTTACAGTAGGTTACATTGTGAATATGAAAGTGATCAACAAAACCTACGTATGGTTCCTTTTATAACATAAGGAAACCATGATACATGGAAACTAAATAATATATTAATGAATAAATCAAAACAGACTTATTTACTCTTATCACTACTTTGACAAAATCTTTTCTTCTTATCACATATGGCAGGGGAAACATACAGCAGGGGAAAGTTTCTCTAGCAGGGGAATCTTTGTAGTATTTAGTCCACCAGCTTGAAGTTTCACATCATGTCTTATTTGGTCCTTTCTAGTTTCCATGGTGATTTGACTCATCAACTTTTAGCCCAACAAGTGTTACAGTTTGGTTCCAGAGCTCTCGTTATAGAAAACAAAAGATTTTTAAAACCAAGGTTTTGAATAAAACATTTCAAAATCTTTTAACTATAAAAATTTTCTCAAAATGTCTAAAAATCTTTTGACTATAACGGTGCCAAAGAATTCCCGAGTTACCGACAAGGCCAGACTGAGAAGTGTTATTTTAGTATATATATATATATATATAACTTGGATTATATATATATATATATATATATATATATATATATATATATATATATATATATATATATATATATATATATATATATATATATATGATGTAATTTGATTACATGATTGTTTGATGATTATTTTACTATATATACGAGGTATTTATACGACGTAGGTTGTCACAAGAAACCCTAACTCCCCTAGCAAATCAATCGAAGCTATTCCCATAGGAATTCTAGCTATTAAGTTT
Organism: Glebionis coronaria; assembly: GCA_025667525.1. Taxonomy (NCBI): domain Eukaryota; kingdom Viridiplantae; phylum Streptophyta; class Magnoliopsida; order Asterales; family Asteraceae; genus Glebionis; species Glebionis coronaria. The sequence goes on from JANFOE010000468.1 coordinate 617,288, forward strand.
ATAACTTTGTGCGAAAAGATTAAATTTATTCAAATCTTGTTATATTAAGTCATTTTTGGGATCCGTAATGACTGACGCGACGTGACTATGTGACAAGAATTTATTTGACGAGACCATGAATTTGTCATCGAACTTCAATGGATTCGTTGACTTCAACGTTTCAAGAGGGTAAATTGCATCTAATGCAAGACATAGCAAGAGAAAGTGGTATCACTTTAGTTCGACTACTTCAGTCATATCTTATGACCATTGCATGGGTTCAAGGAGGAAGCGAATTTATAACACTCTTTGGTCAAAATCATTATACATTCATCGATTCACTATTCCTCAACTTGCACCAACTTGCTGATCAACTTCAAAAAGAAGACTTTAATCACTCTGCATCGGCACTTGCTTATAAGACTCTTGTGACACAACTTACGCCTTTCCTCCAATTCAATATCATCAAGTCTGACAATTAAGGGATATGCCGGTCATTTTTAAATACACACAGAACGTGGTTAAAGACTTCCGTGATAAACTGCTGAAATTTATGACATCGGTTTCGTCTTCTATTTATGAAAGATCTAGGCTTCAGCAAGCGTATGATAATGGAGTGCAAGAATCTATGATGCAGATGCAAGAGGAGAATGATCATACGGTTGACAACTTGGAGCCTAACGATGGCAAGAGCACGTAATCAGGAGGACAACATGATACCAGTGGCACGTCAGGGAATGTTCACGAGATCTCTTTTTATGACACCTTACCCGTTTATGACGAAGAGCCTGTGAACATGGTACAATGTAATGTTGTTTATGATGTATATGCTGATGAAATGCCGCATATTGAGCCTTATGAACCTAATTATGACAAACATGGGATGGAAAATAATGATAGACATACCACTTCTGATTCATCCAATGTGAGTCATAATGGGGGAGAAAGTGTTCAAAATGCTAAACATCATGATAATTGTCTTATAACTGCTTCATTGACTGCTTCTGATTCCAAGATTAGAGAGCTCGAAACGATTGTAGCTCAATAATAAGTGTGAAAACACTTATCCTTTTACCACTTATTTCCAATAATAACAAGACCAAAACGTGTATTTCATGTCGTAAAAGTCGGAATTATGCGTGGTTTGTGTTTTAATTGTGTTTTAGGACCAAAAGATGAAAAAGGAAGAAAACACGGGCTTTCACGGGCTTTTATCGAAGAAAAACGAGAAAAGACGAAGTCAAAAGATCAAGAGTGCAAAAAGAACGGAAGTCCAAGGCCTATTCTGAAGATTTATCGAAGAAAAAGTCTAAAGACGGAAGTTTAATGAAGTCGAAGAATTCAAGTCTAATAGAAGAAGAAATTTATAAGACAAGTTCAATTCGTATCGACAAATCCCGAGACAACGTCGAGAAAGACAAAACATTTAAATCGAGTCGAGAAGAAAGAAAGAAGGAAGCAACACATGCACCTTCCCACCTCCTATAAATACCCTCCTAATGACACATTAGGAGGTGGTTATCTAGTTTATTTTTCTTTCTTTAATTTTATTTTTAGAGAGAGAAAGTGTTTAACTTTCTCTCACTAGTACTTCATCTTTTCTTTCTTTTCATGTTTAAGCTTTGATTTGATCTTGTATTTTGGAATCGTTAATCAATAAGTTCAAGTTAAGTTTCTTATGTTTAATCTTCTTCTACCTTTCTTTATTTTTAAGTTGATTTTGATCCGTTATAATCTTTGATTTTGCTTAGATTTGATGTTTATGTGATTAAAAATTTTATCTTTTTTAATCCTATATAAGTTTTTATACGATTAAGCTTAAGGCTTGTTATGATTTTTGGCTTATTTAGTATTTAGCTTATTTATCTTTTTAAGTTTTCTTTAAAGTTTAGTGTTTTTAAAGTTTGTTTTGAAAAGTTGCTTATTTTAAGTTTAAAAGTTCTTATTGGTGCTTATTCGTTCTTTTCGTTGTAAATTTGATTATGTATTGGTTTGAGCTTATTAAAAATAGCTTATAACTTGGCTTATTTCGAATCACAAGGTCATCGGAATAGGGTAAACCCCTTTCCGATTATGCATTCCGATTAGGCATTTATATTCCGATCAGCTTACTATTATTCCGATCAAAAGGATCGGAAAAGGGTTTTGTTTTTCTGATTTGGAGTCCGATTGGGATTCCGGCGGGGGTCTTTATGTTGACATTCCGAGAAGCTTTGTTTTTAACATTCCGATTGTTGCCTTTTTCTTTTATTCCGATAAGCATTGATTCCGACCAGGATTCCTTTTGTCATACCGATAGGAATAGTTTACTCACATACCGATTGCTTTCCGATTGACACATTCCGATCACATTCATTTTATGTATTCCGACCATACATTCCGACAAGGTTCTTTTTGACACATTCCGATCTCATTCCGATAAGGCATTCTGATGGTTTAATTTTTTTTCGTTTTACCAAGTTTTCAAGTTTTAATTCATTACGTTTTAATTTCCAAAATTTGCACGCTTCCCGAAATTTCTATTTTTACCAAGTGTTTTTCTAGTAATTTTAGGTTTAATTTTAAAGCTTTATTTTACTCAACTACATTTTCATATTTGCTTTTAGTTTAAAATAGATAATCAAACAAACCATTTTATTTTCAACCAAGAACGACTGAGTCGCACTGTTAACTAGTAGTCAACACGAAAAGATCGGACGATAAAACTTTTTATACATGGAAATCCCTTGTATTAAATGGCGCCGCTGCCGGGGATTTCCATTTAATAAAAAAAATCATAAAAAGTATTTCTTTTCCAAAGTTTTGCACCAAAAAGATTTTATTTTTACAAGTACATATATATTCTTTGTATCTTTTTCTTTTTCTTTTGCAGGTGTATGCGTACTAGATCTTCAACTTATCCAGAGCCCGAGACTCGTGAAGATTTAGATATGGCTGGTGTGCACAACAACAATAACAACCCACCTCTACCCAATTTAAATAACAACAACAACAATGTTCCCCCACCCTACCTACGAACAATGGAGGAGCTTTGTCAACCAACCATTAACGGACGCGGAGGACCGATTGCGCTGATGCAAATCACGGCTCCTGAATTTTCGCTGAAGCATCACATGATCCAGCAAGTTCAAAAAGCTTGTCCTTTTCGCGGATTACCCGATGATGATGCCAACAAACACCTCGACAAATTCATTACCGTCACCCAAAGCATGAAAATTCTCGGTGTTACTATGGATTTCCTTCGCCTACATCTGTTCCAACACACTTTATCCCACCATGCCGAGAAATGGTTTGATCGTCTTCGCAAAAACTCAATTCATACATGGAATGACATGACTCAACGCTTTTTGTCGCGCTACTTTCCACCATCCATGGTCACTAGTCTTCGCAACCAAATCAGTGGATTTACTCAAGAACCTGATGAGTCGCTTTTTGATGCTTGGGAACATTATAATGTCTTGATCGACCGTTGTCCAAACCATAACATGCTCCCCGTTACTTTGATTGATACCTTCAACAATAGATTAACTTTTCGTGATCGTGATACGATTAATGCTGCCGCCGGTGGTACATTCATGAAGAGAAGACCTGAGGAGTGTAGAGAGTTGATTGAGAACATGACCACTCACCACAAAAATTAGGATTCGTTCGCATCCTCAAGATCAAACTTGAGAGTCAATGTTTCTTCTACTTCTTCAAACCCTGATATGACCGAAATGTCCCGCGCAATAGTCGAAATGAGCAAAAAGATTGAACTTTTAGCCACTAACCAATTTCAACAAGCTAAAGCTGTAGCCACGTCTTGTGAGATTTGCGGGGATTCTCATTCATACACCGATTGTCCTTATACTCATGACAATCCGGAAAATGTGTATGCTGCCAACGGTAACTTTTCTATGGGAGGCTACAAGCACGTCCTCAAGGTGACCGCCATTTGCTTAGTTATCGTTCGAATAACTTTCTTTCACCACCCGGTATTCAATCCCTTAATAGACCAACTCCACCTCAATTGAACAACACACAATACCCACCAAGGAACCAAGGCCAAAGAAGTAACTACCAAGGTAATTCTTCTAATAATCAAAGGTATTATAACTCAAATCAAGGGAATTTTATAATCAAAATCAAGGGGCTTTTAATGGGCAAAACCAACGGTTTCAAATAACAACTTTAACCAAGGTTTTAATAAGAAGAATGCTTATCAACAACAATATCTAAACCAAGGTTTTCAAAATCAAGGGCAAAACACGAATACCCCTTTAATGGACTTGGTTCTTCAAAAGTTGACTAATAAGTTGAGTGAACATGAGAAAATCATGTCTGCTATGCAAGAATCGAGTGATTAGAAATTTATGCTAATGTTTCAAGCCATTAATCCCCAAGGCCCACCCCAAGGTACTCTCCCTTCTAACACCGTGACCAATCCTAGGGCCAACGTTAATGCCATCACTACTAGGAGCGGTAAGATCATCGTTGAACCTTCTTCTTCACCAACTAACCAAGGACCCGAGATTCCTTCTACTTGTGATATACCACCCGTTATGCCTTCGTATGCACCTTATGTCCCACCGATACCTCAATTTTATACCACACCTTCGCTTCCAAAACCGGTTCCTCCACATTCCACTTCTACCCCTCCACCACCCAAGGATGTGAGCCAGAATTCCATTCCAAAGCCTTCCTCTCAACCCAATATACCTTATCCCTCAAGGTTGAGGAAAGAGAAGTTGAAAAACAAGGATGATATTCAGGTTTCTAACTTTCTTAAAATGTTTAAACAACTGAATTTCAACATCTCCTTTGCTGAGGCTCTCGCTCACATGCCTAAATATCCTAAGATGTTTAAGGATCTTTTAAGTGATAAAGAAAAATTACTCGACAGCGCCAATACCCAATTAAATGAGAATTGTTCTGCCGTTCTTTTGAGAAAACTTCCAGTTAAGTTAGCAGATCCCGATCGCTTTCTAATTCCTTGCAACTTCCCCGTGGTAGAGAATTGTATGGCCCTAGCCGATCTAGGTGCTAGTATAAACCTAATTCCATTAAGTGTTTGGAAACAGTTATCTCTACCCGAGCTAGTCCCCACACGAATGACTTTGGAATTAGCTAACCGTACGGTTTCTTATCCGGTGGAGATAGCCGAAGATGTCTTCGTCGGTGTCGACAAATTCACCTTTCCGGCGGATTTTATCGTCGTTGACTATGAGATGGATCCCCGTGTTCCATTAATCGTTGGACGTCCATTCTTGAGGACCAGTCGCACTCTCATTGATGTAGCCGTGGGCGATTTAATCATGAGAGTTGGTGACGAGAAAATCGTCTTCAACATGGGTAAACTTTCTAAGCAGCCTTCTGAAAACAAGAGCGTTAATTTCATTGACGTACTTGATGAGGCTTGTGAAGAGCATTTCAAAGACGCTTGTAAAAGTTGTTCTTCTTCTCTACCCACTTTTGAGACCGTTGCATCTATTGCTCCTTCACTAACTCCATTTGGAGAAAGTGATTTCCTTTTCAAAAACTTTGAAGCAACTTTAGGAGATGTGGACTTACAATATGACGATTCTCCCTCCGATTGGGATGAAGACATTCGTACCATTGAGAAACTTCTCAATGAGGACCATATTTCTCCACCATCTCCTAAGGAAATCTCTATCGATGATCCGAATTTGACTATGCCATCCATAAAAAATCCTCTGGATTTAGAGCTTAAGGATCTTCCGTCTCATCTTGAATACGTGTTCCTTGAAGACAAGAAGAAGTCACCCGTAATCATCGCTAAGGATTTGAAAGAAGAAGAAAAATCTCGACTTATCGCCGTGCTGAAAAATCATAAGAAAGCGATTGCTTGGAAAATCTTTGATATTCGTGGAATTGATCCTCACTTTTGCACACTTAATATTCTCATGGAGGACGACTTTAAACCCACTATTCAAAACCAAAGAAGGGTGAATCCCAAGATCCATGACGTTATCAAAAAAGAGGTTATCAAACTTCTTGATGTGGGATTGATCTACCATGTGACAATTCGTCAATTTATGATTGATATTTTATTCTCAATATTTATTTGAAAATATTATTTTATGAACTCACTTATTTTTGGGAAGAAATTTGGATTTACGTCTTGAAGTAGCATCGACTACGTCTAAACCGGAGGATTCTACGTTACGTGCTTACGTTTACATACACCGTCTTTGGTGACAGTCCGACATTTCAAGAAATAAATTTATCCGTGAATATTATTTTCAAATTTTAAATTTGTGTTGGTTCATAATCTCACAAATTTACGAGAAGAGATTAGGACTTACGATTTTAATTTAACGTCCTTTACGACTAAACCGGAAACCTTAGGATTACGAATTTACGTTTTCGAACTCCGTTTTTGATGAGAAAATTTTTATTAGATTCGTTTTGTGCCGTTGATTCATAATTTATAATAACGTTTTTCAAAAAACGACCCGAGAGCACGCAAATCTAGGAAACTAGAATCGAGGAATACCCATAAATTAGCGGGATGGGACAAAACTAGTTTATCCCACCCCACTAACTAGGGACACCACATCAAAGATGTGGAATCCTTACACTAAACTAAGTTACACTAGTAACTTAACTTCATTTTGAAGCTTCTCTTCCCACTAAACTAACAAAAGCACTAGACATTACCATTTCCTTCCATTTTCACATGCAAACCACCATAAACACTCTCCTCTCTCTCTAAATTCGTCCCATATTCATCAAGAACAACCCTCATTTGATCAAATTTAACCATGAAATCATATGTTATTTATGTCGGTCCACTAATCTTGTGCACATAATGAATCTATGAAGAACAATGTACACAAATAACCAATTGACTAACTAATAACACAAGTTTGTACTTTTCATCGTATGTATATCTTATTAATAATGAATCAACAAATATACATGTGTTGCCCGGTTGTTTGCGGAATAACAACCGGGCGATGATGACAAACTAAACTCCCATTGTTACAAGATAGAAAAGAACCAATGGGAGGAGGAAATCCTAACACTAACACTATGTGTATTTTGGTGGTGGAAATCTCTACCAAACTCTAAGTCATGAGACCACTATATATAGTGGGAAAGTGAAGCTTCCTTTGGAAGCTTCAATAAAGTCAAGTAACCCCCTTGCACTTTTATATTCTTCCTTTTTCACCAAAGGAAGTTCCCACTATGTCTTCAGTATAAATACTTCAGGTCTTCATATCAGAGATGGTCTTCGGGAGTTAGTGAGTCATTGTCATTACTCACTAACTCCATCATCCTGATCCTGGTTCTCGTCTTCACTGTCTCAGATCCGCTGCAGTAGTGAAGGAGTCTCTGTGGACTTCTGATAACATCTTGAGGATGACTCGGTAAACTATCATGAGTTTACCGACCTATAAAGTACTTAGGGTATATTTCATTCAAATCAGTACAGGGACAATTTAGGCTCCAAATTGGCCCAACAATCTCCCCCTATTTGAATAGAAATATAGCCTAAGTCTTTTAGTAGTAAGTGAGCATAACGGCTTCTTCTTACATACTAAGATACAACACAGGGATACAATAAATAACAACCTTCTGATCTGAAGTTTTACAACATGTGTTCATACCAGCTCTTTGTATTCGTGACTAAGTACATGTAGTCTCTGACGAACATCTTGAGCTTTGTTCCTAGGTTCAGTGGTAGCTTCAGAGACTTATTTCCAGCAGTGGTGATCAGGCACAACAAGAAAAGTTCACTCCAAACTACTAAATACCCAAGTATATTAAAATCCCAGAACACTTGTTCACTTCATGTAACGTACATCAGTAACATGCCACACTTCTACCCCGAACACATCATTCTCTCTTTCAACAAAGACATCAACCTGTATAAGCACACTACCAACAATAGCTACTCTTCTTGGAAATTTTTGATTTTTTGGTATGTGATTGGTTTGTTTGTTTTGTTTTTGTAGTGGTGGGGTGGTGGTGTTATTTGTGGTGTTATATGTGGTTTGTCATCGGGATATGAATACAGATATATATGATTAATCTGTAGAAAGAATACAAGTATGTATAAGTATACCTGATAATGATCGATCAGTGTGTAAACACTTTGATAAGTGTGGTTCTCTCCCCCTCAAAAGTTGCTGTATAAGCAGCTTTTGCATCAATACACACTTTGTTCATCGATCCCTGATGACTTCAAACCATGATGATACAACTCTGATAATTGTATTCTTCTCCCCCTCAAAAGTTGGTAAATCTTCAACTTTTGGATGTGTAAATTCAGCGGGTTTGATTTTCCAAGCTCGAGTACTCGTACAACGACAAGAGTCTCATGTAGGTCTTTGACCTAGTGGCTGTGGTTCAACCTGTTTACTGACCTGGTGGTATCTCTGATCTGGCATGAGGTTCTGACCTCTGAAAAGTTCGGTCCTCTAGCAGGGTCAGAGATTGGTGACAGGTAGAAGGGTCAGAGACAGGGGTCCAGAATCTGCTGAAGGATCAGATCTGGTGAGGGTCCATTACTTGCTGGATAAGGTTCAGACTTTGCTGAAAGTTCAGAGACGGGGTCCAATGAGGGGACAGGGGTCCAGTGACTGCTGGTGGAGGTCCACGTGCTGGGGGTCACATCGGCTGGGGGTCCAGACTTTGCTGGAAGGTCAGAATCGCTGGATAAGGTTCTAAGTGCTGGTGGATGACCAAAATGTTGGGGGTTCAGCGACCAGTGGGGGTTCAGCGAACACTGGGGGTCCAAAATGCTGGGGGGATCACAGCGGCAGAAGGGTTCAGAGACTGGGGTCCAAAACTGCTGATGGTTCGGTATTGCTGGAGGTTCAAAACTACTGGTGGGGGTCCAGAATGCTGGGGGTTTAGCGACCAGTAGGGTTCAGCGAACACTGGGGGTTCAGTTACTCGCTGGTTGGCAGGTTCTTTTAGCTCAGCGATTACTTATGATAATAACACAGCCATACCGAGCCTCTATTCATCTTATCATCACCCATCTAACCTTTTCTTTAACCAACAGTAACTAGATCCAATATCAGGCTATGCCCGAAAACAACCTTAACATGATATTTACCCAATTCTTTAATCGGTTTCATCATGAATGTGCCTCATAACCACCATATCAATCCACCATATTACCAACTTGTAAACCGAGGCAAACACATCTCGGTAAGCATGTACCCATCTTGTTAGCAATCTAATACGATTTGAGCATATTAAGCTCAGCCAATCAACCACTCTTACTGAGTTTTTTTTTAATCAGTTTACACTTAACGCCCAACTCTTAGCACCAAATCTTTTCAATATCATGTCTCCTTACTGATTTTTAATCAGCTCCGACATTTATCACCACTCTTCTAATAATCAAACCACAAAGTCATTATACCACCAATACAACAACATCATTAATTCGTTTACCCTTCATCAAAAAAAAATCGATCCATAATAATTTTTTTTTTAAGCGAATCCATCTTGTGGCCACAAGATTGAAAATATATCACATCAGAGTGATTTTGTTTTTCGAATTGATTTTTTTGTGTTTATGATATGTGGGTTTTGGTTCATGAACTGATGATGGATTTTGATTGTCATGTTGTTTGGTGGAGATTTGATAGATCCCGTAGATAAGAAAAGGATCTATTTGGATCTGGTTTTTTTTGTTTCTAAGATGCGTGAATGAGTGATTTTGTTTTTTATAAAAGATGAATGTGACTTTGACGGTGGATTTTGTTTGTGTATGTATTTTTGTTGGATGAAAGTGACGGTGAGAGGTTTTAATTTGTTTATTGTGTCGGTGGTGAGTTGGTGGGTGGTGGGAGTGGAAAAGGTTTTTGGGTAAACATTTTAGCAATAGTCACAATATCAGTATCTTCTCCCCCTCAACAAACTGCTACTGCTAAAGCAGTTTTTGATCATACTGATGATTTTGACTATGCTGAAAAAGGTGTTATTAGCAGCCATACGAACGGATCTGGATAGAGAAAATCCAACCCGCTCTGATACCACTTGTCGGTCCACTAATCTTGTGCACATAATGAATCTATGAAGAACAATGTACACAAATAACCAATTGACTAACTAATAACACAAGTTTGTACTTTTCATCGTATGTATATCTTATTAATAATGAATCAACAAATATACATGTGTTGCCCGGTTGTTTGCGGAATAACAACCGGGCGATGATGACAAACTAAACTCCCATTGTTACAAGATAGAAAAGAACCAATGGGAGGAGGAAATCCTAACACTAACACTATGTGTATTTTGGTGGTGGAAATCTCTACCAAACTCTAAGTCATGAGACCACTATATATAGTGGGAAAGTGAAGCTTCCTTTGGAAGCTTCAATAAAGTCAAGTAACCCCCTTGCACTTTTATATTCTTCCTTTTTCACCAAAGGAAGTTCCCACTATGTCTTCAGTATAAATACTTCAGGTCTTCATATCAGAGATGGTCTTCGGGAGTTAGTGAGTCATTGTCATTACTCACTAACTCCATCATCCTGATCCTGGTTCTCGTCTTCACTGTCTCAGATCCGCTGCAGTAGTGAAGGAGTCTCTGTGGACTTCTGAGAACATCTTGAGGATGACTCGGTAAACTATCATGAGTTTACCGACCTATAAAATACTTAGGGTATATTTCATTCAAATCAGTACAGGGACAATTTAGGCTCCAAATTGGCCCAACAATCTCCCCCTATTTGAATAGAAATATAGCCTAAGTCTTTTAGTAGTAAGTGAGCATAACGGCTTCTTCTTACATACTAAGATACAACACAGGGATACAATAAATAACAACCTTCTGATGTGAAGTTTTACAACATGTGTTCATACCAGCTCTTTGTATTCGTGACTAAGTACATGTAGTCTCTGACGAACATCTTGAGCTTTGTTCCTAGGTTCAGTGGTAGCTTCAGAGACTTATTTCCAGCAGTGGTGATCAGGCACAACAAGAAAAGTTCACTCCAAACTACTAAATACCCAAGTATATTAAAATCCCAGAACACTTGTTCACTTCATGTAACGTACATCAGTAACATGCCACACTTCTACCCCGAACACATCATTCTCTCTTTCAACAAAGACATCAACCTGTATAAGCACACTACCAACAATAGCTACTCTTCTTGTAAATTTTTGATTTTTTGGTATGTGATTGGTTTGTTTGTTTTGTTTTTGTAGTGGTGGGGTGGTGGTGTTATTTGTGGTGTTATATGTGGTTTGTCATCGGGATATGAATACAGATATATATGATTAATCTGTAGAAAGAATACAAGTATGTATAAGTATACCTGATAATGATCGATCAGTGTGTAAACACTTTGATAAGTGTGGTTCTCTCCCCCTCAAAAGTTGATGTATAAGCAGCTTTTGCATCAATACACACTTTGTTCATCGATCCCTGATGACTTCAAACCATGATGATACAACTCTGATAATTATATTCTTCTCCCCCTCAAAAGTTGGTAAATCTTCAACTTTTGGATGTGTAAATTCAGCGGGTTTGATTTTCCAAGCTCGAGTACTCGTACAACGACAAGAGTCTCATGTAGGTCTTTGACCTAGTGGCTGTGGTTCAACCTGTTTACTGACCTGGTGGTATCTCTGATCTGGCATGAGGTTCTGACCTCTGAAAAGTTCGGTCCTCTATCAGGGTTAGAGATTGGTGACAGGTAGAAGGGTCAGAGACAGGGGTCCAGAATCTGCTGAAGGATCAGATCTGGTGAGGGTCCATTACTTGCTGGATAAGGTTCAGAATTTGCTGAAAGTTCAGAGACGGGGTCCAATGAGGGGACAGGGGTCCAGTGACTGCTGGTGGAGGTCCACGTGCTGGGGGTCACAGCGGCTGGGGGTCCAGACTTTGCTGGAAGGTCAGAATCGCTGGATAAGGTTCTAAGTGCTGGTGGATGACCAAAATGCTGGGGGTTCAGCGACCAGTGGGGGTTCAGCGAACACTGGGGGTCCAAAATGCTGGGGGATCACAGCGGCAGAAGGGTTCAGAGACTAGGGTCCAAAACTGCTGATGGTTCGGTATTGCTGGAGGTTCAAAACTACTGGTGGGGGTCCAGAATGCTGGGGGTTTAGCGACCAGTAGGGTTCAGCGAACACTGGGGGTTCAGTTACTCGCTGGTTGGCAGGTTCTTTTAGCTCAGCGATTACTTATGATAATAACACAGCCATACCGAGCCTCTATTCATCTTATCATCACCCATCTAACCTTTTCTTTAACCAACAGTAACTAGATCCAATATCAGGCTATGCCCGAAAACAACCTTAACATGATATTTACCCAATTCTTTAATCGGTTTCATCATGAATGTGCCTCATAACCACCATATCAATCCACCATATTACCAACTTGTAAACCGAGGCAAACACATCTCGGTAAGCATGTACCCATCTTGTTAGCAATCTAATACCATTTGAGCATATTAAGCTCAGCCAATCAACCACTCTTACTGAGTTTTTTTTTAATCAGTTTACACTTAACGCCCAACTCTTAGCACCAAATCTTTTCAATATCATGTCTCCTTACTGATTTTTAATCAGCTCCGACATTTATCACCACTCTTCTAATAATCAAACCACAAAGTCATTATACCACCAATACAACAACATCATTAATTCGTTTACCCTTCATCAAAAAAAAATCGATCCATAATAATTTTTTTTTTAAGCGAATCCATCTTGTGGCCACAAGATTGAAAATCTATCACATCAGAGTGATTTTGTTTTTCGAATTGATTTTTTTGTGTTTATGATATGTGGGTTTTGGTTCATGAACTGATGATGGATTTTGATTGTCATGTTGTTTGGTGGAGATTTGATAGATCCCGTAGATAAGAAAAGGATCTATTTGGATCTGGTTTTTTTTGTTTCTAAGATGCGTGAATGAGTGATTTTGTTTTTTATAAAAGATGAATGTGACTTTGACGGTGGATTTTGTTTGTGTATGTATTTTTGTTGGATGAAAGTGACGGTGAGAGGTTTTAATTTGTTTATTGTGTCGGTGGTGAGTTGGTGGGTGGTGGGAGTGGAAAAGGTTTTTGGGTAAACATTTTAGCAATAGTCACAATATCAGTATCTTCTCCCCCTCAACAAACTGCTACTGCTAAAGCAGTTTTTGATCATACTGATGATTTTGACTATGCTGAAAAAGGTGTTATTAGCAGCCATACGAACGGATCTGGATAGAGAAAATCCAACCCGCTCTGATACCACTTGTCGGTCCACTAATCTTGTGCACATAATGAATCTATGAAGAACAATGTACACAAATAACCAATTGACTAACTAATAACACAAGTTTGTACTTTTCATCGTATGTATATCTTATTAATAATGAATCAACAAATATACATGTGTTGCCCGGTTGTTTGCGGAATAACAACCGGGCGATGATGACAAACTAAACTCCCATTGTTACAAGATAGAAAAGAACCAATGGGAGGAGGAAATCCTAACACTAACACTATGTGTATTTTGGTGGTGGAAATCTCTACCAAACTCTAAGTCATGAGACCACTATATATAGTGGGAAAGTGAAGCTTCCTTTGGAAGCTTCAATAAAGTCAAGTAACCCCCTTGCACTTTTATATTCTTCCTTTTTCACCAAAGGAAGTTCCCACTATGTCTTCAGTATAAATACTTCAGGTCTTCATATCAGAGATGGTCTTCGGGAGTTAGTGAGTCATTGTCATTACTCACTAACTCCATCATCCTGATCCTGGTTCTCGTCTTCACTGTCTCAGATCCGCTGCAGTAGTGAAGGAGTCTCTGTGGACTTCTGAGAACATCTTGAGGATGACTCGGTAAACTATCATGAGTTTACCGACCTATAAAATACTTAGGGTATATTTCATTCAAATCAGTACAGGGACAATTTAGGCTCCAAATTGGCCCAACAATTTACATATATGATGCCCTTTTAAAAGCCCTATTGATTGGTGCAAGTTATAACATCCAAAGAGGAGTTGCTATGGAGTATTGGGGCTGATTTTCCACAAGGTGTTCATGAAGAATGGTGGTCTTGAAGATGGTCTTGGTTATTCACAAGTTTCTCCATCAAAATCCATGTTTTGATCACAACCTACATCATCATGGTGGTATAAAGATTGTTCTCCTCATCCTCTTGTTATTTTTGATTATGTAATCTTGTATTTCTTTTACTTATGTATATGTATATGATGATGAATGATGATTAAAAATAATGTGTGGGGATTTGGTGTTAATAAACATGCTTAAAAAGATGAAAAACTATAAGAAACAAGGCTAAAATCTTGTTTAAATTGTTGGCTGTATAAAACAGTAAAGAATCATATGATGAACTGATAAAAATGGCATAGATTAATGGATATACAGTAAGTAATATGTCTTGTTCACATGTGAGAGTTGGCCATGCAATGGAATCATTAGGATGAGTGAGATATGATCAAAACAAGTTTAAAGTACAAATCTGAGTTCACTGTTTTGGACAATTTTTAGAAAATACTTAGAGGATGATTCAACAGTAGCTATAGAAGAGCTAAATGGAGCACATATCATGTAGTTTATGTCATAAACATTTGAGCTTGTATCTCCATATAGAACTCTAGATACGGCAGTTTTGGTGAACATGAAAATAAAAATCAGATTTTGGAAATTAAAGTATAATAGTATTATATAAGCACTCAAATAAAAATAATATAAAATGTGAATTAAAACCCACTAACTCATATAATACATTTATATAAATATGTATACGGATAAATAAATGATATATTTTATAAAAATGGTAATCTGATAAGTTTTATAAGTTATAAAACTATAAACATGATTTTTACGACTTTTTCGGCTATTACCGTAAAATTAACGTTTTTGTTAAATAAAACTTAGACGGTTGGACCCGTCTAATGTAAACTTTATAAAACTCATATACTGATATATAAACATATATAACAAGTAAAAACCGATAAAACCCGAACTATATAACATACGGACATTAACGGGCTAAGTTAACGTTATTGGACTAATAATACAACAAAATGGGCTAAAACACTTATAAACTTATTTATTGGGCTTAACCCATTTGGGCCCAACATGTAAAGTGTAACTACTGATAATAAAGTATGAAATAGATTAATACAAGTTAATGAACTTATAATAGGCTTATTTGACCTAAAACACGTAAATAAGTAAAACATGTAAACTAGTAAGAAGTTACTAATACGTAAACACTAAAATGAGTAAAAGAGAATATGTAAACCCACTTGATCATCATATATATAAAATCATCATATGTATACATAATTGTTATTTTTATAAAGTCATAGGACAAGAGTCTAAGACAAGTATTATTTGTCTAGGTTTCCGTGATTGAAGCAAGCACCGTACGTCAGAATTACCGATAACCCGCCTTCCCACATCCACGTGAGTTCATAGCCTCACACTCTATTAAATGTTTTTATAAATGTTTTATAAACCCGCGAGGGAGATAACATGTTAGTTTTTATAAAATAGGACACCATTTGTCCCGATTGTTTGTTTATTGATTTGGACCCGAATGATTGAATGACCCGATTGTATGACCCGATAAATGATTAAAGGACCCGATAGATGAAGTTAAATGGATTATTAAAGTTAGGTTATGTCACTAAGAGTCCCATTAGCATGAATTGTGAACTACCGGGATTTGGTAGACGCTTATGCATATAATAGTACTATTTGGGGACGATCACCCCAGTTCGCGCCTTGACGGTTGATCCCCGTCGTGCCACATTGATTGGTAAGCGAATTTATGTATGAGAAGATTTCCATAGCGTGACCTTTGTGACGACACATTAATTTAGATGGGAAAATTGAGTTTCGGGCTAGCTACCTGTTGTTTGTTGTAGTAAGGTAACAATGTCATGCGGCTTATAATAATCCAATTTAAGAAATACTACTATACGCACCGAATTACGATGTATTGCCTGACTAGCAATACGGGGTCATACTATTGATATTATGTTCGTGTCTTGGTTTTATATAACCATATTCATATAACGGTTTTTATTTAACTTTATATAACGTCATAAGACGTATTGTATGATGTTTTTACGACATTGGCTCGTATAATGATTTTTAAGGAAAATGTCTATATTATGATTTTGATAAGGATTTGTATAAAATGACTTTGGCTATTTTATGGCCTATTACAATGATTTGTACAAAATGATTTTTGGTAATAAGTTTATACCAAAGTTATATTGATGGATTTTATTAAACTCTATGAATTCACTCGGCGTTATCGCTGACCCTTTTCTTTTAACATGTTTTGTCTCAGGTACTTGAAGGTAATTCTCGGGAAAACAACTAGAATTCATGGCCCGCACTTAAACAATAATTTCCATTCAAATACTTTGTAAAACCTGTATGAAATAATATGACTTGGGACCTATGTAAATTTTATATTTATGAATGGAAATGCTTTATTATTAAACGACGTGATTTTTAAGCGTTGTCTATGATGTGAGGAATGTGCTATCCCGTAACACCAACGAGTCTTCCGCTGTATTGAATTGTGTAAATTTGGGGGTGTTACAGTTTGGTATCAGAGCTCTCGTTATAGAGTACGAAAGATTTTTAAAACCAAGGTTTTGAATAAAACATTTCAAAATCTTTTAACTATAAACATTTTTCTAAAAATGTCTAAAAATCTTTTGACTATAACGGTGCCGAAGAATTCCCGAGTTACCGACAAGGCCAGACTGAGAAGTGTTATTTTAATATATATATAACTTGGATTATATATATATGATGTAATTTTATTACATGATTGTTCGATTATTATTTCTATATTTATACGAGGTATTTATACGACGTAGATTGTCACAAGGAACCCTGAATCCCCTAGTAAATTAATCGAAGCTATTCTCGTAGGAATTCTAGCTATCCTAGATCTAAACCAAGTTGTGGATATTTATAATCCCAACAAATGGTTGATATTCGTAGAAATGTTAATAGTAGTTGATTAAGATCTTGAAGAAGAATTGGCGAGATTAAATATGATATCGATGTCATGACGATCTTTCCTTATAGAGTGGAGTTTGATAAAACGTTACCACCTAGAAAGATGTCATCTGATTCGTTGTCATCCAACTATTAAATTGAAATCGAAAGAGTGAATGTTGCACTTGAGGCTGTCATTGGAACCATTACCTAAAAACCTCATGCCACTAGTACCTTTCCGAGAAGTCTAATTAAATGTGTGAGTCATTTTATACTAGTGACTCATTTGATAATTGTTGTTTTAAGAGCTATAGGATTGGATATTAAGTGTTGATCATATCGAGCTTTCATTGCCCTTTTAAGATTTATGAATAAGGTTGAAAGTACTGGAGAATGAGGTAGGATATCGTATTGAGTATAAGTTGGTTGAAATTTTAATGAAATAAAATTTAACCTGTATGGAATATGAGACTTTTAAGAGGAAGTCGTTAAGTCCTGTGATTAAATTATAAGGTTTTAAATGATTGTTAGTTCATGTTAAGGGTTGTTCCTAGGCCATTTTCCACTAACGAGGATGCCCAGTGTCCAAGAAATAAATTGAAGAAATATTCTTCTGAATTGGGACCGATGGATCTTCCGGGACAGGTGGAACCCCCATGACTCTTGTAGATTAGTATTCATTGTGGTATCTTTTAAAAATCCCTAACTTAACTGAGATATCAGTTGGTAGGATGAGTTCTTGGAATTGTATGACATAGTGACACACAATGTGTTACGGTACAATTCTAACTTGTTTGTGATTAATGAAAAGACTGCCTTTGATTGCTAAATCCTACATGTATTGATGTTATATATCCTTTATTGCTTCATCCTAATGTTCGCATTAGTGATGCAACCAATGAGCAAGTACTCATCTCGGTTTGAGTTACATTGTGGATTATTCTTTTCGAGTGTCATCGAGATCATGAACCTCATGATTAAGTGGCTAAGCTCATTTCCTAGCATATTGTAGTTAGTTCTTGGTGAACAACTTTTCATCACTCTTTTGCAGATCACTTATTGTTTTTATAGGATAAAACAGTATCCCTTGATAAAGACTGAATTTTCATCACTGTAAGGATTATTCAAAGTGAGATTTATAAGTAATCGTTATCGAAATGAAGTTGTTTATAAAACACCTTGGAAAACTTAATTGTTTTCATAACAAAGAAAATCTTTGTAAATTTATTTTTGATTCTTATTTAAGAATTAATCATGAAAATGTTTTTATTATAAACATGATGATAAAATTTTGACGAACTGGGTATTGCATCGTTAATCTTGAAATTGTATATAGTTGCGCGCCTACATACAATTTGGAATAGACCATGCAAGGCTGATTAGTAGTCACCATAAAACTGATTAATATACACTACATTTTGTTTAAAGATCGTGAAAGATTAAATTTTATGAGATCTGCAAGAAGTGAAAAATAGGGACATAGTGTTAGGGACACCTACATATGTGCCTGCAGCATCTATTCTTCTGAGTTGAATTTACTCATCTGTGGAAATTGTCTTATTTGAAAATTGACAATTCTTTCTTGTCCAATTCTCCCATAGTGAGATTCTTAGGAAAAGTATCTGATTACCGAGTGTTGATACCCGACTGGATGTATCGTTGTTCCTATCATTTCTTTTGATTTGGTTTCATTTGAATGACCTGGGTAACGATCCAAGGAGCTTTCGAATGCGTACTCAAATTATGAAAACATGGAATATATTCATATTCATTAAATGTTTTCGTCTGTATCTGATTTGAAATTCTCTCGCATAGATTATGCGTTGACCTTACTCTTTTAATGGTAGTTATGACTCCAGATATCCTTGAATTTTTGAAGGATTATGAATTATTATTAGTCTTTTGAGAAGTTCACATCTTATCGACAACAATAAAACTGAAAAGTTGATAGTGCCAGTAGAATGGATTGATTGATTATGACATGACGACATTGTCTTAATTGATGGGAACTCAAATAGAATTCCCCTAAATGATAAGATGTTGAATATCGAAAGTGATCTAAATAATTCTTGATGGATGACCATATCCTGCATTTAGACTTGAAATTATACCATGAATGGTTATAAATTAGTCATAGATATTATAATCTAGAAAGAACTTAAAGTGAATTTATTAAAAAGATGTTTCTTTTATCTGAAACTTTAGGAGGTATTTGTTAGTGAATTAACTAGACTTTTGCCATTAAGGCATGTTGAAATTGGTATTGATTATATTCCTGGTGCTGCACCTGTGGCTTGTGCACTGTACGTCAACACCATCTGAATTAAAGGAATTACCGTACAACTGAGACAGTTGTCGAGGAAAGCTTTTATTCTACCGATCTCGTCATTATGAAGAGCTATGGTATTATCATTCCTTATATTTATTGATTACCGTGAACTAGGTAAATTGACGATTAAAAATCTATATCCACTACCCAAGATGATAGATTTGTTCGATCATTTACAAGGTTCTAGCGTATGTTCTAAAGATTTGATCCACGACATGGTTATCATCAATTTCGCGTCCGCGAAAAAGATTATCTATTCCAATCACTACATCCAGAAATGTAATGAACATTATGAGTTTCACATGATGTCGTTTGGATTGACTAATACACATGTAGCATTCATAAATTTGGTGAATTACGTATGTAGGCTGTAATTTGATAAATTCATGCTTGTGATCATTAAGGACCATTTGTTTATTTATAAAAATAAGAAGGAGTTAATAATTATTTGAAGAATGCCCTGAGTCGGCCGAGTAGTGAAAACCTGTACCTTGACTAATTAATATGTGATTTAAGACTTTATCATTTACATGATTTGACCGTGTGATTAATAAGGTAATGGAATATATAATGAATTTTCAAAGATTAGAAGTCATTTAAGACTTTGGGTTTTACTAAAAAGGAAATGGAAATATGTTTTGACAAATGTTTTAACAAAGGATTTTTAAGGGATTATTCCCTTATACCTAGAACATTTAACTAAACTCCTGTTTAGGGGTAAATGTTCGTGTATACCTCAAGACAACCTAAGAAGGATTGAGGAAACCATTTAAACCATGACTTAAAATTTGAAACGATAATTTTTGCTTTTCAACTAAGAAAATTTTGACCAAAGTATAACCAAAGATTTTTCAAACATTTACGAATCTTATTAATTATTTTCGATAAATCAACAAAAATCGTGTTAACTAAATTCAAATTTGTTTTGAACACTTTATTATAATTGGTCGAACTAAGAAATTTAAACTATTAACGCTTACGTTTCATAAAAACTTAATATTTATTATTAATTTACGTGTAATAATTATCGACGCTTTAAAACGTCGAATTGAGCAAAATTGATAAAAACGATAGTTGAGACGAAACTAAAACTTAGAAAATGTGAAGAAAGAATTTCTGAGTAAATTGTAGAGATGATAATTATTCCATCAGGAAAGATGAATGTAGATACTGACACGTTATGTAGAAAAGGATAAAGAACCAATTAGGACACGTTCCTTAATAATGAAGGTGCAAAATAAATTTCCGAACAATTTAAAAATAGCCGATGATTGTAAAAAGGATAAAATAGATAATAAAAAGTGGTTCGCGGCTAATGTGAACCATTAGAATTGAGAAGCCGATAGCGTTAAATGTTTTAAAGGACCACTTGTGATTGCCTAAATATGGAGATTTAGAAATGTAGTCATATTGGAATCTTGTAAGTATAAGTATTCTATTCATGTCATTTCTGACTAAGTGTATCTTTATCTGAAGAAGTTGTACTAATGACAAATTATGAAGGCAGACACCGCCTCATACATTAGTAAACATCTAGCTATTGCAAAGGTCATCATCTGAATTTAATTCGATTTGGGTCATCGTCGACAAACTGACCAAATCTGCAAATATCATTCCTGTTAATGATAGATTCTTGATGAAGAAATTGACTCTTTTGTATTTAAAGGAGTTATGTAAACATAGTGTGCCTATATCGAACATCTTTATCAAGATCCTCGCTTTGCATCGAATTTCTAGAGATTTGATCAAAAGTCATTGGGAACGAACCTTGATGAGACTACTGTTTACCACCCCAAATCGAAGGGACGAGGTAAAGTAGCGATACAAAATACTATAAGTGCTGTTCTATGTTTGAATGATTGACCTTTGGTAATAAACTGTAAAATTGTTTTCCTTTGGAGAGATTATCATTGATAATTATCGTATTAGGATCAAGATCGAATCTTGTTAGGATCTAAATATTAGAGCATCTGTAAGCAGGAGTTGAGATGAAGACATCCGACAAACACCCATTGTGAGTTGGACATGTCTTTTAGGTTTAAGGTTTCCTATGATGGCGAACCTAACCTTACAAAATACTCGACCCGCGAGACCTGAAATGATTGTTGAAATTAGGATCTGAATATTGACTGCCGGTAGTGGATAGGAAGTTATGTGAATATGAAATGTAGATCTTGAAGTGCCAGATGGGTAGCGAAGTTATGCCAAAAATTTTAACCATATAAATTGAATAGATGATCTGAAAGATCATGGGATATAAGTCCCCGTTGTATGGGACCATAGAGATGATGTAAAAGTTGGTATAAAAGGCATATAAGCTGGATCTACCCTAGGACTTCAAGAGCTGCGTGAATTATGTTTCGTAAATCGAACTTGATAAAATGCCTATCAAGTGAAAATCTGACTATTCCTTAATGAAGCTTAGATCGACGAAAAGTTGCATTCATCAAAAACCCGTGAACATCATGGATAGAGAAAGTAAGTCAACATTAAGCCTGATCTTATTCCCGTAGTTATGTTTGATGAAACTCGCGTATTGTAATGAATTACACTTGTGAGAAAAGACCGAATGTGGAGGAAATACCCACATGGCTTTAACTCTATAAGAAGCGAGTAGTAAGATGATCTTTGAGGACAAAGATCCTGTTTAGGGGTAAATGCTGTGACAATCCGTCAATTTATGATTGATATTTTATTCTCAATATTTATTTGAAAATATTATTTTATGAACTCACTTATTTTTGGGAAGAAATTTGGACTTACGTCTTGAAGTAGCATCGACTACGTCTAAACCGGAGGATTCTACGTTACGTGCTTACGTTTACATACACCGTCTTTGGTGACAGTCCAACATTTTAGGAAATAAATTTATCGTGAATATTATTTTCGAATTTTAAATTTGTGTTGGTTCATAATCTTACAAATTTACGAGAAGAGATTAGGACTTACGATTTTAATTTAACGTCCTTTACGACTAAACCGGAAACCTTAGGATTACGAATTTACGTTTTCGAACTCCATTTTTGATGAGACAATTTTTATTATATTCGTTTTGTGCCGTTGATTCATAATTTATAATAACGTTTTTCGTAAAACGACCCAAGAGCACGCAAATCGAGGAAACTAGAATCGAGGAATACCCGTAAATTAGCGGGATGGGACAAAACTAGTTTATCCCACCCCACTAACTAGGGACACCACATCAAAGATGTGGCATCCTTACACTAAAGTAAGTTACACTAGTAACTTAGCTTCATTTTGAAGCTTCTCTTCCCACTAAACTAACAAAACCACTAGACATTACCATTTCCTTCCATTTTCACATGCAAATCACCATAAACACTCTCCTCTCTCTCTAAATTCATCCCATATTCATCAAGAACAACCCTCATTTGATCAAATTTAACCATGAAATCATATGTTATTTATATATATGATGATGCCCTTTTGAAAGCCCTAATGATTGGTGCAAGTTATAACATCCAAAGAAGAGTTGCTATAGAGTATTGGGGCTGATTTTCCACAAGGTGTTCATTAAAAATGGTGGTCTTGAAGATGGTCTTGGTTATTCACAAGTTTCTCCATCAAAATCTATGTTTTGATCACAACCTACATCATCATGGTGGTATAAAGATTGTTCTCCTCATCCTCTTGTTATTTTTGATTATGTAATCTTGTATTTCTTTTACTTATGTATATGTATATGATGATGAATGATGATTAAAAATAATGTGTGGGGATTTGGTGTTAATAAACATGCTTAAAAAGATGAAAAACTATAAGAAACAAGGCTAAAATCTTGTTTAAATTGTTGGCTGTATAAAACAGTAAAGAATCATATGATGAACTTATAAAAATGGAATAGATTAATGGATGTACAGTAAGTAATATGTCTTGTTCACATGTGAGAGTTGGCCATGCAATGGAATCATTAGGATGAGTGAGATATGATCAAAACAAGTTTGAAGTACAAATATGAGTTCACTGTTTTGGACAATTTTTAGAAAATACTTAGAAGATGATTCAACAGTAGCTATAAAAGAGTTAAATGGAGCACATATCATGTAGTTTATGTCATAAATATTTGAGCTTCTATCTCCATATAGAACTCTAGATACGGCAGTTTTGGTGAACATGAAAATAAAAATCAGATTTTGGAAATTAAAGTATAATAGTATTATATAATAAAATGTGAATTAAAACCCACTAACTCATATAATACATTTATATAAATATGTGTAAGGATAAATAAATGATACATTTTACAAAAATGGTAATTTGATAAGTTTTATAAGTTACAAAACTATAAACATGATTTTTACGACTTTTTCGGCTATTACCGTAAAATTAACGTTTTTGTTAAATAAATCTTAGACGGTTGGACCCGTCTAATGTAAAATTTATAAAACTCATATACTGATATATAAACATATATAACAAGTAAAAACCGATAAAACCCGAACTATATAACATACGGACATTAACGGGCTAAGTTAACGTTATTGGACTAATAATACAACAAAATGGGCTAAAACACTTATAAACTTATTTATTGGGCTTAACCCATTTGGGTCCAACATGTAAAGTGTAAATACTGATAATAAAAGTATGAAATGGATTAATACAAGTTAATGAAATTATAATACGCTTATTTGACCTAAAACACGTAAATAAGTAAAACTAGTAAACTAGTAAGAAGTTACTAATACGTAAACACTAAAATGAGTAAAAGAGAATATGTAAACCCACTTGATCATCATATATATAAAATCATCATATGTATACATAATTGTTATTTTTATAAAGTCATTGGACAAGAGTCTAAGACAAGTATTATTTGTCTAGGTTTCCGTGATTGAAGCAAGCACCGTACGTCCGAATTGCTGATAACCCGCCTTCCCACATCCACGTGAGTTCACAGCCTCGCACTCTTTTAAATGTTTTTATAGATGTTTTATAAACCCAAGAGGGAGAAAACATGTTAGTTTTTATAAAATAGGACACCATTTATCCCGATTGTTTGTTTATTGATTTGGACCCGAATGATTGAATGACCCGATTGTATGATCCGATAAATGATTAAAGGACCCGATAGATGAAATTAAATGGATTATTAAAGTTAGGTTATGTCACTAAAAGTCCCATTAGCATGAATTGTGAACTACCGGGATTTGGTAGACGCTTATGCATATAATAGTACTATTTGGGGACGATCACCCCAGTTCGCGCCTTGACGGTTGATCTCCGTCGTGCCACATTGATTAGTAAGCGAATTTATGTATGAGAAGATTTCCATAGCGTGACCTTTGTGACGACACGCTAATTTAGATGGGAAATTGAGTTTCGGGCTAGCTACCCGTTGTTTGTTGTAGTAAGGTAACAATGTCATGCGGCTTATAATAATTCAATTAACGAAATACTACTATACGCACCGAATTACGATGTATTGCCTGACTAGCAATACGGGGTCATACTATTGATATTATGTTCGTGCCTTAGTTTTATATAACCATATTCATATAACGGTTTTTATTTAACTTTATATAACGTCATAAGACGTATTGTATGATGTTTTTACGACATTGGCTCGTATAATGATTTTTAAGGCAAATGCCTATATTATGATTTTGATAAGGATTTGTATAAAATGACTTTGGCTATTTTATGGCCTATTATAATGATTTGTACAAAATGATTTTTGGTAATAAGTTTATACCAATGTTATATTGATGGATTTTATTAAACTCTATGAATTCACTCGGCGTTATCGCTGACCCTTTTCTTTTAACATGTTTTGTCTCAGGTACTTGAAGGTAATTCTCGGGAAAACAACAAGAATTCATGGCCCGCACTTAAACAATAATTTCCATTCAAATACTTTGTAAAACCTGTATGAAATAATATGACTTGGGACCTATGTAAATTTGATATTTATGAATGGAAATGCTTTATTATTAAACGACGTGATTTTTAAGCGTTGTCTATGATGTGAGTAATGTGCTATCCCGTAACACCAACGAGTTTTCCGCTGTATTGAATTGTGTAAATTTAGGGGTGTTACATACCCTATCTCGGATTCACCATGGGTTAGTCCGGTCCATTGTGTGCCTAAGAAAGGCGGAATCATCGTTGTGCCCAATGAAAACAACGAGTTGATTCCTACTCGTCTTGTTACAGGGTGGAGAGTTTGTATAGACTATCGCAAACTCAATGACGCTACGAGAAAGGATCATTTTCCCCTTCCTTTTATGGACCAAATGCTTGAACGTCTAGCGGGTAATGACTATTATTGCTTCTTAGATGGTTTCTCCGGGTATTTTCAAATTCCCATCGATCCTAAAGACCAAGAAAATACCACATTCACTTGTCTTTATGGAACATTTGCTTACAAAATAATGCCTTTCGGCTTATGCAATGCTCCTGGGAGTTTCCAAAGGTGTATGATGGCTATCTTCCATGACATGGTTGAAGAAACTATGGAAGTCTTCATGGATGATTTCTCTGTCTATGGTGATTCTTTCTCTACTTGCCTTGCCAATTTAGAATGTATGCTTAAGCGGTGTGAAGACACTCGCGTTGTTCTAAATTGGGAAAAATGCCATTTCATGGTAAAATAAGGCATTGTTCTTGGACATAAAATATCCAAAGCCGGTCTTGAAGTCGACCGTGCTAAAGTCGATGTTATTGCTAAATTGCCTCCACCTTCAACCGTGTAGGGTGTGAGAAGTTTCCTCGGTCATGCGGGCTTCTATCATCGATTCATTCAAGATTTTTCTAAAATCGCTCGCCCGATGACCCACCTCTTGGAAAAAGATACTCCTTTTATATTTTTTAAAGAGTGTCTTGAATCCTTCAATCTTCTTTAGGACAAGCTAACTAAGGCACCAGTTTTGGTTACCCCTAATTAGGAGCTACCTTTTGAATTGATGTGCGATGCTAGCGACTTTGCTATTAGAGCGGTTTTGGGACAAAGAGTGAACAAACACTACCAAACAATGCATTATGCTAGGAAGACAATGACGGGGGCTCAATTGCATTATAACAATACCAAAAAAGAGCTTTTAGCTGTAGTGTATGCTTTTGAGAAATTCCACCCCTATCTTGTTCTTTCCACCACAATCGTGTACACCTATCATTCCGCGTTGAAGTACTTGTTGACTAAGCAAGATTCTAAGCCAAGACTTCTTTGTTGGGTTTTGCTCCTTCAAGAATTTAAAATTGAAATTCGTGACAAAAAGGGAGCCAAAAACCTAGCCGCGGATCATCTAAGTAGACTTGAGGATCCTTATCAAGGGATCATTCGAATCAAGAGATCAATGACTCTTTTCCCCTTAAGGCCTTAATGTCTATCAATTCCAATCTCGATGACACCCCGTGGTTTGCGGACATTGCAAACTACTTAGCGGGTGGAATTTTCAAGGAAGGGTTAACTTCCCAACAAAAGAAAAAGTTCTTTAAAGACATTGAACACTATTTTTGGGACGACCCTTACCTTTTCAAACAATGTGCTGATCAGATTATTCGTCGATGTGTTGATGGACCCGCAACTTGAGACATTCTCGAAGCTTGCCATAAAGGACCCACCGGTGGTCACCTTGGTCCCAACTACACCGCGAAAAAAGTGTTCGACTCTGGATTTTACTGGCCCACCATTTATCGTGACGCTCACGAAATGGTTAAGCATTGTGATGCTTGCCAACGACAAGGCAAGATCACACATAAAGATGAGATGCCTCAAAATTTCATACAAGAATGTGAAATCTTTGATGTATGGGGTATCGAATTTATGGGGCCATTTCCATCATCTAAAGGGAACAAGTACATCCTCGTAGCCGTTGAGTACGTATCTAAATGGGTTGAAGCTAAGGCTCTCCCTACGAACGATTCGAGGGTGGTTGTGAACTTTTTGAAACAACTTTTTGCTCGATTCGGTGTTCCTCGTGCAATAATCAGTGACCGCGGGACTCATTTTTGCAATGATCAATTTGCTAGAGTCATGGCTAAGTACGGTGTCAATCACCGTCTTTCCACAGCTTATCATCCCCAAACAAATTGTCAAGCCGAGATATCTAACCATGGACTGAACAGATGTAACACCCCCACATTTGGTATGCGCAGCGGAACTACAACAATGGGTGCTACACAGTATTCATTACACACAAGATATATCAAACGACGCTAAAAGACGTCGACTTAAAACTTCGACATTTAAAATTGTTAGATAATACATGTCCACAGTTTTTCCAACCCCAAAATAGTGCACAGAGTTTAGCGTTTTCGGTCCCCATGAATCTCAACCCCAAAAACTTCAGTTTTACAACCACATGACATTAAACATAAAAATTGTTTAAGTAGAAAAGGAGGGAAAAACAAGCGGACACCAAGCCGTACACACAACATCCATCCCATGCATGCTCCATCCTACTGCTCAGCGGTTACCTGAAACACATGCCAAAAATTTGGTCAACGAAAACGTTGAGTGGAATTCATAGGTTTTTCAATCCATTTGAACGTATATATAATAAAAACCATTCGTGATCATTTATAGTCTTGTCGATCAAACAAACTATAATCAGGATACTGACAATTGTGTTTAAGCTCATGACACTAATCCGTTAACTCAATCACCCGCGTAAATATACCGGCCTGATTCAGATGAAACCAGTGCCCCTTCTAAAGGCATCAGTTGCAATTATACCTTATTTCTCATACAAAATAATCTACCGCAGAACTTACTATAAGTACAGCTTCTCGGCTAGCATTGGGTCGTTAACCCCGTAGTACTACAAATTGCATAAGCGGCTATTTCCCCCTACTCGAGGGCAGGACAATAGTTAATAGTTCATGAATTTAGGGACTTTTGCAACTTTGGTACTCAACACAATTTCTAAGGCAACTTTCGGGTCTAACAATCATTCATGATATACGTTCCTTTTTAAAAACTAGCATGCATTTCCCTCGCGGGTAAAACAATTTGAAATAATATAAGCGAGGCTATAAATTCACACCTTAGATATTAAGTAGTCGGTAGTTCGAGGAGTGATCACTGACGATGTTACGGATGCCCGGGTAAATCAACACCTATCACAAATAACGCGTAATGAGTAATCTCATTTAAATACTTACGGTACTGTATAAAATACATATATACAAGTCACTTAAGACAAATATAACTCACGCTAAAAACAAAAACAACAAGTATCATTCATTTTATTCCAATCATTCTTATAACCTACGTTGTCCATTTTTACACGTTCTCGCCGGTACTTGACTAAAGTACGGACTGTTTTAACTTATTAAACCATACTTATAAAATTTGACAAAATTTCCAAAAATCCTATATGACCTGTAGATAACATGTTTTTAAGCCCAACAAAAGTTTTCACTTTTACGACCCGTTACGCAACTCATTTCCACGACTACATTTTACGGGCTGAAATTGCGCTTCGACCAATTTTGACCACTTTGACCTATATGAAAAATACCTTTGACTTCCTTGACAACTAAGTCAACATATAGACCCATTTACACAGGTTAGGGACCAAATTTTGACCCTTGACCATTTACCAAATTATACTTGTGACCCTCGGGATTTGACTAAAACTTTGCACAAATCCGGATTGTGAAAGTCCTCGTCTCCCGGTACCCGATCTTTAAAATGTCATAACTTTTAGCTCGTTTTGAGTCACGGGCTCTACCTTATACCAAATTAAAGCTAGAAAAACCCTCTATCACTACATTTAGTTTTCAAGACCTGGAACAAAAATCATTTTTATAAAATGGACCAAATGTTTCTGCCTAAAAATGACCATACCAAAAACATGCTTAGACTCGATTCCAAGACTTCTAACCAACACTAAACATCATCCTAAGCCTTCCCAAACATATCCTAACATCAAACTTCCATCCTACCCCTATTGATCAACCAATCTCAATATCAAGAATCAAAGAAAATGAACATGCAAGTAATAAAACCTACATGAATCATCCTAAAACAACAAACCAAACATAACAACAACATGCAAAATCAACAACCACCATGGCTCCCCAAACACCCCCTTTGTCGTGGGGTTTGGGTGACCCAATCACCACAACCAAATTAATTTTGGTGGGTTTTCATGGTGTTTATACTTCCATAACACTAAATTATCAACATGCATTAGCTCTTTAAGCCTCAAAAACAAATTTGGATCATATGGAAAAATCTTGAAAATTTTTTATCAATGCATGTTGGATTTGAGCACATGAATATGTGGGGAATGACCAAACTAAGTGTGGTCTAACCTTAGATTTTTGAAAAATCAAGTGGAAAAGATTTTTGGTGGATTTTTGATGTGGGTGGGGGTTGCCGTGGGTTTAGAGAGACAAGGAGGGAGAGTGTTTGATTTTTTTCTTGTAAACTTTGTGTGTGTTTATGTGTTTGTTCATTTTGGCCCTTTTGATGGGTTAGGAGGGACCTAAATGCAATTTTTGGCTTCTTTTGTCCTTAAATAGAAAACGACCTCAAAACTTTGCGGGTTTGACTCATTTGTCAATTTTGAAAATTTTACGGGAGTCGGAAATCTTCCCGAACGCTCCAAAATATTTTTGGGATACTTTAAATGTACTTGGAAGGCTATAAAACTCACCCGACTCAACTTTACACGAACCGTAAATAAAAATCTCGAAAAATTACATTATCGATAAATCGTCAAAAATTATATAAAATTGGGCATCCCTCGGGATCGTAATCGTCATCGTCCTTCTTAAAACGTCAACCGTAAAAAATTATAACCTCGAACATCGGCTCTAACCAAAATACTTATAAATATAGAAATTAAAATTTATTAAAAATTTAAAAAATTAGCGTAATTTAGGGTATCGTTAATGACCTCGATTCTAGGGTGTCACATCCACCCCTCCTTAAAGAGAGCGACGTCCCGGCGCTCGCCTCTTCTTATACTCACATTTCGTCTACTAGAACAGATGAGGATACCTTTCCTTGAAAAAGTCCTCACGTTCCCAGGTGTATTCCGGTCCACGCTTAGAATTCCATCGGACCTTCACAATAGGAATCCTACTACGCTTCAACCGCTTGACCTCCCGGTCCATAATTTCCACAGGTTCTTCCACAAAGTGCATTTTGTCGTCTAGTCGAATCTCGTCCAAAGGAATCACCAATTCCTTGTCCGCCAAACTCTTCTTCAGGTTCGATACGTGAAACGTGTCATGAATAGCACTAAGCTCGGTCGGCAATTCTAACTTGTACGCTACCGGTCCAATTCGTTCAACGATCTTAAATGGTCCAATATACCTCGGACTCAACTTTCCCTTCTTCCCAAAACGAATTACACCCTTCCATGGCGATACCTTGAGCATAACCATATCTCCAACTTCAAACTCCAACGGTTTCCTTCGGTTATCGGCATAACTCTTCTGTCGGCTTCTCGCAGCAAGTAGTCGGTTCTTGATCTGCACGATCTTCTCTGTCGTTTCTAACACCATTTCGGGTCCAGTCAATTGACTTTCCCCTACTTCACTCCAACACACGGGCGATCTACACTTCCTTCCATACAATGCTTCGAACGGTGCCGCTTTGATACTCGCATGATAACTATTATTGTACGAAAATTCCACTAGAGGCAAGTGGCGTTCCCAACTTCCTCCAAAATCGATCACGCATGCTCGGAGCATGTCCTCCATCGTTTGAATCGTTCGTTCACTCTGGCCGTCAGTTTCCGGGTGATAAGCCGTGCTTAAACTCAGTTCAGTGCCCACCGCACGTTGAAGCGATTTCCAAAATTCCGACGTAAATCTACTGTCGCGATCCGAAATGATCGATAACGGCACTCCATGTCTACAGACGATCTCTTTCACGTACACGCTGGCGAGTCTTTCCATGCTGTCCGTCTTCTTCATAGGTAAGAAATGAGCAGATTTCGTTAACCTGTCCACAATTACCCATATCATATCGCATCCACTAGGATTCCTAGGTAAACCCGTCACAAAATCCATTGCGATTTTCTCCCATTTCCATTCCGGGATCTCCGGTTGTACCAACAATCCAGATGGTTTCTTATGTTCTGCCTGAACCTTCGCGCAAGTCAAACACTTACTGACGTAACGAGCAATATCTGCCTTCATATTCGGCCACCAATAAACTTTCTTCAGGTCGTGGTACATCTTATCCGATCCAGGATGTATCGAATACTTCGACTTATGCGACTCATTCATAACCAATTCTCGAACTCCAGGCTTTCCTTCCTCAGATGGACACAATGGTAACCAAATCCGATTCTCAAAATATCTTAGTCCATCAGACCTAATCACAAAAAGAGGTTTCAACATTCGTCCCAAATTCTCGGCTTCAACATTCCCTTTCATCAATCCTCTCTCCTGAGCCTTCAGTATGGTTTCGGTTAAGTCAACGCTCTCACTCATCACTAAAGCTCTAACCCTCAAAGGTTTCTCCCGTTCTTTCCTACTCAATGCATCCGCTACAACATTCGCCTTCCCAGGGTGATAGCGAATTTCACAGTCGTAATCACTCAATAGTTCAACCCATCGTCTTTGTCGCATATTCAACTCCTTTTGATCTAAAATGTGCTGCAAACTCTTGTGATCAGTGAATACAACACACTTTGTCCCATACAGATAGTGTCTCCACAACTTTAACGCAAAAACTACCGCTCCTAATTCCAAATCGTGCGTCGTGTAGTTCTCCCCGTTCTTCCTTAATTGCCTCGACGCGTAAGCTATCACCTTTTCACGTTGCATTAACACTGCTCCGTAACCCTTACGAGACGCATCACAATACACCACGAAATCTTCGGTTCCTTCAGGCAATGATAAAATCGGCGCGGAACATAACTTATCCTTGAGCGTTTCGAAAGCAAGCTCTTCCTCATTTCCCCATTCATACACCCTATTCTTCTCGGTAAGCCGCGTCAATGGTTTCGCAATCAACGAAAATCCTTCAATAAACCTTCTATAATACCCAGCTAAACCCAAAAACTGTCGAACTTCAGTCGGCGTCGTCGGTGCTGACCATTCCCTGATCGCTTCGATCTTAGCAGGATCTACACGAACTCCCTCACTATCAATCACATGACCTAGAAACTGCACTGATTCCAACCAAAACTCACACTTAGAGAATTTTGCATACAGCTTCTCCTTCCTTAACAACTCCAAAATCTTTCTCAGGTGCTTCTCGTGCTCCTCCCTACTCTTAGAGTAAATAAGTATGTCGTCGATGAAAACAATAACAAACTTATCTAGATACGGCTTGCACACGCGATTCATAAGATCCATGAATACAGCAGGCGCGTCTGTCAACCCAAACGGCATCACTCGAAATTCAAAGTGTCCATACCGCGTACGAAAGGCAGTTACAGGAATATCCTCCTCTCTGACACGCAGTTGATGATACCCTGATCTTAAATCGATCTTTGAGTATACACTGGAACCTTGTAATTGATCGAACAAATCATCAATCCTCGGTAATGGGTACCGATTCTTAACCGTCAGCTTATTGAGTTCTCTATAGTCGATACACATCCTAAACGAACCATCCTTCTTCTTTACGAACAACACTGGCGCTCCCCAAGGTGATGAGCTCGGCCTAATAAATCCTTTGTCCATCAATTCCTTCAATTGATCCGATAACTCCTTTAACTCAGATGGTGCTAAACGATAAGGTGCACGTGCAACCGGCGCAGCTCCTGGCACTAAATCAATTCGAAACTCGACCTCACGGGTAGGCGGTAAACCTGGCAACTCGTCTGAAAAAACGTCCGGATACTCGCAAATAATTGGTACCTCTTCAATCCTCGCCTCTACATCACCATCGCTCGAAACTTGTGCCAAAAACACATCGCATCCGCTCTCTACGTACTTCATCATCTTCAAACACGAAATCACCTTCAAACGAGAAGTGCATTCGTCTCCCTTAACCGTCAAAACCCTATTCCTCAGCGGAATCTGCACCAATCTCTCACCACAGACGATCGTAGCACTATGCGCCATTAGCCAATCCATTCCCACAATCACGTCAAACGATCCTAGCTCTATAGGCATCAAGTCGATTTTAAAAGCGTAGTTTCCTAACTTCAAGGTACACCCTTTCAGTATAGTATTCGTACTAACAATTTTTCCATCGGCTAATTCAACATTATAACTAGTCGTTAACAACACCGGTTCTCTATCGATATGACGACTAAATCTAACATCTACAAAACTCTTGTCGGAGCCAGAATCAAATAAAATACTAGCATAACAAGCGTCTAGCAAAAACGTACCGGTAACCACACTTGGACCCTGTGGTTTATCAGCAGTTCCTACTTGATACACAGCTGCCGCATTATTTCCTCCCCGTCTGTTCCCTGTCTTTGGGCAATTTGCTTGCACATGCCCTCTTTCTCCACAGCTATAACATCCTCTCATCCTGATAGCATTAGCCCCAGTGGCTACTCCTCCCGTTCGACAACTAGCAGTCCTATGACCTGCCTTTCCACACTTGCCGCATGCCGGCGGGCAATTTCCAACATGATACAAGTTGCACTTTCCACAATGGGGGTTCACCTTCACACCTCTAGGGTTCGTCACGGCCCTCATCCCTTCGTTCCTTCTCTGATTAAACTGCTGATTACGGTTCGGCCCTTGGTTGTTTCGATTTCCTCCTCGGTTCTGGCCTTGGGATTGATTGCCTTGTGCTGCTTCCCATTTCCTTTTGTTGCCCTCAGCAATGTAATTCTGCTTGTCCTGAAGCTTAACGTCCATCAAAGCGTGTGCCATTTGAACCGCTTCATCAAACGTTCCAGGTTTCGACGAAGTTGTTTCACCTTTGATGTTGCTAGATAAACCCTTTATATACTGCTTCATTTTCTTGGCATCATTGGCAAATATGTCCAGACACAAAAGACTTAACTCATTGAATCTCCTGGTGTAAGTAGCTATATCGTTGTTCTTCAAGGTCAAATGTCTCAGTTCGTCCTCCAATTGCCCCAATTCCTCCTCTGGGCAAAACTTCTTGGTCAACAAGGCTTTGGTCGCATTCCACGTTCTTGCATTTGCCACAGCCAATCCCACCGTAGCTACCTGGGTGTTCCACCAACTTAACGCATCATCGAGAAACGTAGCTGCTGCAAACTTTACTTTATCCGCTTCTGCACAACCACTGATTTCAAACGTACTCTCAACTTTTTCCAACCATCGCCTAAGTTCTAGGGCTCCACCCGATCCACGGAACTGTGTGGGACCGCACTTCATAAAGCTAGAATAGGTACACACTCTCGGGGCTGGTTGTCTCCCCGCGTTCCTTCCTGGATCTTGATTTCTCCCAGCTCGGTCCGCTTGCAACGCATTAGCTATCGCTTCCTGAATCATGTTGTTAACACGATCGGCAGTCAACTTTGGAGGCATTGTTTTATCGAATATCTCTTTCTGCAAGACAAAGAAAATAGAAAAAACAATGTAAGTATTCATATCAAGTTTCCCAGACATAAAATACATACAACGACACATCACTACGGAGTTACTAATATTCATCAATTCACACCACAAAAGATCAAATTTAAGACATATCACAGATCATGAAAGGTAACATAGATTGTATTGATAGTTAACCAAAATCGTGACAAGTAATGCCACTACAATCGTTCACCACAAAACATCAAGTACTTGAGTTTCTCGTCATAATACCATCATACAAAGGTCTAAAATAGTTCTATTACAATGATCAAAGAAAATACAAAACAAGTAACTAGGCATGTGGTGATCCACACGGCCTCTTGGATGGCGGCTCGTCGTCGTCTTCCTCGGTTTCCTCATCACTCACGTCCTCGTCCACATCATCCACTTTTCCCTTTCCTTTCTCATCTGGCCCACATTCTGTTTCCTTTCTCGTCCCTGATGTGGATCCACACTCAATCGCCACCTGATTTCCCACCGAAATACAAGCACCTCCAGTAGGCGGCTGAACCATAAAGTCATTCGCCTCCATCTCCACATCGTCCACGAATCTCCAATCCGGGGGCAATGAATCCCTCACACGATGCTCCCAACTCTGCATCCTCGACAACCTCATCTGATCTTCCCTCACACGGTCAAGACTAGCACTTAAATTTGCAACCATTGATTTCAAACTGTTGATGGCACTTGTGTTCATCATCCCATCATACGCAATCCTTGAAGTCCTTTCCAACAGTCTTTGATGTTCCCTTTCAGTCTTATCAAACTTCTTAATCACCCTAGTCTCAACTACAAACCGCTCATACATCAACCTTTCCATCCTCCCCAAACGACCTGCGGGATCCCAGTAGTGACTCGGTCTCGGAAAATAGACCCTTGCAATATTCTCATGAATCGATGGCGACTTGGATGACTCTCCACTGCTCCCATTACTATTGTCCATTGGGCGATCAAAGGGTTGCTGCTCATAACGACTGGTCGGTGGTACCTCATAACCCTTCGGCGAATTCGGAGATTGAAACAAATCGGGTTCGGTCTGGCCTACAGCATCCTCGGGAATGCCATCATCCAATAGCTCCTCGGGCTCTTCTTCGGAATCCTCATTGTCGTCACTACTCATGCTGAAGTTATCCACCTCACTTTCGCCATTGTCGTTTTCCGGCCCTATTTCGTCTTCTGGAGCGATCCATCCATTATTATTGTCCGGCGGGTTCGGAGGAAACGGTCCCCCTTCATGACCTACGACGTAATCGTTTCCGTTATCGTTGGGCGGTACCTCGGCCATTCCTGCAATAACAGCGAATTTCGGAGGGTACATAAGTAATTATTCAATAATTATAAATATATGCATGCAAATGCAATGCAAAGGTGGTACATATGCCCAAAATGTAATAATATGATGCTCATGCATGATTAATATGAAAATTACGATGTCGGATATTTCACGTAAAATTCAACGTCTACATATAGTAATTCCATACTTATATAATAATTACCCACTTATATGCTTTACTCAAAAGTATACGTCAAATGCCATAAATACAACAATAAATCTTACCGGAGCCATGCAGGATAGTTGTGTGTGCTTGGACCCTTTTCTTACGACACCAAAAGTTATAGTTTAGGATTTTCAAAAACGACCTAGTTCTCTATAACTCGTGGCTCTGATTACCAATCTGTAACACCCCCACATTTGGTATGCGCAGCGGAACTACAACAATGGGTGCTACACAGTATTCATTGCACACAAGATATATCAAACGACGCTAAAAGACGTCGACTTAAAACTTCGACATTTAAAATTGTTAGATAATACATGTCCACAGTTTTTCCAACCCCAAAATAGTGCACAGAGTTTAGCGTTTTCGGTCCCCATGAATCTCAACCCCAAAAACTTCAGTTTTACAACCACATGACATTAAACATAAAAATTGTTTAAGTAGTAAAGGAGGGAAAAACAAGCGGACACCAAGCCGTACACACAACATCCATCCCATGCATGCTCCATCCTACTGCTCAGCGGTTACCTGAAACACATGCCAAAAATTTGGTCAACGAAAACGTTGAGTGGAATTCATAGGTTTTTCAATCCATTTGAACGTATATATAATAAAAACCATTCGTGATCATTTATAGTCTTGTCGATCAAACAAACTATAATCAGGATACTGACAATTGTGTTTAAGCTCATGACACTAATCCGTTAACTCAATCACCCGCGTAAATATACCGGCCTGATTCAGATGAAACCAGTGCCCCTTCTAAAGGCATCAGTTGCAATTATACCTTATTTCTCATACAAAATAATCTACCGCAGAACTTACTATAAGTACAGCTTCTCGGCTAGCATTGGGTCGTTAACCCCGTAGTACTACAAATTGCATAAGCGGCTATTTCCCCCTACTCGAGGGCAAGACAATAGTTAATAGTTCATGAATTTAGGGACTTTTGCAACTTTGGTACTCAACACAATTTCTAAGGCAACTTTCGGGTCTAACAATCATTCATGATATACGTTCCTTTTTAAAAACTAGCATGCATTTCCCTCGCGGGTAAAACAATTTGAAATAATATAAGCGAGGCTATAAATTCACACCTTAGATATTAAGTAGTCGGTAGTTCGAGGAGTGATCACTGACGATGTTACGGATGCCCGGGTAAATCAACACCTATCACAAATAACGCGTAATGAGTAATCTCATTTAAATACTTACGGTACTGTATAAAATACATATATACAAGTCACTTAAGACAAATATAACTCACGCTAAAAACAAAAACAACAAGTATCATTCATTTTATTCCAATCATTCTTATAACCTACGTTGTCCATTTTTACACGTTCTCGCCGGTACTTGACTAAAGTACGGACTGTTTTAACTTATTAAACCATACTTATAAAATTTGACAAAATTTCCAAAAATCCTATATGACCTGTAGATAACATGTTTTTAAGCCCAACAAAACTTTTCACTTTTACGACCCGTTACGCAACTCATTTCCACGACTACATTTTACGGGCTGAAATTGCGCTTCGACCAATTTTGACCACTTTGACCTATATGAAAAATACCTTTGACTTCCTTGACAACTAAGTCAACATATAGACCCATTTACACAGGTTAGGGACCAAATTTTGACCCTTGACCATTTACCAAATTATACTTGTGACCCTCGGGATTTGACTAAAACTTTGCACAAATCCGGATTGTGAAAGTCCTCGTCTCCCGGTACCCGATCTTTAA
This sequence comes from Glebionis coronaria, assembly GCA_025667525.1. Classification (NCBI taxonomy): domain Eukaryota; kingdom Viridiplantae; phylum Streptophyta; class Magnoliopsida; order Asterales; family Asteraceae; genus Glebionis; species Glebionis coronaria. The sequence goes on from JANFOE010000468.1 coordinate 655,255, forward strand.
AATGTCATAACTTTTAGCTCGTTTTGAGTCACGGGCTCTACCTTATACCAAATTAAAGCTAGAAAAACCCTCTATCACTACATTTAGTTTTCAAGACCTGGAACAAAAATCATTTTTATAAAATGGACCAAATGTTTCTGCCTAAAAATGACCATACCAAAAACATGCTTAGACTCGATTCCAAGACTTCTAACCAACACTAAACATCATCCTAAGCCTTCCCAAACATATCCTAACATCAAACTTCCATCCTACCCCTATTGATCAACCAATCTCAATATCAAGAATCAAAGAAAATGAACATGCAAGTAATAAAACCTACATGAATCATCCTAAAACAACAAACCAAACATAACAACAACATGCAAAATCAACAACCACCATGGCTCCCCAAACACCCCCTTTGCCGTGGGGTTTGGGTGACCCAATCACCACAACCAAATTAATTTTGGTGGGTTTTCATGGTGTTTATACTTCCATAACACTAAATTATCAACATGCATTAGCTCTTTAAGCCTCAAAAACAAATTTGGATCATATGGAAAAATCTTGAAAATTTTTTATCAATGCATGTTGGATTTGAGCACATGAATATGTGGGGAATGACCAAACTAAGTGTGTTCTAACCTTAGATTTTTGAAAAATCAAGTGGAAAAGATTTTTGGTGGATTTTTGATGTGGGTGGGGGTTGCCGTGGGTTTAGAGAGACAAGGAGGGAGAGTGTTTGATTTTCTTCTTGTAAACTTTGTGTGTGTTTATGTGTTTGTTCATTTTGGCCCTTTTGATGGGTTAGGAGGGACCTAAATGCAATTTTTGGCTTCTTTTGTCCTTAAATAGAAAACGACCTCAAAACTTTGCGGGTTTGACTCATTTGTCAATTTTGAAAATTTTACGGGAGTCGGAAATCTTCCCGAACGCTCCAAAATATTTTTGGGATACTTTAAATGTACTTGGAAGGCTATAAAACTCACCCGACTCAACTTTACACGAACCGTAAATAAAAATCTCGAAAAATTACATTATCGATAAATCGTCAAAAATTATATAAAATTGGGCATCCCTCGGGATCGTAATCGTCATCGTCCTTCTTAAAACGTCAACCGTAAAAAATTATAACCTCGAACATCGGCTCTAACCAAAATACTTATAAATATAGAAATTAAAATTTATTAAAAATTTCAAAAATTAGCGTAATTTAGGGTATCGTTAATGACCTCGATTCTAGGGTGTCACAACAGAATTCTTGAGCGTACTGTGGGAGAGCATCGTGCCTCGTGGGCCGATAAGTTAGATGATGCTTTGTGGGCTTTCCGTACCGCATATAAGACCCCGATTGGCTGTACACCTTATCGTCTTGTGTACGGGAAAGCATGCCACCTCCCTATTGAGCTGGAACATAAGGCGTACTGGGCCTTGAATTGGGCCAACTTTGACATCAACAAAGCCAGCGATCTTCGGAAGATTCAACTCAATGAGCTAAATGAACTAAGGAATGAAGCTTATGATAACTCATTGATCTACAAGGAGAAGACCAAGATCATCCATGATGCAAGGATTAAGAACCGAGAGTTACACATTGGTGATCAAGTTTTACTCTTTAACTCTCGGTTGATGATCTTCTCGGGCAAGCTGAAGAGCCGTTGGTCTGGTCAATTCATCGTCGCCAAAGTTTTCCCATATGGCACCATTGAGCTTTCTTAACCAAATGGGCCTAATTTTAAAGTGAATGGCCAGCGAGTGAAGCTGTACTTTGGTGAGGACATCTCTCATGAGATAATTCCATCCCTCACCACGTTTCCCTTGAATTAGTTCTGGGTCGAGTCAGGCTCGTGACTCGGTTAACAAAAACAAGCGCTTCTCGGGAGGCAACCCGTTGATCTATCCTTTACCGTTTTCATAATAAGTGTAGGGGGAGCCCCGTATGTGTTTGCTGTCTTGTTTCTTATGATGTGCAGGAATTAATGCTCCAAAGATCCACTCTTGATGACATTTGACGAACTGTGATCCCGTGTACCCGTCTTCCTGGTTCTATCCTAAACTATCGTGATTCAATATTTCGTATCTTATATATTCACATTGAAATCACTATAGTTGTCCTTAAAAACAATATCCTAAGTGTAGGGGAGTTTAATCCCACATGCTTAAACATTAAGGATAATGTTTATATCAAGTGTAGGGGGGACTTCTATCGAAGTAAGTGGTCTTTTCCATGAATTTGCCCTCATTTTAACTAGAAAAATTGATTTTTCGACATTTTTCAAAATTTTTAATTTATTTCGTCCTAGTAGTATAGTGGTATTTTCCTTTCTTATCGTTATTTACTTTCTGTGTTAGAATAAATTTTCAATAAATTGGTTTTAAATTTTTCAACGTTGTGAATCTTTTGACTCAACCCGAGTTTACTTATCTAAGTTTACTCTAGCTAGTATCCTTAACGTGTTTAGGTCAAGTTTTGCTAGGCTTTTATATAGGGAACTTTAAAACGCGAAATTCTTAACTCTCACAGGTTAAGAACAAGAACTTTTCGCAAGTTCCTATAATTGATCCTAGAAAGTCGTTTATCAAGGGAACTTTAAAATGCGAGTTCTAAACTCGAAAGAGTCTAAGAATTTGCAAGATCCTATAGATGACTTGAAAACCCAAAACTTTGATTTAATTGGCTAAGCATCCACGAGTCTCATTCCTTGAGATTTTAAATTGTGGAGAACGAGAGATGATAGAGTCAATTATAAGTTTGGTACTCTTTCATGAATTTATGTTAGTTGATTATAAGCTTTTTCTCCCATCGCTTGTTAATATATATATTTGCAATAAATAAGGTTGTACGATTTGAAAAGTTACTTAGCTTCTAGCCCAAGATCGTTTAAAAGTTGCTCGGTATTAATTAGAGTTCATAGCCAAGGCATAACTTATTGAAGCGGGATGCGAATATTGGCGAGTCCGAAAAGGTCCTAACAAGACATGAGGGCTACATTTTGTTGCTAAAGATCAAAAAGTGATGTGAAGAATCATTTATCGAAAATCAATATGAAGGATCAAGACACACGACGAAAAGCAAATACTTCCCTAAAGATCATGGAGAAGTCTATCCAAAAAGGCCCTAAAAAGATATGAGGATAAATAGATCCAAGTCCTAAAAGGAGGCGGATCGTTGTATATCAAAGTCCAAAATAAAGATTGGAGAAAAATAAAGAAGTCGTGGTCCAAATATGAAGAATCTCTCAAAACTTCAAGTGAAGAAATTCCTATTATGAAGAGAAGACCATAATTTCAAGAACGTCTCTCAAGATTTGAAGTATGAAGTCGCTGCCAAATATCGGTCCGAGAAAGGTCTCATATCGTGAAGCGAGTTATGCCAAGATATGAACTTTAAGAGGTCTCGAGAAGCAGTTTTAAAAGATTTTGTCCTTTAGCTAACTATTGCTTAAATCGTCCCACTTTATTTTCAGCCTAAATAACTATCGAAATAAGTCAAATAATGCATCCTCGTGATCATTCAAGACAAAAATTAAAATATAAGAGATACACCTAGGAATAAGGGAGTCTAAGTAAATAATTGGCCCACATGAATTTGTGTTAGTTTGCTAACTTATAATAACAATGATCTCGTTTTTAAGCTTGGTATGGGGAACGTGAAAATTGAGGATGATGAACATTCATGACAACCAAAACCCCAATGTAAGTCTTTGATTTCTTTACTTGTTTCGTATATATTTCTATCTTTCAAATAAAGGCCAAGGTGGATTATCTATGATGAGAAATGTAAAATGTGCTTTGAAGTTAATGCATTGCATGAGGGCATTGCAATGGTCACTCAACAATCTAAAGATCTTGAGGATGCCAAATTAGAATTTTCCAAGAAAACGGACAAATTTGAAACACATTTTGAAAAACTTGAAAAGTCAAACGTTGTTCTTGAAAGAAAATTGGATCAAAAAGTTTTAGACTCTAAAGCTGAAAAGGATAACCTTTTGAAACAAATTCAACTGCTTGAATCTAAGTTGGCATCCCAAGATAACTTGCTCAAAGAGAATGAGACTTTAAAGGCTCAAGTATAGGAAAAGGTCTTTGCTATAGCTGCATTGAAAAACGAATTGAGGAAAACTAAAGGAACTAGTGTGGACACTAAGCATGAAAAACCATCAATCTTGGGGAAACCGCCTACAAATCAGTTCATTCGAAAACAGAATGCATTTAGATCCAAGCGATCACTATCCTCGAGACCGCGGTTTGCCTCCCAAGTTGATATGGTTCATCTTTCTAGAACAGTCACTCCACTATCTAGGCCCAATGTGACTAAAACAACTTTTGCAAGACCTAATCACATGATTGCCTCTAGTTTCCCTAGACATAGTCTAAAGAACACGTCTCGAACTAGTTCAAGTGACGTTCGGCATACATTTGATCTAAGGGAAGCTAAGCAAAAGACACAAGTAAGAGACAGGAATTTCAAACCTAGTTAGATGCCTTCTAGTTTACCCAACACTGCTAACCGTAGCATGTCACATCCTAGTAGCATTAATCAATCATCTAGGAATTCTAGATCTTACTCGGACATTAAATATGCTACTTGTCAAACATGTAGGAAATGTGTCTTTAAAGCCAATCATGATTCTTGTATCAAAAAATTACTTAATGAGGTGAACTCCCGTGCTAGACTTAAATCACAGTGCGTGGCTAAAATCAAACCCGTTGGTAAAATGTGGCGCCCCACTGGTAGAACTTTCACTCTTGTAGGAAACGAGTGCCCTTTAACTAGGATAGTCTCTGATCCTAATAAGACTGCTAGGGAGGAAATTGAAACGGATGATACATCACTTAAGCCTGAACTTAAGGTTTTCTATAAAAGGAAACGTTTGCCAGCTAAGACAAGTGAATCATCAACTCAGGTCACCTCTGGCACAAGAAAAGACAACCATGAACCCCCACGTGCTTCTAAAATAGATATCGCTAACCCATATCAAAGCATGCTAATTCTTAATGAGAATGTAGGTACCAAAGTTGATGTTCCAAAAGAACGAAGCGGTCCAATCATCGTATACCATTCAACTAAGGACACCCTTAAAGTTTGCTTGCTGAAGAAGCAGATATCAGAGAAACACGTGTCTCGGGAGATTCACGGTTAAGCTTACCAAGAGGACTTACAATCACATAACAGACTGTAACTCGCTCTCAAAAGACAGGAAAGTTCATCCCGATGATGACTTATCCTCAAAACGAGAAATTAAATTTTCTCGGACACGATCTTACATTAAAACTATTCCAAGGTTTTAAGCTCGTGTATAGGACTTATAGTCACATAACAGACTATAACTCGTTCATCAAAGAAAGGAAAGTTTATCGCCGATGATAAACTTATCCCTACAACGAGAAATTAATTTTTTCTCAGGCATGAGCTTATATCAAAAAAATTCCAAGCTTTTAAGCTCATGCACTATGGCTCCTCGTTAAATGACAGACGATGATCCGAACTTCAGAGACAAGGAAGTTTATCTACACAATGATAACTTACCCTCTTAAGGAGAAATTAAATATCAGATGATGACCCGATCTTGAAATAAAGGAAAGTTTATCGCCGATGATAAACTTATCCTCATTAACGAGAAATTAAATTTTCTCGGGCGCGAGCATACATTAAAACTATTCAAAAGTTTACAACTTCTCGGACTTGAGCTCGTTTTGTAAGATATTCAACATCTTAAGCTCAAGTAATTGGTTTTCAAAACAATGAACACAATTTTTCGAGAATTTCTCAAAAGGTTTTTCTAAATCTTTCAAAATTGTGTGTTCAAAAATGTTTTGATAAAAAGAGCATGTCTTCTGGAATTGATAATATTTACGATACTAGAAATGTCATTCAATAATGACACGGGGTTGTAAATAAAGTTCGAGCAGAAGTTCAAATGATTTAAAACATGCTCAAAATGGCTTATTATTATTTCTGATAGTAACCCGTTTTTAATATTGTTGTCCCTAATATTATGATTGTATAATACGAATTAAAGGAGAAGAAAGGTAGAAATGAGATGAAGAAGATATGAATTCCTAGAGAGAGAAAGTAATGAGAGAAAGTAGAGAGGAGATGATTAACTTGGTGAGATTAGATTGAGAAGTGAGAGATACAAATGAACCAACCACCCTCCTAACATGCTAGGAGGGTAGTATATATAGTCCACCCACATGCGGGCTTTAATGGACTATATATTGGGTCGGGCTTGTCTTTTGGACTTTAATTAGATTAAATCCAAGACCGTGAACCACGACTAAATAACTACTTATTACAACGTTCTAATAAATATTACAATAGAAACCTATGACCGAACATTCTTGTTTGACTCAATATTTTGAGGCTAACAATCTCCCCCAATGTGAGGTCATTCCTCTTTGATATTTGGATTCCAATGGAGATTTATGAATTTCGTCATAAATGAGTCTTGAACGTGTAACAGTAGTTTTATTCCTTCATGCTGTGATCTTTGAGCCTTTGTCGTTGTCTTTCGACTTTGTCTTTTAGTCTTGAGATCTTCAAATCATTCTTGACTTGTCTTTGACATCTTGTGATCTTGTGTCTTTATCCACATGCTCACACTATCAATTGTTGGATAAGTCTTTGGGCATGAATATGTGGTTGTGAATCTTTGACTTCGGTGAGTACACCGTGACGCCACCTTCTCGAGACAAAACATAGATACGGACTGAATGGCTTTGACATTCGTCCTAAATCGGTAGCATTTTACCTCCGGTCGGTGAAGACCGTTATACGATATTAAATATCGTACCTGTGATCAGGTAGATTCAATTAAGAATCTCCTTGACATGGTTTCGCGGCAGTACTACCCGTTCTCTTTACTCGACCGTCTCAAAGAAAGACTGCGAACATAAAGAGTGAATCAATTGGATAAATATCCGCTTGATTAAAGTCGTCAATTCAAGTTCCTGGAACAAGTTTGATTAATTAAGAATCTTACCATTGTTGCTTTCCAGTTGACACAAGTTTGATTCATAAGAATCTCACAAGTTACCTACCGTAGCGCTATTTGATGTTGACGCTAGAAGGATTTCCATTCGTCACTGTGAATATTAATAAATATCACTCTGAATGTTCTGGCAAGACCATAAAGATATTGCGTAGAAACCTGAAACGAGTTTGAATCAATTCAGAATCAAACCACTGTTGCTTTTCAGTTTTACATATGTTCAATTCATAAAGAATCTTGCATATGACCTACCGCAGTGCGGTTGGATGTTAACACTGGAATGATTTCCACTCATCATTGTGAATACTAAGTAGTATCACTCTGAGTGTTCTAGCAATATCACAAGAATATAGCGTAGGACTCTCTTGATCTTCATCCGTGTGTCCTAACGAGATTTGATTGATCTCTTGGCTCTAGACTCGATTTGTGCACTTTTAGTGGTCGGAGGCTGGAGCAGATGCCACCTATTCAATATCAACTATCTCGGAGTGAGAAAGTCAATAGAAGTCGTGTTGATCTCTGTGACAATAAAACAAACTTATTTTAAGAGAAGCCTGAGTAGCTAGGAAAGGGTTGTGTTTCACATCACTGGGTCCATGATGAGTTTGTCTTCACGATGAGTTGACCCGGTTTCTGCCTAAGTTGTATGGAGGGCTTCTTTCTTTAGACCCTTTATCCTTACATTTCTTTTTCGTTCTTCAACCCCTTCAATGCTTACCAAGACATCATTAATAGCACCTTGTTGTGATTGTTCCAGTGCTATCATCAGTACTTAGTCGGCATTCAGCTACGTTCGCATTCTACTCCATCTTTCCTAAGGACTTCTAATAATCTATTGGATTGTCCCTGGGAAGATCCCTCCGGTTCTGGTTGGATCATATGACTTAAACCTAACCACCCTTTTGACACCAATAACGTCGTGAATTAAAGATGTTGTGGGTATTTGATCGTAACCATGAAAACCAGTTTAAATTCTAACAAAGTGTTTGAAAAAACATTTAACACCTTGCCAGTTTTGTCATTTCAGAAATGCTCCCCCTTCACATGTGCATCGATAATCGAAAGTGTTTCGCACATGTAGGTAAGAGTTAAAGTGCTTGAGTCTTATTTAAGATCACATTTTAATCACATTTTCTACCCCTATCTCTAATATATAAAATCTTTTGATATTAGAGATACCAAATTTGATTAAAATATATTTTGAAAAATAGTCTTGAAAATCTTCGGGAGAAAGATGTGTTAATCTTTTGCATGAAGTTGAATTGCTCCCCCTCAAAAATTGATCCAATGGAATTGTCATTACGAGGATTTGATCCACATTAAACTTTTGAGGATAGGAGTTGTTGAACACACAATTTTTGAAAGATTTTGAATATTATTGAGAAATTCTTGAAAAAATTGTGTTCAACGCTTTTTGAAAAATCAATTCTTTTTGACGAAAAGGTTTTTCTAAAGCATAAAATTGAGTGCATAGACTTTGAATGTCTTGACGAATCCACTCAAGTGTAAGAAGATTTAACTTCTTTTTCTAAGGGTAAGAGTACAAAAGCGTACACTCCCCCGTGAATTTAGATCCGGGTTGCAATCTGAAAGTAATTACAAGCCATTGTGTTGAGCTCAAAAACGTTGAATGTTTTGTGACTAGCTCAACCCGTGATAGATTGCTCTACCCGTTTGTTAGGATAAGGTATATTTAAGGATACACTTTCCTTTATTTGAGGTCCGAGTTACAGTCTGACATTTAACTGTAAGTCGTTTACATGAGCTTAAAAACTTTGAATGTTTTTATCGATAGCTCATGACCGAGAAACTTAAGTTTCCCGTTGTTGAGGAAAAGTAATCATCGTGATCAACTTTCCTATCTTTGAAGTACGAGTCACAATCTGAGGTAATTGTAAATCATTGAAATGACATGTTTTGAAAAATATTTACAACTTTCATTCTAGCTTTATGTACACACCCGTGTCGTTATTGAGCAATATTTCTAGGTACGTCCATATTATCGATACTGAAAGACATGTCGAGAAGAATATTTTTGGTATTTTGAAAGTTTTTCCATTTTTTTTATTTTGTTTTTCTATGGATATTTACGTTTTATTATATATATATTTTTTTTCTCAAGTTTTTCGAAAATAATCCAAAATAGACTTTTGTACAGTAGAACAAAGTGATATTGAATGTACAGAATTGGAACCCTTTGAAGAAGGAGAAGTGGGTTTAGAATCCGTTGTTGTACCTGCAATCACAGAAGAAGAGTTTGCTCAAATACTAGAATTAGGAGTAACAAATTCCTTTTCAGCGTGTGGAACAGTAGCATTAGTGCTGGTGCAGGTGTCATCACTCTTCTCTATTGGAATCCACTTAAGACCAACTTCCGTGAAGATCCGACCCGTTGGTTGCCACTGAAGAATAGATTTAGGAGTAGCTTTCTCTTGCACAGCGGAAGACTTCTTTGGAGAGAAACTATGTCCTTTTTTAATCCATGTTTCAGATTTGTTGTGGTTGCTTTTCTTTGCGACGGGTTTGTATCTCCTTGTTGTCTTATGGGATTCTGTATTCGATCTCCGTTCAAAGGAACGAGATTTGACTTCATAGAGGTATTGCAAAATGCAATGGTCATGATTTCCATTGTGAATGCCCTTTTTTCAAGTGGGACATACAGGGAATTTGGGATTCACGAAAGTACTTGTATTCCTTTGTTTTCCAAATCGTTCAGGCGTAGTGTTTGAAACACGACTATTCATGGTTAGTTTCCGATTCCTAGATTGCTGAAGAGAGATCCTAGGTTTTGGTTGACTACCATTAGGAGTGTGTGGAACTCTAGCGGTATTTGGTGAACTTGGTTTTTCATACACTGGTTTGTCTTTCTGAATCTTCCCTTTTTGTTTCGCATCCTCTAGGTTGTGGGTATGAACGAGGTCATTTAAACCTACAGATTCCTTTGTGGACGTGAATGTCACACGTTTTGGAGGAGTCCTAGAGGTGCTAGGTGCATTCACATGGTTGGGTTTAGCAACAGTGTGCTTTCTAAATGGAGGAACATAGGGTGATACTGATGGTTTAGGAACACTTGGTTGCACATCAGTCTTAGGGGGTAACCTAGATTTCATATGAGAAGAATTGGAGAACGGAGTCGGTTTTCCTAAGATAGACGGCTTTGGATCCTTGTAGGCATTGGGTTGTCGAACAACAGATTTCACAACTTTAGGTTCCACAACTTTCCCACCCATCTTGGCAACGAGTTTCTGTAACTCTGCGATCGCTCTGTCCCTGTCTTGTAACTGAGCTTTCAACCCTTTAATTTCCAAATTCTGTTCATTCATTTCTCGAAACGTTTGGGAAAGTTTTTATTGCAATTTATTATCATGTGGAAAACTACCAACGTCTTTTTGCAAAGCAAGTTCAAGAGAATGACAATGTTTTTGAAGGAAATCAGTTTTGTGTTGAAGTAACTCAAAAGCCTTTTTATCAACATTTTCTGTACGTTTCGAAAGCTCAATTTCAAGACGTTCACAATCTTTGATCTTATCAAGATATTGGCATGTAACTTGAGAATATTCATCAATATCAACACAAGATGTAAAATAAGCACACATAACCTCTTTAGAAACACATTCTTGCAAGAGTAAATCATATTCATCTGAAAAATCAGACTTCTCCATTTGAAGATCATCAATGTGTTTCTCAAGAGATTCAACATATTTTAAATCATCATACATTTCAGTCCGAATGAACTCCTCAAACTGAAGAACAGTTTCTTTAATCAACGCCGTGTTAAGAATTAAGAGTTCTTTCACAAGCAAGGTAATATCTTGAGGAATCGGACGTGTCCACGCAACATTTTCACGTTTTGCCCAATCTCTTTCAACAATAGATTTAACATTATCTATGTGGTGTTTAAGAATACCTAATGTTTTCCTACTCTTGCTTTTAGATTCATCTAGAGGGAGGTAGTTGATGTATTTGTAAACATTAGATTTCTTAGGGGCAAATGCGTTCTTCCATTGAATTCTCTTTTGCTTGCACTCTAAAAATACTTCCTCACGGGTTTTCTGAGTTTGTTTGTTAAAAAGATCATAAAGACTATTCATGTAAGAATAATTATATGGTTTCACAAACTCCTTATTGACAGGTGAATGACTATCATCATCCCAAAGGGCAGTCTCTTCACTATCGGCACTAACAGGCATGCAATCAAGATCGGTCCTTTCAGTCTCATCAAGATAAAGACACGGGTTCGCAGCTTGAGCTTTGGCAAGGAACTCAGGATTTGCAAAGCTAGCTTGACCCTTAAACATCGACGGAGGTGCTAGCATTCTTACAGATTGAATAGAATCATGCGTTTTATAAACAACTTTCTTCAAAAATTCGACTAGTTCTTCTAGTTTCGTTACTTTTTTTATTTCTGTATCATATCTACTTTTGAAGTCTTGTTTTAACGCATCTACCTCTTGTTTCTTATCCTCAAGAATTTTAGCAGAATCAGTAGTGGTCATAGAGAGCTTTTGTTCAAGTTCATTAACTTTTGTATTGGCAAGGTACGTTTTTTGACGTTCATCCATTAAGAAAACATTATATTGACGCTTCTCTTTGGCTAATAACTTAAGAGTTGTATGATATTTGTTTTCAAAATCGTCATTTTGACTTTGTAACGTACTGCCCTTGTACCCCTCAAGCTCTTTGGTCTTTTGAAGAAGCTCAGCCCTATTACTTTCAAGGGTCTCATTAGATTTAATTAGAGCGGCTTTGCATTCTTCAAAGTTGTGAGTGAGCGTTGCGTTTGCCTTCTTTAATTGCTTTTGACTCTTTCTAGTTTCATTGACATCTTTTTGTAAACTAGCAATTAAATTAGCAAGCGCGACACGCTCCTCATCATCATACTCATTTGCATGTTGGTCATCCTCAAACTCATTATTGCACATGTCTGATGAATTGGGCGTGGTATTGCTATCAACCTTTTCCGTCATACATGTGTCAATAAGGTTTGTTGTTTGATCACTATGCTCATGTGTGTTGGCATTGGCAAACACATTAAATTCTGCATTGTGTACCTCTTCCAATGGCTCAGAATCGTAAACAGGACCATTATCATAGGAAGGTGTATTGCTGATGACATTCTCAGAGTCGATGTGTTGTTTGTCAGAGCTGCTGTTGTCTTTCCCAGAGATGTTGTCATCATCCCCTGAACTCTGCGTTGGAGTCTCATATCTGCAGCTTGTATTCTCAATATCTGATGCGATACCACAACTGGTATGAAGTCTGTCATCAATCGTTTGTTGCATTTGTATTGTGTGATTCACATAGGTTACAATGAAGTCGATGTTGCGGGTTATCCGATCTTTGTATGATAAAGCATCCATTCCATGATATCGGTTGAAGCACTCATTGGTAAGCGAAGACTTGATGAAGTCAGAAGTAAACAGCGTTTCAAGTGATGTCTTGAGATCAGTGAAAGTGATGTTGCATTCACTAGCAATGATTCTTTCGTTGACAAGTTGTGTTTGATGTTTATCCATCGCATGAGTGAATGTTTTGCTGAATGTGCCAGTGGATTCACGTAAGTCAAACAAGACTTTTGAAAGGTTCTGAAAAGAATCTTGAAGTACTCTAAAACCGTCCATGGCATTTTTTCTTAAGAAACATATCTGTTGTTGTAGTCGTTCCATTTCAAGGTCTTTCACGTCTGAACTTGCAGTAATCGCATTACTCGTTGGCATGATGATCGTCTCTCTCTGTGGATGAAATGACTTTGGATCTTAAGTAGATATGCTGTGATTGAGTTGTTGTTGAAATTCCGAAAATTTGAAATTTTTCTCAGTCCGACAATAAATTCCTCAGTCCGACAAAACGGTAATCTGAAAAAAAATTTCTTACCAAATTTTGAAATCAAGTCCGAAATAGCCAGAAACTAATAGGGAAAAATTTTGAAAAATGAAAAATTTTGACAAAAATAAAACCTAAAAATGGCCTAAAAATTTGAATTTTGGTCCGAAAATTTGAATTTTTGGTCGAAAAATTTTTCGCATCGCCAAAATTTGAAATCGAAGCTTAAATGGCCTAAAAATGGTCTAGGAAAAAATAAATTTTAAAATAGTTTTCCCGCCAAAAAACTCTTTTTTTTTTTAATCTTCGTGTAAACGATATTACGAAACTAGTCTAGATGGTGGCTAAGTCGAAAAAATACTCGAACAAAATTTAGCTAAACAAGTCATCGGAATGCCCCTCGGAATGTGCCATCGGAATGTCCATCGGAATGTCCATCGGAATGTGCCATCAGAATGTCCATCGGAATGTGGCTTAGATCGCAAAGCACTGTCGGAATCCCAGATCGCAATGTACTGTCGTTATCCCAGATCGCAATGTTCAGATCAGAATATTTTCAGATCGCAATGTTCAGATTGGAATGTTCAGATCGGAATGTGTCTAAAACAAATTTGGCAGAGTAACGACTCAAAAGTCCTTTGAAACCGTCGGAATCCCAGATCGCAATGTACGATCAGAATGTCCAGAACGGAATAGGGTATCGGAATCCTTAGATCGCAAAGTAGAACCTAGTGGTTATTGCGATCTGACCTCAAAAAACTTGTACTTTCTGATGGGTACCTTTGCTAGAATTTCGGAAAGATGAAAAACAAAGGATTTTTGAACGTTTGATCCAAGAAACTTGTGTTTAAGCCAAAAACCAAGATACCCAAGTCACAATGGCACGAATCAAGAAGGTATACGAATCGAAAAGAACTAAAAAACAAGAAAAATCTTGAATTCGTGGATGAAAGAAGGATTAAAGCAAATAAATCAAATGAAAACGTAACAACCAATCACAAAACTACCCCATGGCGATTGATACCAATTGTTGTCCCTAATATTATGATTGTATAATACGAATTAAAGGAGAAGAAAGGTAGAAATGAGATGAAGAAGAGACGAATTCCTAGAGAGAGAAAGTAATGAGAGAAAGTAGAGAGGAGATGATTAACTTTGTGAGATTAGATTGAGAAGTGAGAGATACAAATGAACCAACCACCCTCCTAACATGCTAGGAGGGTAGTATATATAGTCCACCCACATGCGGGCTTTAATGGAATATATATTGGGCCGGGCTTGTCTTTTGGACTTCAATTAGTTTAAATCCAAGCCCGTGAACCACGACTAAATAACTATTTATTACAACGTTCTAATAAATATTACAATAGAAACCTATGACCGAACATTCTTGTTTGACTCAATATTTTGAGGCTAACAAATACTCAAGTCAAGCATTTCACCGGAAAGCTTTGACTCAACAACGGGAATTAATTTTCTCGGGCATGGTTTACTTTATAACCATGTAAGGGATTGTGTTTATGTAATAACACAATCTAACACAAATTTATGTACGTGTCAGTGCATTTATTTATTAAAACAAGAGAAATCTTCTTTTTATGAAGTTATCATCTCCACCAACCGTAGCAATTTACAATTGATATCTTCTTACTCGACGATGCGACTACTCAAACGGCGACTACAGCTCTTTCAATAGAACACGGGTCAAAAATTTAGGGGGAGTTATTGTCCAGCATTCAGAATATTTGACGCCGAAAGTGCCAAGTTCACATGTTGGTGTCAAGACAACGATATCAATCTTACACATGGAGTCAAGAGATAACTTCAGACGTGACGAGGTGACCAACATTCGTGAACAAGAACCATGTGAATCTTTCATATGATGTTCTCCATCATTTAGGTCCAACCTCATAAATTGCTAATATTGTGAATTCATTATCATATATGATCTTTGCACGTGATAAATACCTTACACTTGTGTTTAAAAGGTATTTAATTTACGTTTCAAGTACACCCTCATTGGGTTAATATTTTTAATACGGGGGAAAAATGTGAGTTAATATGGAAAATGGTTAATTATAAATGGTTTGACTTAACGTGATAGCTCATCCCGACATGTGAGAAATGTTTTCGGATATCATGGCATATGTTAAGGGGGAGCAAAATAGATTTACACTTCAAAATGGATTTCATGGTGACATACACTTACCCAAAACATCTCTATTCACGACGGTAAAGATTATGGTGACATAAGGATGGTAGGATAGGTTAAAGTCCAATGATTCCTCTAGAACCGGAGGAATCTTCCCAAGGACATTCCATAGCTAGAAATAGTAGTCCTTAGGAAAGATGGAGAAAGATTGTGAACGTCGCTGAATGCCGACCAAGTACTTAAGTTAGCACTGGAACAATCACAACAAGATGCTAGTTATGATGTATTGGTAAGCATTGAAGGGGTTAAAGAATGAAAAAGATTTGTAAAGATAAAGGGTCTAAAGAAAGAAGCCCTCCTTACAACCTTAGGCAGAAACCGGGTTAATACATATGCTATTGAGATCATTTTTAATAATGCTTGATATTGAAGACATACATCATGGACCCAGTGATGCAATGCACAACCCATCCCAGCTAACTCAGATATCTCTCAAAAGATATTTGTTTTAATCACACGGAGACAACGCATTATCTATTGATTTATTCACTCCGAATAAATTGGTATTGAAATGGTGGCACTCCTCTCCAGCCTCCGATCACTAAAATCCAAAGTGCCCGATTGAGTCTAGAGCCATTTGAGATCATCAAATATCTCTTTAGGACACACTTTCATAATTCCTTGCTTCCTCACACATTGTGATAAGTAAGAAAGATCTTAAGAGTCCTACGAAAAATCTTCATGGTCTTGCTTGAAAATCCGAGTAATACGAAAGTATTTACAATGAAGATGGAAATCCTTCTTGAGCGAATATCAAAAAGCTCATGGTAGGTGACTTGTGCGATTCTTTATGAATCAAACTTGTGATAACTAGAAAGCAAGAGTGGTTTAATTCTTAAATGAATTTAAACACGTTCCAGGCCTCTACGTAATATCTTAGTGAACTTGCCAGAACACTCAGAGTGATACCTTAGTGTTCACAGTGATGAGTGGAAATCCTTCTAGTGATAACCTCAAACAGCACTTGGTAGATAACTTGCAAGATTCTATACGAATCAAGATCGTGACAACTGGAAAGCAACGATGGTGCGGTACTTAATTGAATTTCACTTGTTCCAGGAACATGAATTGACGGCTTCAAATCATGCGGATATTATTATCCAAATGATTCACTCTTTATGTTCGCAGTCAGCTTTGGACGGTCGAATAAAGAGAACGGGGTTACCCGCGAAATCTTGTCAAGGAGGTTCTTAATTGAAACTACCTGCCACAAGTACGATATTTAATATCGTCCAACGATCTTCACCGACCGGCGGTAAAATGCTACCGAATTAGAATGCAATGTTCAAGGCCATTTCATCCATGTATATGTTTTGTTGCAAACTGTCTTATGCAGCGTAACAAGAAGGTGGAATTGTAGTGTACAATCCAGAAGAAGTCGTCAACACATTCTTCTATTGTATGCACTTAATACTTCAACAAATTTAAGAAAGTCTAAAAGTCAAGTATTCCACTATATCAAACTCAAGCTTTCAAGAATTTATAAAAGTATAAGTATGTGGATCATGAAGTCACATTAACATATTCACAAGAACAAAATCGAAGACTCGAGCATTGTATGCTAGGTTTGAGATTTTGTAATATGGTGTGACCTCCCTTAGGGGGAGATTGTTGGAACTACGTTTTTCCAAGGAAAGTCTCGGTCACATCATTATTAGCATAGATCACGAGCTATAGACTATTTAGGACTTTGTAACTTGGAGTGACCTCCCTTTGGGGGAGATTGTTGGAAATACGTTTTTTACATATTTAGAAAGAATCGGTCACTCCAAAGATAGATACAAGTATTGGGCTCGTGATCCAGTGTATTAGGATATATCACATATAGCCCACATGTAGGGTGGGCTATATAAACCCCCTCCTAGCATGTTATGAGGGGTTGAACACTTAACCATTTATCACATTCCATCTTTCTTCTCTCTTCTCTCCTTTCTCTCTCTTCTTTCTCTCTCTAGTTCTTCCATTCTCCATCCATCTCAATAGATAATCCATAACATGCTTAATCCTAAGAAACCGTAGACCTACAATTCTTGATCTAAACCAAGTTGTGGATATTTATGATCCCAGTAAAATTGTTGATATTTGTAGAAAGGTTGATATTAGTTGATTGTGATATTAAAGAAGAATTGGCAAGATTAATTCTGATATCAATGTCATGACGATCTTTCCTTATAGAGTGGAGTTTGACAAAACCTTACCACCTGGAAAGGTGTCATCTAATTCGTTGTCACCCAATTCTTAAATTTGAAATCGAAAAGGTGAATGTTGCACTTGAGGCTATCATTGGAACCATTACCCAAAAGCCTCATGCCACTTGTACCTTTCCGAGAAGTCTAATTGAAAGTGTGAGTCATTTCATACTAGTGACTCATTTGATAACTATTGATGAAGGAGCTATAGAATTGGAAATTGAGTGTTGTTCATATCGAACTTTTATTGCCCTATTAAGGTCTAAAAATAAGGTTGAATGTATTGGAGAATGAAGTTAGATATCTCATTGAGTATGATTTGGTTGAAACTTGAATAAAGTAAAAATTTAACCCGTATGGAATATGAAATTGTTAAGAGGAAGTTGTTGAATCCTGTGATTGAATTATAAAGTTTTAAATGATTGTTGATTCGTGTTAAGGGTTGTTCCTATACCATTGTCCAATGACGAGGATGCCGAGTGTCCAAGAAATAAATTGATGAAATCTTCTTCTGAATTGGGACCGATGGATCTTCCGGGACAGGTGGAACCCCCGACCCATGACTCTTGTAGATTAGTATTCGTTGAGGTGTCTTTTAAAAATCCCTAACTTAACTGAGATATCAGTTGGTAGGATGAGTTCTTGGAATTGTATGACATAGTGACATGTAATGTGTTACGGTACAATTTTGACTTGTTTGTGATTAATGAAAAGACTACTTTTAATTGCTAAATTCTACATGTATCGATGTTATCTATCTTTTATTGATTCATCCAAATCTTCGCATTAGTGATGCAACCATTGAACAAGCACTCATCTCGCTTTGAGTTGCGTTGTAAATTCTTATCTTTGTATTCCTGAGTGCCATCGAGGTCATGAACCTCATGATTATCTGACTAAGGCTCATTTCCTATCATATTGTAGTTATTTCTTGGTGAACAGCTCTTCATCAATCTTTTGCAATCACTCATTGTTTTTATAAGTTAAAACAACATCCCTTGAGAAAAATTGAATTTTCATCATCATATGGATTATTCAAAGTGAGACTGATAAGTAATCGTTATTGAAATAAGTTGTTTATGAAACACTTTGGAAAACCTAATTGTTTTCATAACAAAGAACATACCTATAAATTCATTTTGATTCTTATTCAAGAATTAAGCATGAAAATATTTTTATTTTTGATGACAAAGTATTGACGAAATGGGTATTGCATCGTTAATCCTAAAATTGTATATAGTTGTGCGCCTACGTACAATTTGGAAGGGACCATGCAAGGCTGATTAGTAGTCACCATGAAATCATTAATAAACACTAAGTTTTCTTTGAAGATTGTGAAAGATTAAATTTTATGAGATCTCCAAGAAGTGCAAAAAAAAATAAAAAAATACGGACATATTGTTAAAGACACCTACATATGTGCCTGTACCATTTATTTTCTGAATCTAATTTAATCATCTGTAGAAATTGTCTTATTTGACAATTGATATCCCCACCTTGTCCAATTCTCCCGTAGTGAGATTATTTGGAAAAGTATCTGATTACCGAGTATCAATATCCGACTGGGTGTATTGACGTTCCTATCATTTCTTTTGATTAGATTTCATTTGAATTACCTGGGTAACGATCCGAGGAGCTTTCGAAGTAATCAAATTATGAAAACATGAGATATATTCATATTCTTTAAATGTTTTCGTCTTTATCTGATTTGAAATTCTCTTGCGTAGACTTTGCGTTGACCTTACTCTTTTGACATTAGTTATGTCTCCAGATACCCTTGAATTTGTGAAGGGTTATGAGTTATTATTAGTCTTTTGAGAAGTTTACATCTTATCAACAGCAATAAAACTGGAAAGTTGGCAGTGCCAGTAGAATGAATTGATTGATTATGACATGACGAGATTGTCTTAATTGATGGGAACTCGAGTAGAAGTCCCTTAAAAGATAAGATGTTGATTATCAAAAGTGGTCTAAATAATTCTCGATCAGTGACTATATCCTGCATTTAGACTTGAAATTATACCATGAATGGTTATAAACTGATCATAGATCTTGTAATCTGGAAAGAACTTAAAGTAAATTTATTAAAAGATGTTTCTGTTATCTGAAATTTTAGGAGGTATTTGCTGGTGAATTACCTATACTTTCGCCATTAAGCCAAGCTGAATTTGGTATTGATTATATTCCTGGTGCTCCACCTGTGGCGTGTGCACTGTACGTCAGCACCATCTGAATTAAAAGAATTACCGTACAACTGAGAGAGTTGTTGGAGAAAGCTTTTATTCTAAAAAGCTCGTCATCATGAAGAGATATGGTGTTATTATTCCTTATATTTGTTGATTACCGTGAACTAAGTAAATTGGCGATCGAAATCGATATCCACTACCCAAGATGATAGATTTGTTCGATCATTTACAAGGTTCTAGTGTATGTTCTAAAGATTTGATCCCGGCATGGTTATCATCAACTTCGCGTCCGCGAAAAAGATTATCTATTCCAATCACTACATCCGGGACTCGTAATGAACATTATGAGTTTCATGTTATGTTGTTTGGATTGACCAATGCACATGTAGCATCCATTAATTTGGTGAATCATGTGTGTAGGCTGTAATTTGATAAATTTATGCTTGTGATCATTAAGGACCATTTGTTTGTTTATAAGAATAGAAAGAAGTTAATAATTATTTATAAACTATCCTGAGTTGGCCTAGCAATAAAAACCTGTACCTTGAATAATTAACATGTGATTAAAGGCTTAATCCTTTACAGTATTTGACCTTGTGATTAATGGTAGTGAAAGCTATATTGACTCTTCAAAGATTAGAGCCATTAGGCTTTGGGTTTTACAAAAAAAAAAAAATGCAAAAATGTTTTGACAAATATTTATCAAAGGATTTTTAAGGGATTATTCTCGCATACCTAAATCATTTAACTAAACTCCTTTAGGGGTAAATGTTTGTGTATAACTCAAGACAACCTAAGAGGGATTAAGGAAACCATTTAAACCATGATTTGGAACTTGGAACGATAATTTTTGCTTTTCAAACTAAGAAAATTTTGACGAAAGTATAAACAAAGATTTTCGAACAATTACGGATCGTATTAATTATTTTCGATAAATCAACAAAGATCATGTTAACTAAATTCAAATTTATTTTTGAACATTTTTCTATAATTGGATGAACTTAGAAATTTTAAAAATTTTACGCTTACGTTTCATAAAAATTAAATATTTATTAGTTAATTACTTGTAATAATTATCGACGCTTTAGAAGTCGGATTGACCAAAACTGATAAAAATCATAGTTGAGACGAAACTAAAACTTAGAAAATATGAAGAAAGAAATTTTGAATGAATACGGTCATGATATTTATTTCATCAGGGAAGGTGAATGTAGATACTGACACATTATGTAGAAAAGATAAAGAATCAATGTGCCTTAGTAATGACGGTGCAAAATAATTTTCCCGAGCAACTTAAAAATAGCTGATGCTTGTAAAAAGAATAATATAGATAATAAAAGGGGTTCGCGGCTAATATGAACCATTAGAATTGAGAAGCCGATGGTGTTAAATGTTTTAAAGGCCACTTGTGGTTGCCAAAATATGGAGATTTTGAGACTTAGTCATATTAGAATCTCATAAGTTTAAGTATTCTATTCATGCCATTTCTGATTTAACGTATCTTTATCTAAGAAAGTTGTACTGATGGCAAAATATGAAGGCAAACATCGCCTCATACATTAGTAAACGTCTAACTATTGCAAAGGTCATCATCTGAATTTAATTCGCTTTGGGTCATCATCGACAGACTGACCAAATCTGCTAATATCATTCCTGTTAACGATAGATTCTCGATGAAGAAATTGACTCTTTATTTTAAAGGAGTTGTGAAAACATAGTGTGCCTGTATCGATCATCTCTATCAAGATCCTCGCTTCGCATCGAATTTCTAGAGATTTGCTCAGAAGTCATTGGGAACGAATCTTGATGAGAGTACTGTTTACCACCCCAATCGAAGGGACGAGGTAAAGTAACGATACAAAACACTAGAAGTGTTGTTTTATGCTTGAATAATTGACCTTTGGTAATAAACCGCATAATCGTTTTCTTTTGGAGAAATCATCATTGATAATTATCGTATTAGGATCGAGAACGAATTTTGTTAAGATCAAAATATAAGAGCATCTTTAAGCAGGAGTTGGGAAGAAGACACCCGACATACACCCATTGTGAGTTGGACATGTCTTTTAGGTTTAAGGTTGCCTATGATGACAAACCTAACCTTACAAGATACCTGACCCGTGAAACCTGAAATGATTGTTGAAATTAGGATCTGATTATTGACTCCTAGTAGTGGACAGGAGGTTATGTGAAAATGAAATGTAGATCTTGAAGTGAAGGATGGGTAGCGAAGTTATGCCAAAAAATTTCACCATAGAAAGATGAATGAATGATCTGAAAGATCATGGGAATAAAGTCCCTGTTGTATGGGACCATTGAGATAATGTAAAAAGTTGGTATGAAAGGCATATAAGCTGGATCTACCCTAGGACTTCAAGGGCTGCGTGAATTATGTTTCGTATATCGAACTTGATAAAATTTCTATCAAGTGAAAATGTTATTACTTCTTGATGATGTTTGGATCGGCAAAAAGTTGCATTCATCAAAAACCCGTGAACATCATGGATAGAGAAAGTAAGTCAACATTAAGCCTGATCGTATTCCCGTAGTTATGTTTGATGAAACTCGCGTATTGTAATGAATTACATTGTGAAAAAATACCGAATGTGGAGGAAAGACCCACTGGCTTTAACTCTATAAGAAGCGAGTAGTAAGATAAATCGATCTTTGAGGACAAATATCCTGTTTAGGGGTAAATGCTGTGACAATCCGTCAATTTATGGTTGATATTTTATTCTCAAGTATTATTCCAAAACATTATTTTAATGTTATATTATGAACTCACTCATTTTTGGGAAGAAATTTGGGTTTACGTCTTGAAGTAGCATCGACTACGTCTAAACCGGAGGATTCTATGTTACATGCTTACGTTTACATACACCGTTTTTGGTGACAGTCTGACACTTCAGGAAATAAATTTATCCGTGAATATTATTTTGGAATTTTAAATTTGTGTTGGTTCATAAACTCTTAAATTTACGAGAAGAAATTAGAGCTTACGTGAATAACATAACGTCTTTTACGATTAGACCGGAAACCCTAGGTTTACGTATTTACGTTTTTGAACTCCGTTTTTGATGACACAATTTTTATTAGATTCGTTTTGTGTCGTTGATTCATAATTTATAAAAACGTTTTTCGTAAACGACCCGAGGGCACGCAAATCGAGGAAACTAGAATCGAGGAGTACCCGTAAATTAGTGGGGATGAGACAAGATAACTCTTGCCCCACCCCCTGCATGTGGCGTCCAAGGCAAAACAACACATCAAATCTATGTCAAGTTTACATAACAAGCTAAGGACACTTATCCTTAGCCTTCCACCAAACCATCTAACTAGCCAAAACTAGCAACTCATACCATTTACTTCATTAATCAACATGCAAAAACTCACAACTCTCTCCCTCTCACCCATTTTGGCCGTCCACCATAGCACCACCACCACCATGTTCATAAAAAATCTAGCCATAACCCAATCCTATAATCAACATATGTTGAAGCCTAGTTGAAGTTATGAAGATTGGAGGTGATTTTAACAACTAGCAAGGAGTTTATATAGAGATCAAGGGCAAATTTTTGGAGGAGTCTACAAATACTTGGTGATCCTACAAGTGGTGTTGATATCTCATAAGATTGGTTACCCAAAACCAAGTCTTGTTCATCCAAAAACTCATTATTTCATCACTTTTGTGGTATAGATATTGTTTCTTCCTATCCTCTTGTTATTTGGAATATGTAATCTTGTATTTTATTTATTTATGTATATGTACACGATGATGAATGACGATCAAATTTATTATGTGGGGATCATGTGTTGATAAACTTGGTTAAAAAGATTGAAAACTACATGTAAAAGTGGTAAAATCTTGCTTAAATAAGTAGGCTGTATAAAAACAGTAAAGAACGTTATGTTAAACTGTTAAAATGGCATGAATGAATTAATATACAGTAAGATATGATACTTGTACACATGTGAGAGTTGGTCATACAATGGACTCCTTAAAATGAGTGAGATATGATCAAAACAATATTTAAGTACAAATCTGAGTAGTCTGTTTTGGACGGACTGTTAGGGACATTTAGAGATAGATTGAGCAGTATCTAAATATGAGTTAAATGTAGAAAATAATATGTAGCTTGTGGCATACAAATATGAGCTTCTACCTCCTTGTAGAACTCAAGATATGGTAAAAATGATGAAAGTGAAAATAATAATCAGATTTGTAAAATAAAAGTATATAGTATAATATTAGCACTCAAGTAAATATAATATAAAATGTATACTTAAAACCCACTAAATTATATATTACATATAAATAAGTATGTACATTAATAAATAAATGAGACATTTTATAACAATGGCAATTTTATAAGTTTTATAAGTTATAAAACTATAAACATGAGTATTACGTCTTTTTCGGCTAAAACCGTAAAATTAACGTTTCGTCAATTAAAACATAGATGGTCAGACCCGTCTAATGTAAAATTTTTATAACTCATATACTGATGTATAAGTACATATTACAAGTAAAAACCAATAAAACCCGAGTTTTATAACATATGGACATTAACGGGACAAATTAGCCTTATTGGACTATTAATCCAACTAATTTGGCTAAACACTAATGGACTTACTCTTTGGGCTAAACCCACTTGGGCCCAACATGTAAGTATAGGACTGATGTTAAAATAATAATTGGACTAATATAATGTAATGGGCTTATAATAGGCTTATTGGGTCTTAACGAGTAAAGAAGTTAAACTAGTGAAACTAGTATAAAAATTTACCAACACATAACTCTATAATGAGTGAATAAAGATGTACAATCCCACTTGATCATCATCATACTTATGATATCATCATATATATACATAGCCATTGTTTTTATAAAGTCATTGGACAAGAGTCTAAGACGAGTATTATTTGTCTAGGTTTTCGTGATTGAAGCACGTACCGTACATCCAAATTGCCGATAACCCGCCTTTCCCAATCAACGTGAGTTCATAGCCTCACACTCTTTTAAATGTTTTTATGAAATGTTTTATAAACCCGCGAGGGAGATAACATGTTAGTTTTAATAAAAATAGACACCAGTTGTCCTGATTGTTTGCTTATTGATTTGGACCCAAATGATTATATGACCCGATAAATGAAATGAAATGGATTATTAAAGTTAGGTTATGTCACTAAAAGTCCCATTAGCATGAATTGTGAACTACCAGAATTTGGTAGACGCTTATGCATATAATAGTACTATTTGTGGAAGACCACCCCAGTTCGCGCCTTGACAGTTGATCCCCGTCGTGCCACATTGATTGGTAAGCAAATTTATGTATGAGAAGATTTATATAAGCGTGATTATTGTGACGACACACTGTTTTAGATGGGCAAATGAGTTTCGGGTTAGCTACCCGTTGTTTGTTATAGTAAGGTAGGAATGTCATGCGGCTTATAATAATCTAATAACAAAAATACTGCTATATGCATTGAATTACGATATATTGCCTGACTAGCAATACGAGGTCTTATTATTGATATTATGTTCGTGTTTTTGTTTTACATAACCATATTCATATAATGGTTTTTATTTAACTCTATACAACGTTATAAGACGTATTGTATGATGTTTTTACGACAGTGGTTCGTATAATGGTTATGAAGGCAAAAGCCTATATTATGATTTTGACAAGGATTTGAATAAAATGTTTTGGCATATATTATGGCCTACGACAAAGAATTGTACAAAATGATTTTCGGTGATAATTTTATACCGATGATATATTAATGGTTTTCATTAAACTCTATGAATTCACTCGGTGTTTTCGGTGAGCTTTTCTTTTAACATGTTTTATCTCAGGTACTTGAAGGTAATTTTCGGGAAGACGACAAGAATTTATGGCCGGCACTTAAGTAACAATTTTCATTCAAATGATTTGTAAAATTGTATGAAATACTATGACTTGGGACCTATGTAAAATTTATATTCATGAATGGAAAATTCTTTATTCTTAAACGACGCGATTTTTAAGCATTGTCTATGATTTGAGTAATGTGTTATCCGTAACACCAACGACTCTTCCGCTGAACTAAACTATGAATATTTGGGGGTGTTACACTTAGAGAATATCAGGATGTTGTCAATGAAGACGATGACAAACTTTTCCAAAAATTCATGGAAGATTCTGTTCATCAAATGTTAAAGTCCCTAATCAATGCAAGAAACCCTAATCTTAACTTAATCAACACAAGGTATTACTTTTCAAACGTAATCTTATTATTGTATAATAAAGAATTACAAGTGTTATGGATAACACCGTTTGATGACAATGTGTTGTGCACACTTTGAACAACAATAAACCTTAACTTATGAATACAGTCGTAGCTGTTTGATTCACTAAGTTATACGCACTAATGTTCTTAATATCTCAAAGTGTTGAACATTAATGCATGGATACACATCCTATTTATAGTGTTACGAGTTTGACTTAAACAGTACTTGATGTCGACTACACAAGCTTTTACAAGTTCCCACATCAGTCACATGATGTCCTTCTATTCTTGGTAGTCTTCCATTATGCTTTAAGGAACAGTTGTCAAAAACAGTTTCCTTGTTCTTCATATTCTCGAACACACAAATGGCATGTCCAAAGTGTGCTGAGAGTTATCAGGGTATTGCCACCCCTGTTAACTCTCAACCCCTTAGAGTCCCTAATACATCTTGGCTGTTATCCATCACAGCCAAGGAGTATGTCCTCAGGTAATCTTCGACTTCCCTTACAATGTCTCTGACATGGACTCCTCTGAGGTTGCTCACATAGACTTGGATCTCTGTGAGTCTTGCGAAACTTGCCTGCCTCCTAGGCACAGGCAAGGGACTATCTATCAGCCTAATTATGTTTAAATCAATGATCAGGGAATCTAACAAGTTTAGATTCCCAACAATCTCCCCCTATTTAAACATAAATAATGCTAGATCTAACTAAGTTAAGGTAAGTGAGTTTAATAGCTTCTTCTTACACATAACAGATCTAAACAAACATACCTCATGATTTTATTAAGACTTAAAGAAAATTACAAGTTCATTACATAAGTTAAATAAAAGATGAAGGTAAAAAGGGCTGACACTATCTTCAATAGTCATCATTTTTTATTCTTTCTTCAGCTTCGGCCACATCTAATCTGTTATCAATTTCATCCTGCAAAGTCTTTGCAAACTTCTTGGAATACTCTGAGTTGATCTTGAGACACTTCTTGTGACAGAGTAGCTGAATAGTTGAAGCCAGGCACAACTCATCTTCCCTCTGAAAAGCATACTGGCAAGCCTTGTTCATAAATGCCATTCCTCTTTCAGGCACTGAGTATGTCTGACCATCAATAGGGCCAACAATACCATTTGGAAGGATCAAATCCCTATGCATACCATCCACACGAACATCTTCAGTAACAAAAGTTTCATCAACAATTTGTGAAATTCTTCTTCTTTTGTTGCCTGTCTTTGGGGGTTCTTGTTCGAAAAGCTGTGGTGGGGGATCAATCTTGAGTTTGGCAGCGGTTTCCTTAATCTAGTTAAACTTTGCCTTGAGAGTTTTAAGCAGAAGGAAATTTGCCTGTCCAGACTTTTTGGCAGCTAAGGCTTCGAGTTCAAACCATTCTGATAACCCGAGTGTCTTTAACCTGAAGTTGTCAAACACATCCATATTCCTCTGTTGGTTTTCCCTCCATAAGATCATCTGTGGGGTGTTTGTGGATTTGGGAATGGTGTATTTAAACTTGGTTATCTTGCCAGCAGCATACCTGTTGTTCACGCAGGCATCATAGTCAGCTTTGACTTTCTTTAAGGCCTCAACGCGTTTTAGTTCCATTTCCCTCAACATTTGTTTTTGTTTTTCCCTTTCAGGTGGTGTCATCTTCCTCAGAGTAGCTTCATTTAATTCTTTGGCTGTCTTGAGCTCATTTAGTCTTTTGAATTCTTCAGCCTGTTGCTCTATTTCTTCAGGAGTTAAAGGACTCTCATCGGAAGGTGTAAAGGTTGAAAAGTGAGAAAGGTCTGTGGTGGATCCTCCTGTCTCTAGCATCGCAGCTATCTTCTTAAGTTTGGTGTCAGTATCAACCAAAACTATCTCCTTCCCTTTCTTCGAGACAGAGGACTCCACACTTATGTTTTTCAAATCATCAGCTCTTTTGAGAAACGCTGTTTGAGCCTGATTTTGAATAGATTTTGGGAGAGAGCTCACAGTGAATTTTAGTTTCTTGGCCGCTGGCTCATCATCATCCTCAGGCTTGCTGATGTTAACTAAGATCATGGATTTAGATGAGTCAGCTCCATCTTGTGTTTGTTGCTCCCCCTGAGTATCATCCTCATCATCATGTACTATAACTGGTGTGATGACTTGAAGAGGAACAGGTGTAGTTGAGGGATTGGCTGATGATGAGCCTTGTTCAGCAGATGCAAGGCTGAGTATATTATTCTTCTCCCCCTCACGTTCATCCTTACTTCCCTGATGCTTGGATGAACGTGCCTGAAATCGTCTTGCAATCTGCTCCACAGAGGCAGCCATGGCACGTTGTCGTTTTCTTGAAGCCCTGGCAATCTTCAGCAAGAGGTTGGCATTGGCATTAGTGTTTGCCTGAACACGCCTGACAATAAAGCCAGCATGGTTGTATTGCCTGTTGCGAACCGCATTGAAGTGCCTGTTCATGTTGTTTTCTTGTTCATGGAACATAGCAGGGACAAATGAGTCAATGGCATCCTTGATTCGTGTCGAGAGATGACTTAGTCCCTGGGCCACACCTTTTCTTGCACCCTCTTGAATTGGCTCAGTGACAGCCTCAGTCACAACCTTCTTTATAATGCCTGGAAATGTGACAGTAAAATTGTGCATCTCTGACTTGATCACGTCCAGCTTCCTTGACAAGCGCTCAATATCAGATTGATGATGTACGGGCTGAAGATTCTTGATATTGAGGCTTTTCTGAGGAAAATCATCCCCCCTTGGAAGTAAGTCGAAGTTGGTCTGGGTAGGATGATCAAACATGAGGAATTCGGCTGTTGGATCATATGTTGGTGTTTGAAAGACTGTTGTTGCAGATGTAGCAGAGTTTGGAGTGTCAACAGCTTCCTTGAGAGGAGAAGTCTTGTCATCTTCTTTAGGAGGAGAGGCTGACAGCTGGTCATCCTCATCTTCTTCATCCTCTTCATCAAACATTCCCTCAGGGAATTCATCTTCAGGCATGGGCTCAAATTCAGAGACACATTCTTCTACTGAGAGCATTTCTTCATCAACATTTAACACAAGCTCTTCAGTATTGAGTTTATCCTGAGTCATTGTTTCAGCCTCCTTTTCATGTACCTGAGATTCTTTGACTGGCTGTACAATTTCAGCCTACAAGTTTGTTGTAATTAGTAACAGGGAAAATATAAGGGGAATGGTCGCCATTTCGCTGTCCCAGAGAGGCTGAGGGTGATTATTCAGCCACTCCAAAGGATAAATCCTTGGGATTCTTTTAAGTGTGAATGAAGTGTTGTTAATGGTCGCCATTCGCTGCCCCTAGGAAAGCTGAGTATGATTATTCAGCCCCCCCAAAAGGTAAAAAAAAACCTTTGGGACTCTTTTGATTGTGAAACATATGTTGTTTAATGATCGCCAGTCGCTGCCCCTAAGAAAGTTGAGTGTGATTATTCAGCCCCCCCAAAAGGTAAAACCTTTGGGACTCTTTTAAGAGTGAAACATATGTTGTTGTAGGTCGCCTGTTACGCTGCCCCTAGGAAAGCTGAGGGTGATGATTCAGCTCCCCCTGAAAGGATAAATCCTTTGGGACTCTTTTAAGGAAGGAACCAAGAGGCTGTGTGAAGTACAGCTGATCAAGGTTGAGACATTAATGTATTCAGGTTGTTGTTAGCCTGAATACTGTCTAGAGGGTTCAGGGTCATCGGGGTGCTTTATAAACACAAATGAATCATTCCCTGGTGCAAAGACAGGGTGTATAGAAGTCTTAAAGTATTCTAAGTGTAATGACAGACTTCTATGGGTCGAGGATTACCCTAACTTCACCACTCTCTCCTACAGACAAAAGAGATTGGTTGCTTGTGAACCTCTAAAAATGTACACTGATTACCTGTGAGATATCAGATTGGTTTGGCTGGTTTCCTGTTGTCTCTGCTGACCTAGAGACACTAGACGCCTGTTGTTTGTCAGCCAAAGATTCTGAATCCACAAGAGTATCTGGACCAGAGGCGGTGTCAATCTTCTTTTCCTTGGCCTTACTAACAGCTTTGGAGTGGGAAGAAGAGGGGATTTTCTTCTTCTTTGGCTGTTGGCCAGATGAAGCCTTGGACTTAGTAGTGTGCTGCCCAGAGGTCAAAGACATAGACTTGCCAGCGACACTAGAAGTATTCACCTTCTCAGAGGAAAGGAGCAAGGGCTTCTCAGCGTTAGGTACCTGGTTGGCCACGTTCAGCATGTGGGCGGTGACAGGGGTATCCTCAGCTCCTATCTCCTTGTAGATGGCTCCTGTGATGCGATAGGGCTTAAGAGCCGTCAAGGCCTTGTTGTGGTAATTCTCTCCCAGCAAACTCTCAAAGATCAGGGACAGGTAGCGCACATAACAGTTGTTCTTTTCCCTGACCTGATTCCTTCCTTTCAGTTGTTCTACTAGGTTTGAGAATAGGATGCTTCCAAAGTCGACATCAGCTCCCCAGATTAATCCATACGCAATAGCCTGATGATTGGACGACATCTGATCCTGTGATCCCTGCATTCCTCCCAGGGACTTCACAATGTGGGTGAAGAGGACACGCCACATAGGAGTGAAATACTTAATCTTCAGAGGGGCTTTGGCAAGGACTTCAGCTGGTGTAAGGGCAGGATTAACATCATGGCAAGGGTTTAGTGTGGCCAGGGCTTCCTTGACAGCCTTTTTGTCAACAGTCTTCAAGCATTCATCTCCATGTTTTAGTCCGGCCACACTAGAAAAGTCTTTAAGGGAAAAGGCAAAAGGATGTTCATTGCATGAGAGGCTAAATGTAATGGTGTCTTCTACTACTTCAGCAGAATACCAGAATTCCCTAAGGTATTCTTGGTAAAAAGTGGATGGAGATTTGGTGAAGGCTTCATTTAGGTCACAATTCTGCATGAAATTTACCAGATCTGAATAGGTGCTGTTTGGTGCCTTAATCCATCCAATGGCGTTGTTGGAGGCGATGATGCTCTCGTTGATCTCAAAGTTCACATTGGAGGCTTTTGGTACGGGAAACGCCATTGATTTAAGGTTGAAAGAGAATGAAAATGGCGGATGGTTGAGAGAGATAAGAGTTTAGAGAGAGAAGTTGATTTTAGAATGGTGGTGGGTGAGAAGAGAAAGAAGACAATATATATTCAAACTTAAGTGAACAGTTATTCAACCGTATTAAACACAAGGGCGAAAAAGACTGCTCAAGTGGGTCCCCTTGACCTTTCAAAAAGTTTGTCTCCTCGTTATCCGAAAAATAAATGATTAAATATGTGAGAATGTTTTTTGCATTTACTTGGAAAGTAACTACCTAGTTTCATGTGAAAAACATTTAATAAAACATTTAATATAGAATCAATCATTTAATGAACACATTTAATATCAAGCCACAGGCTTTGAGATATTGAGCATCCCTAGCTCAGCAACTAGCCTGTTGAACGAAGGTTCAGCCAAAGGCTTTGTAAAGATATCATCTAGTTACAGCTCTGTGGGAACAAAATGCAGCTCAATATCTCCCTTCATTATATGATCCCTGATAAAATGATACCTGATATCAATGTGTTTGGTACGAGAGTGAAGAACAGGGTTGTTGGATATGGCAATGGCGTTGGTGTTGTCATAAAAGATTGGCACTTTGTCATACAAGATTTCATAGTCAGCCAATTGGCTTTTCATCCAGAGCACCTGAGCAAAACAGCTGGCTGCAGCGACATATTCAGCTTCAGCTGAAGACATAGCCACAGAGTTTTGCTTCTTAGCACTCCATCCAACCATTTTTCCTCCTAGGATTTGACAGCTGCCTGAAGTACTTTTCCTGTCAATACAACATCCAGCATAATCTGAATCTGAATAGGCCTTGAGATCAAAGCCTGATTCCTTTGGATACCATAGACCTAGGGATGGTGTTCCTTTGAGATACCTGAAAATTCTCTTAACAGCCACTAGATGGGATTCTTTTGGGTTAGCTTGGTACCTTGCACAGAGACATGTGGAGAATTGGATATCTGTACGACTGGCTGTTAGATACATCAGTGACCCAATCATGCCTCTATATAAAGTCTCATTGACAGAGACCCCTGACTCATCAGGGCCCAAGTTGTTGGGTGGAAGCATGGGGCACTTCACTGATGCACAATCAGCTAAGTCATATTTTTTAAGTAAATCCTTAACATACTTTTCTTGACAAATAGAAATTCCCTTAGGACATTGTTTAATTTGAAAGCCCAAAAAGTAAGTTAATTCACCCATCATACTCATCTCATATTTCTTGGTCATTAATTTAGCAAAACGTTTACTAAGATTGACATTTGTTGACCCAAAGATGATATCATCCACATAAATCTGTACAATGATGAAATCACTCTTGTCCTTGAAGGTAAAGAGTGTTTTATCAATAGAACCCCTGATAAATTTATTTTCAGATAAGAAATTTGAAAGAGTTTCATACCATGCTCTTGGAGCTTGTTTCAGACCATACATTGCCTTGTGAAGTCTGTACACATGGTTGGGAAACTCGCTGTTCTCAAATCCTTCAGGTTGTGCAACATAGACTTCCTCAGCCAAATCACCATTGAGGAAGGCACTCTTTACATCCATCTGATAGACAATGATGTTCATATAGGCAGCATAAGCAAGAAAGATTCTGATGGCCTCAAGTCTAGCAACAGGTGCAAAAGTTTCATCATAATCAATTCCTTCAGTCTGAGAGAATCCCTGTGCTACCAGTCTTGCCTTGTTCCTGATGATGTTCCCAATTTCATCCATCTTATTATAGATCCATCTAGTGCCTGTGATATTCTTTCCGAGTGGAGCTGGCACTAGTGTCCATACTTTGTTCATTTTGAACCGATTGATTTCTTCTTGCATAGCAGCTACCCATCCTTCTTCTACCAGAGCCTCAGCAACTCTTTTAGGTTCAATTTGAGAAAGAAATTCAGCAAATAGACATTCATTGGCTGAGGCTGACTCTGAGTCTTGGATTCGCTGTCTGGTTGTGACTCCTGCATTTGGTTCCCCAATAATGTTGACAAGAAGAATGTGTAGATCTCTTGACCACTTATTTTGAGGAGCTGGGGATTCAAGAACAGGGGTACTTGAGGGCACAGATGGTACAATTTGAGTCTCATCCTGCTGACTAGGAGGGCTTTCTTCAAAGACTACTTCAGTATCAGAGTCTTCTTCAGGCATATCAAGGGAAGCTATTTCATTATCAGCAGGAGAATCTTCAGAGATTTGAAGAATTTGTGAGTCATCAATATCATGAGAAGGATCATCAAAGATTTGAGGTTCTTCTTCATCAAGTTCCTGAGAGGTAGGAACTTCTATGTTGTGAGTAGACAGAGGGTCAAAAGCAGGAACATAAGGAGTAAGAGTGTTGGAGTGGTGATGACTGGTAGGTCTGGGTTCTGTGAACTCATCACTTGGGAAAGAAATATTTTCATTAAAATCTACTTCATCACCCTCTGTTCTTGTCCTCTGTATGACTTCATCATCTTCATTAAATCTGACATGGAAAGTTTCTTCTACTTCTTGTCTTCTGATGTTGAATACTCTGAAGGCTTTGGCTGTTGGAGAGTATCCCAAAAAGAAACCATCATCATCCTTTTCATCAAACTTTCCAAGTTTATCCCTGTAGTTATAAATAAACACAGGGCATCCAAACACATGAAAATAGCTGACGTCTGGAGATCTTTTTCTGAAAACTTCATAGGAGGTTTTGCCATGTCTTTTGACAATGATTGATCTGTTTTGAGTGTAGCAGGCAGTGTGTACAGCTTCTCCCCAAAATTGCTTTGGTAAGGCTGCACCATTTAACATAGTTCTTGCTGCTTCAATCAGAGTCCTGTTTCTTCTTTCAGCGACACCATTTTGTTCAGGAGTGCCAGCTGAAGAGAAGTTCTGAGAAATCCCTTTTTCATCACAAAATGATTCAAGTTGATGATTCTTGAATTCTGTACCATTATCACTTCTTATAGCTTTGACTCTAACATCGTTCATATTTTCAACCTGTCTGATGAAGGACATGATGGTATCAGCTGCATCACTTTTCCTTCTGAGGAAGAACACCCATGTATATCTTGAAAATTCATCAACTATGACCAAGGTGTATTTGTTGTGATTAATGGTTTGAGGTTTGACAGGCCCAAACAAGTCCATGTGAAGGAGATGTAAGCACTTGTTAATGGAGAATGATTGCCTAGTCTTGAATGAAGACCTGTGATGTTTTCCTTTGACACAGGCAGAACAAGTTTTGTCTTTGGAAAACATTACTGAAGGTAGACTAGCAACCAAGTTTTGAGTGGCTATCTTATTGATGTTCTTGAAGTTGAGATGAGACAGTCTTTTGTGCCACAGCCAGTTGACACTTTCAGAGGCTTTGGCAAGAAAACAATTTGAACTGTCTTTAGAGCACACAGCCATGTTGATGACATAAACATCTCTCCTTCTAGGTGCAACCAGCACAACATCATTATTTTTGTTGAATATGGTTCCCTGAGTCTTAGTAAACAAAACCTTATAGTCAGCATCACATAATTGGCTGATGCTAATAAGATTGTGTTTAAGACCATTCACATATGCAACCCTGGTAAATGTGATCCCATTGCAATTTACTGAGCCATATCCTTCTGTGTCACTTGAAGAGTTATCTCTAAACACCACTTTGGGACCTGGCTCCTTTGAGTATCTGTGCAGGTATTGTTGAATCCCTGTCATGTGTCTAGAATAGCCACTATCTAGATACCATACCGATTCCTTGAGATATTTCTGCACAGATACATAGAAACAGATTAGTTCCTATGGTGAACCCACTTTCCAGTGGGTTCCCTGAATTGCTTGTTAGCAACTCTTGTGTTCCTGAAAAACTTTTGGCGTTGGGATGGACAGTTCGTTGTTTCATGGTTATAACTCCCACAGATATCACACCCAGGGAAGTCACCACACTCGTCTGAGTGATGGTCTGTGAACCCACAGAATTTACAGGGAGGATAAGATTTGTAATTTCCCTGTTGTCTTTTAGAAGTCTGTGGTCTGTCCCTAGAGGGTGTCTGAGCTCTTTTAGCTGCCATGTGTCTGTCATGATCTAAGGTCGAGTGGTGAGAATTTTTACAAACATTGCAATAAGGTTTGATTAACCTTTCCCCTTTGGGTTCACCTAGGACTGACTTAGGTTCATGAGAAGTAGAGCATTCAGCGGAAGGCTTAATGTGTTGTTTGAAGATTTCTACTTCTTTCATAAGAGACAACAGGCGATCTTCAGTGGTGTGGTCAACCTTATTCACAGCTTTAGTAGCAACAGGCTTAAAAGCTACTTGTTTACCAGTTTGTTTAGCAGGCACCCGAAAAACTTTGGCTGGAGGATTCTCAATATCTGTCCTAAGTTCGTCCTTAGCAGATCTAGAAGAACTGCTAGGTTCAACTCCAGAGAGTTTGGGCAAAGGTGGTAGCTCAGCCACATCTTCAGAGACAGGTTCATTAGTCAAAGAGGTATCTGACATATGAATAGTCTCTGTAGATTTAAAGACAATGTCTTTGGGTTTGGTGAGAATCCTCAGCTTTTTATTCTTAGCAGTTATATCCCTGTTTAAGTCAGCAGGCACTTCATCCCTAAGCAATTCATCAATAGTAAACCTAGCACACAGCCATTTTTCAATAATCTTGTTCAATTCAGTGACTTGATCATTTAAAGCTATGTTTTTTAAGGTTAATCTAGCTACTTCATTTTGCAGGGATATTTTCTCTAAGTTAACCCGCCTGAGAGTTTCACATTCAGCTTTAGCATTTATCATTTCAGTTTTAACAGAGTGAAACTTATCAAGTAGGTTCTTCCTTTGTTCCTCAACAAAGTGCAAGTCAACAATGGTGTAATCAAGGACATGCTTACGTTCATCACTATCAGACATAGATAGAAGCCTGTGTACCTTTTTCATTGTGATGTCAACCCATTGTCCTGATCTTGCATCACCTTTTCCAACAGCTGGTTCATCCTCAGCTATTGCCATAAAAGCCCTGACTCTTGTGGTGTCTTCTTCATCTGAAGTCAATGGTTCATCATTCCAATCATAAGTTTCAGCAACCAACCCTTTCTCAGTCTTTTTCTCACCACCTTTCTTTTTGGACATAGCTTCAATCTTCAAGTTCATTTGTTCTAACTCAGCTTTAAGTGCCTTGTACTTATTTTTGTAATCTTTCTTCTCAGTGTCTGAAGAATTGGATTGAGATGAGTTGTTATGTTGTTTGAACTTGTAGGGTTTGGATGAAGATGATGGATAAGAGGGTGAGGTTGTCTTGGTGGAAGGACACTCTTTTTGATAATGTCTAAGCTTTCCACAGGCAAAACATGTTTCTTTTGACCTGTCAGTTGGTTTGCTAGCTGATCCTACTCTTCTAGATCTTTTGTAGTATCTTCTTTGGTTGGCTAGCAGTGCTCTTTCATGGAATTCTGCATTGAGGTCTGACAAGAATTCTTGGCTGCTACGGGTATCTTCTTCAATATCAGAATCGTTGTCATGAGGAAGTGTTGCAGAGATCAAAGCTTTGGAAGTTGCTCCTTGGACAACAAATCTTTCAGTCTCTGATTTGTAGATAGTATCAATCAGCCCTTCTTCATAATTGTACTTACCATAGAGCTGAGCAAGGGTATCATTTTTGATTGAGTTGTTAGCTCTCTGAGTCTGATTCATGCTCAGCCACTTTCTTGGAAGGCTGTTGACAAAAGTAGCATTGATCTCAGCTTGACCAATAGTGACATCATTCATAGCAAGGTCATTTAGAAGAATCTTCAGCCTAGTATAGGTTTGCTGAACCTTTTCACCTTCAAGTGACTTAAAGGCATTAAACTGAAGTCTGAGTGCCTGAATCTTTGTCTCTCTTGTTTCAGAGGGTCCTTCATGGCCAAGAATGAGGTCTGTCCATATTTGTTTAGCTGCAGGACACTGAATGACAGACTTCATGATATGCTTGGGAAGACAGGAAATTATGATGCTTTTGAGACGTTTATCTTGGTTTGCTAATTTCCTATCAGTTGAGGTCCATTGTTTGACAGGTTTGGGAAGAGGGTTTTCTTCAGTAGATGTAAGCGCCATGGGAATATATGGACCATTTTCTAAAATTTCTAAGAGAAAAGGTTCAAGTCCATCAAGGTATACAAGAAATTGACTCTTCCAACTGGCAAAGTCTTCTTCATCAAAGACTGGTACACTGGTTACGTGTGATCCACCTCTTGAGTCAAGAAGTTGGGGTAGGTCATCGTCATTTGCTGGAGGGTTAAGTCTTGGTGAAGATGGGTTTGTGGAAGGTGAGTGTGGGCTAGAAGTTTCTGGCATGGTGGATCTTGATTATAAAACTGAGAACGATGTTTCTTGAAGGTTTTAATATCAAACACCTCTCTGATACCAATTGAAAGTCCCTAATCAATGCAAGAAACCCTAATCTTAACTTAATCAACACAAGGTATTACTTTTCAAACGTAATCTTATTATTGTATAATAAAGAATTACAAGTGTTATGGATAACACCGTTTGATGACAATGTGTTGTGCACACTTTGAACAACAATAAACCTTAACTTATGAATACAGTCGTAGCTGTTTGATTCACTAAGTTATACGCACTAATGTTCTTAATATCTCAAAGTGTTGAACATTAATGCATGGATACACATCCTATTTATAGTGTTACGAGTTTGACTTAAACAGTACTTGATGTCGACTACACAAGCTTTTACAAGTTCCCACATCAGTCACATGATGTCCTTCTATTCTTGGTAGTCTTCCATTATGCTTTAAGGAACAGTTGTCAAAAACAGTTTCCTTGTTCTTCATATTCTCGAACACACAAATGGCATGTCCAAAGTGTGCTGAGAGTTATCAGGGTATTGCCACCCCTATTAACTCTCAACCCCTCAGAGTCCCTAATACATCTTGGCTGTTATCCATCACAGCCAAGGAGTATGTCTTCAGGTAATCTTCGACTTCCCTGACAATGTCTCTGACATTGACTCCTCTAAGGTTGCTCACATAGACTTGGATCTCTGTGAGTCTTGCGAAACTTGCCTACCTCCTAGGCACAGGCAAGGGACTATCTATCAGCCTAATTGTGTTTAAATCAATGATCAGGGAATCTAACAAGTTTAGATTCCCAACAAAATGCATGAACACTGATGGACCATTGGTAAGGCTAAATGGCATAACTACGAATTCGTAGTACCCATAGCGTGTACGGAAAGCAGTCTTGGCAATGTCCTACTCTTTAACCCGTAGCTGATGATATCCCGACCTTAGATCAATCTTGGAGAAATGTTTGGCCCCTTGGAGTTGGTCAAAAAGATCGTCTATGCGTGGTAGAGGATACCTATTCCTGATGGTAATCTTGTTGAGCTCATGATAATCTATACAGAGACGCATACTTACGTCCTTCTTCTTCACGAATAAGACTGGTGCGCCCCATTGAGATGCGCTCGGTCGAATGAAGCCTCATTCCAGAAGTTCTTGCAATTGATCCTTCAGCTCCTTCAATTATTTGGGAGCCATGCGATAAGGAGCCTTGGAAATCGGCTCAGCTCCTCGGATGAGCTCGATATTAAACTCTACTTCACGTGCAGGTGGTATGCCCGGAAGTTCTTTTGGAAATACGTCTAGAAATTCTGACACTATCGACTGATTCTGAATTGATGGAGATTCAACAACCATGTCATGAATAGTAGCTTGATAGCCCGCAACCATGTGAAAGTAATGCAAGTGCTTGCAGGGTTGATATGATTTGTATAGACCTTCCGGGTACGAACCCGTTGTGAATGTACTCTGGTGCATTAACATCACCGAAGATCACCCGATATGTATGGCAATCTAATGTGGCATGATGTTTGGATAGCCAATCCATGCCTAATATCATGTCAAAATCATTCATGTCCAGTGGAAGTGCGTCAACAGGACGAATCTTGCCATCAAACTCTAGGGGAAGGCTCTTGTACACATGGGTTATGCGTACAGAGTCTCTTAAAGGTGTGGAAATGTTTAGTATATTCTCTAGTGGCATGGGGAGTATCCTAACATTCTTAGCATAAGCAGTAGAAATGACTGACTGAGTAGCACCCGTGTCAAAAAGAACAAATGCAGCTTGACCATACATATACAAGATGCCAGTGATGGTACCTGTAGACTTGTTGGCCTGATCGCGAGATTTTGTGTAAACGCGTCCACTAGTAGGAGGCGGCTTGGTATCAGCATGTCTTGATTTGCCCTTCATCTCGCCCTTACGGCAGTCCTTCATGCGATGGCTAAGAAGACCACACTTGAAGCATGCATCGCTGTCGCGGTGACATGGCCCTAGGTGCCTACGGCTGTAGGTAGTGCAAAGAGGATGAGTATATCCTCTAGCAAGTGTCCTTGCTGGCTGAGAACCATTGATAGCTGGACGATTAGGCTGTGAACCTCTCTGGTTCTGGTACCTCCCGTTACCATGATTCATGCTGCTGTTGGAGTGTCCAGCGTTGTTATGGTAATTATCATTACCGTCACGTCTCTCCGTAGCAGAACGGTCGTGAGTCTGACAGTTTCCCTTGGGCTGATTAGGTTGTTGCTGAGTAGCTGGCTGAGACCGGTCCCCGGTCTTCTGCCTCTTCTCGGGTCTCTCTGCTTCCCCGAACTCTTCCCTTTCTTGCAGCATCTCCAGCTTACATGCCGCATCGGACACTTGTGCCACAGTGTTGAACGTAGCACACACCAAGTTGTTTGTGACCGATGTACGAAGATCCCACCAGAAGTGGTATGCTTGCTCTTCGGGAGTACCTGCTGCCGCACCAAGAAAACTAGCTAATAGAGGAAAGCGCTGCATGAACTCGTTTCTATTCTCCCCAGCTCTTTGTCGAATTCCATGGTACTCTCTCTTCAACTTGTCTTTCTCAGCCTTGGGAAAGAACTGTCCCATCACCAAATCCCTGAACTGAGCCCAAGTCAAACCAGCCACCCAATTATCACCTCCCTCTGACACATCACCTTCAAACCGGTAGCAGGCCAACCTCGACTTGAAGACGGGGTTACATCCCATGGCATCGAAGATCTTCTCAATGTGAGCGAACCAGCTTTCAGCTTTACTGGGCTATCTCTTCTCTCGAAAGTTCGAGGGCGTAACTTATTGAATCTCTCCAGACGTGTGACCAATGTTGCTAGAGGAGGATGAGGAGGTACTGGGTGCTGCTGCTGATTGTTGGCAGCCTGCACATCAGCCCTGATTTCGTTCCTCAGCTGAGGAAGCATAGCTTGCATTGCAGCTTGGATTGCTGCATTGAGTTGTTCATGCTCGCGTGTGAGAACCATCTGACAGTATACATAAAAATACATGATTAACTGATCAAAACATAAACTATATACATAAAAACAAAATTTATACCAATAAATCATGAAAAAAATTTTATGCAGAAAAACCAGTACATGAATACATGATGTAGTTTTATGAAAACTTTTATATGATCGAGAGTGAACGCCTATAGCCAGTTCACTCAAAACAAAAGACATGGCGAGGGGACGCCAATGGGTCGGTCCCAAAGTTAAAAGTTTCGATAAGACACATACGACTAAATAGGGCCAGTCTTGTACCAACCATTACTTAGTCATAAACCTGCAACAATGACATATATATGTATGCATGAAAACAATGAATGCATGAAAACCGACTGTCAATTCTAGGAAGACCATAGTGACTACCCACTAATCATAGGTCGTGTTTTGAGAGCCTACTGGTCGAAGCCTTAGCTCTGATACCATAAGTGTAACACCCCATTTTGGTAAATGGAATGTCACTAATTATGGCGTGTCATCAAAGCATACAAGGATAAATGTATTTAAAGATCACATGACCATAAAGGAAATACCGGAAACAAAAATCGGTACCCCAAAAGTAGAACTCATCACATACAAACATAAGTACTGTAAATGAAAAGGACTAAACAATGTC
The DNA here is from genome assembly GCA_025667525.1 of Glebionis coronaria. Lineage (NCBI taxonomy): Eukaryota > Viridiplantae > Streptophyta > Magnoliopsida > Asterales > Asteraceae > Glebionis > Glebionis coronaria. The sequence goes on from JANFOE010000468.1 coordinate 695,821, forward strand.
CATAGAAATGAGTATCAAAAGTATGAAGAAATGCATAAAGTAATGAAGGCTAGGAAGCTTCCAATCCATATGCACATGCGCTTAAAATCTACGAGCATCCCTAAGTACCCACCGTTTTGGGAACATGAAAGGAAAAACGGCTGAGCATAATGCTCAGTGCACGAATATACAAGTATAGCATGAATAATATAAGAATATAAGCATAAAGCAGCAGAAATGTCTAAGTCCTGGAAAACCTGACATATCTTAGTAAAACTGGTTTTATAGTTTGAAAAGCCTTATGTTTATCTTATAAAAACTGTTTAACATGTTTACCATTAGCCAATATAGATCATGAAATATCAACGTGCATGAATACTTGGAGGGGTGACCTCGTCATGCAATTATAGGGGCTTCCTCTAATTAATATAAGTTTTGGGTAGGAGGGATCAGCTCCTTGTGAAGGATACAAGGCACACACCACATTCACCTAAATAATCTGTAAAAACATGTAACCTAGGATTCACCCATACGCCCCACATGATAATAATAATATGGCCAAAAGCTGAAGGGACGCCACGAGTTATCACTTCGTCGTGGTGAAGTCATAACACTAGTGCCTCCAGTCTTATGGTTATGGTACCTCCATAACTAGGTGAAACTGGTCATGCATGTATATGGCTTTAGGTATTTAGTTAAACATAAGCAATTCAAAAACATATAAAACATATACTGGGAAAACAGTTGGCTGCATACGGGGAATCCTAATAAGGAAAGAATGTCCATACTGAAAGGACGGAGAATCCGTACCTTGTGTCTCGTGAACGAAGAAGACGAACGGAAGAGAGTCCTACTTCGAAATCACTAATGCTACATAAATACTATATGTGTATAAGTATTCTGACTACTGTATATGTAACTGGTTTTATATCATGACTTAGCTTGTTTTATATGTTCATGTCAGGTTTTACTGGTCTTAACGTTATGTTGTGTTTATCATGTATTATGTCTATTCTGATTAAATATTACTTGTATTTCTTGTATTATTATAATTGTTGTTTAATAATAAGTAACTTTCTAAAAATAGCAGTTTTTCTAAAATAGAAAGTTTCCAAAAATAGAAAGTTTCTAAAAGTAGATTTACTGTTTAAAATAGATAAGTTTATAAAAATAGAAAGTTTCCATAAATAGATTAGTTGCCTTAATTAAATAAGTTTCTAAAAATAGAAAGTTTCCATAATTAGAAATAAGCTGGATTATTAAGCTAATAATATAAGCTTTAGTGTTTACTGAATAATATTCTAAGTCATTTGATTAAATAATATAGTTTATTAATTATTACATGTAAATTAAATAAACTATATGTTATAAGATTCAATTAAATATAACATGATTTAATTAAATTAAAGTGTATACAATACTTAGGTTAAAACATGTATTAATATTTATTATTAATATAACCTAAGTCATGAAAAATTAATTAATTATAAGTCATGTTTTTAATAATTAATTAACTACTAAGTCTAAATTACATGATTTAAATACTTGGGTTAAAGCCATGTATTATTAATAATAATAATTAGCCTAAGTCATGTCTAAACTAAATTAATTATATAACATGGTAAATTAATTTAATTAATCTAGTAAATAAATAAACTTGTAAAATAATTAAACTTGTAAAATTAATTAAGTTGTGAACCGTGTTCGTGAACACGTGAACCGGACCCGTGAACAGGCCAAACAAACATACCCTTAACAGTGGCAAAACCGGCTTGGTCGGTTGCCATTGTTTTCACAAAACAGCCACCGTCCCACGCCGGTGGTTCCCTTGGTCCTGGCTAGCGGGCGGCTAGCAAAAGTTCCCACCGACAGTTAACCGGTGGTTCCCCCTGCTGCTGCAGTTGGTGTTCCCCCTGCTTTCCTTATTTAGCCACCGGCTTAAGCCGGTGGTGTTTCTTTGTTTTTAGCCGAGACCCCCTTAACCAAAATACACCCTGACGCATGTCGGGGTTCCTTGTTCTTGCAGCCGAGACACAACAACATCACATCGAGACCATGTGGTCTCGGTTGATGCGCAACAAAACAAGCCGAGAACATGGGGTCTCGGTTCCTTGCTTCGGCCAAACAAACACCCATAAACACCATGATTAATTACCCTCCCATGATTAATTACATGTTAGTTAACTTGTTTTTATAACTCTATGATTTCATGTGTTATTATTTAATAAAAACATAAAAATAAAAGGGGTTTCAAGATTTACCGAATACGTGAAATGGAGAACGATAACACTAACAACCTTGCAAGAATTGATCACCAAAATCAACCAATCACACCCTTTGTGGTGTTTGTACCCAACGGCCAAGAGGAGAGCAAAAGAGGAGGCTAGGGTTTTGATATTTTTCTAATTTTTGTAATTATGAAAATTATATTATCCTTTTTCTTGTTTTAGTAAAAACTCAACATGGGCTTGGCCCTTTCTCTTGCTTCTTGACGCGGGTATGTGGGGCCCACAAGGGGAAACCCATTGTTTTCCATGTCTAAATATTATACGTATTCTCTTGTTGTGTTTACGTGATTTATTTAGTTATCGTTCGTGTCGTAAACTATATTTATTCGTAATCGTAATAAATATACGTAAATACGTAATAATAAGTTCGTGATTATTTACGTTCATGATTTTCATGTTCGTGATTTTAATTATTGCTGTTAATTATTATCGTGTCTTAATACGTAATAAATACTTATCGTGTAATAACACGTACGTAATACTTGTAAATTCTAATCGTGAACTTAAACGTGCTAAATAAGGAAAGTTCTAATCATGTACGTACGATCATAAGGGTACTATTCTTGGTAAAAGCATGAGGGTTTTACAGAAAGTCTACAACAGGTGGATATCAATTTTTGGGGAGCAGACTTATATCTTGGCAGTGTAAAAAGCAAACTATTCTGGCAACTTCCACTACTGAAGCTGAATATGTGGTTGCTGCTGCATGTTGTAGACAAGTCCTAACGGATTCAGAATCAGTTGCTTGATTATGGGTACAATTTTCTTAATACCAAGATATTTATTGACAATAACAACACAATTTTCATAATTAAGAATCCTGTTTTTCACACCAAAATTAAACACATTGAAATCAGACATCACTTTATTAGAGACTATTTTGAAAAAGGGTTAATTGTCCCTGAGACAATTAATACAGAACTTAATGTTGCTGAGCTTTTGACAAAAAAATTGATATAGGGAGGTTCCAGTGTTTGGTTGCAAGTATTGGGATGGTCAATCCCTAAACAGATGTCTGTAGCTTTGTGTGTATAATTAGGATTGTACTATTGTCTGATTTTGTTGAATTGCTAGTTACTTTTTCCATCATTCTTAATGCCACTGGTTTTGAACAAAGTTTCCCCTGCTTGGGTTAGTTCCCCTGCTAGGGTACTTTCCCTTGATTAGGATTTATTCTTTTTATAAGTGGTTACATGTGGTTTTAGACTAACAATGCATGGCTTAATATGGAGTATGGTATACCCTATGGAAAAACCTGGTATGTACTCTATGTTTCAGGGGAGGTTAGGTCACACCTTTAGGATTCAGGGTATCCATAGGATACTCATGTATGATTCTAGATCATATCCACTGGTGAGTAGGGGCTTAGAACAATGAGAACTTGCTGCAAAGCTTGTTGGAGTTTTGAGACCTTCAGGCACTGTAATGTGCACTCAAAACTCTTGATTGAGCAGCTTGCTGCACAAACTAGAGCTTTTGAATGCATGTTTCTAAGACCAATTGACCATATGAAGGGAATGGTAGGGTTGGAGACCTGGGTATGAGTATTTCATTGGGTTGACCAGGTGTAGGGTTACTTATGTGTTGGATTTTCTTTTTGGGACTTTGCTGAATGGAGGACTCTAGAGATTTTATGTATCTAGCTTGCTTATGCAAGTCTGTGCATTAGGACAAAGCTGTTTAGCATTGACCTATTCAAGTTAACCTAATACCCTTAGGAAAGTTTCCCCTGCTTTTAATTTTCATTCCCTGATAGTATGACTTTCCCCTGCTTTGCAAAACATTCCCCTGTTCGACCACTAACCGACAATACTGTTACACTGTTTATAGCCGGTTATCCTGCTTGTTAAATTATTTGTTAGGGAATATTCTATTACTTTCAAAAGATATTTAAGGCACTTTATTCGCGGATTGGTAACCTATTTATTATTATTTCAAATAAATTACTTTCTAAGCAAGATTTATTTCTGATTTTAATGCCAATTGAATATTTAGTCCAACCACAAGCCTTGAATTCGCCTATATAAACTCAATTCTCTTAACCAACAGGCCTAACTTATTCAGTCGATCATATCCCACTTCTTTTTGCAAAATATAAACCTTTCTTTCTTCAAATCTTTTCAATGGCTCTGAAAATCTCACCTACCATAACCAGATTGCAATTATATCTGGTGAGACAGTTGAGTTCTTTGATGTAGTGGCTTACCTAAAGTCCAGTTATTTCAGGTTAGCTCTTGTGATCAGTCCAAGGATTTACACATCACACATCAAACAGTTTTGGTCGAATGCAATGACTAAAACAGTGGAGGGAGAGGTTACACTTAAAAGTCTGGTTGATGGCCACCCCAAAGTGATTACACTTGCCTCCATTCGAGACAAGTTAGTTTTGAATGATGATGATGGGGTGGTTACCCTCCCTGAGGCTGAAATTTTTTAGGGTTTAACAAACTTGGGGTACAAAATTTTTGAAAATCAAAAAACGTAAATTTGCTAAAGGTCAATTTGCACCCCACTGGAAATACTTAATTCATACAATTTTGTAATTCTTGTCTTCAAAAACCACTGCTTTTAATGAATTTGGGAGTCAAGCTGCTTCTGCTCTGGTGTGTTTGGCAACAGGGCGAAAATATTGTTTTTCTCAAATGATTTTTGAAGGTATGGTTAAAAATGTTAAAAGCAGTTCAAAATTTTGTATGTATCCAAGGTTTATAGAAATTTTGCTGGAATGAGTCAACATGGCCCCATTCGACACAAAAATCACTTCACACCCAATCCCCACACCACTCTTGCAACAACCACCCCACAATTTTCTGGCAGGGTTATGCCCCTAACTCAAACCATGATGAATCAAATCAGACGTGAAGCTGCTTCACAACCTAGAGTAGCCCAAACCACACTTGATGATACCCCTACCTCATCTGCTGATGCCCCTGCTAGTAATCTACCCGATGCCAACCCACAACAAGAAAGAAAGAGAAAATCCGGGTTTTCTAGGTCATCCTTGCCTAGTGAACCTTCACCTGAAGCAGAGAGGATAGTCTCCATGGGTATAGAGCAAACTGGGGATTTGGCTGCCACTACCGTTTCATCCTCAAGAGGTGAGCAGGATAGTGACACCATAAGTAACTCCACTTCTTTACTCAGTGATACCCAAAGAGAAGAGCAATCTCCTACTAGGGTTGAGAGCAGACTGAAACCACTATCCTTATTGGAATTGACAAATATGTGCATGAGTTGGAAAAATCAAAATGCACAACTTGTACGAACATTCAAACAATAAGGTCTGATCATCACTACCTTAGAAACCAGACTTGCTAAGCTTGAGGGGAGGAAAAGACCACAGCTAGTCCTTTCCACAGATGAGGATGCTTCCAAAGGGGAGGAAGTACCTCAAACAGATAAGTCCATTGAGTGGTATGCATTTCCAAGTGGAAGGGAAGCAACCAAAGAGAAGGTGGTTAGTCAGGAGAAAGGCAGTGATAAAGGGAGTGCAACAAAGTATGTAGCCCAGACATTGCTAAATATGGGTCAACAAGAAGAAGCCCCTACTACAACAAAAGATTCCCCTGCTATTGTTAATCCCACTGCTGTAAATACACCATCAAGAGCAGCTTTCTCTCAAACATTTGCAAGAAAAAGGAGACAGCCAGCTCAGAAGGGGATACAGATTGGAGAGACTGCTCCCAAAGCAAAGACAATAGTGGATCCAAAAGACAAAGGGAAGGGGAAAATGGTTGAACAGCCCAAGAAGAAATACAAGCACAAAACACCATAAGAAATAAGGGCTCAGACTGAACATGATGTGTTTGTAGCTCAACGAATACAAGAAGAAGAGTTACATATGCAACAGGAGAGGATGCAAAAGAGGAGAAAGGAGGCACAACTAGATGTCTCCAAATTGGATCTCTCAGAACATGAAAAGGTACGAATGCAGCAAAGGGAAATGCTTAAACAGATTGAGATTATGCATAAATAGCTGGATGAAAGGGTACCTAATGTTACATAATTATTGGAGCAATGGAAGAAAGAATTGGTTAATGCTTCTTTGGATGAAATGTATGAATTGACTCCTTTAATCTTTAACTTTCAAAAGGACTTTTTGGAAAGGAGAGTAATGTAGCTTCAAAAGGAAAAATGTTTGAAGTCTAAAAAGGGGAGGTTAGAGCATTACAAGGTCATATTTAGGAGGTTTAAAAAGTATACTGATGCACACTTCAGAAAGATGACCTTTGATGAGATAGATAAAGCAGCCATTCCATTGATGAGGGCCAATAGTGTTGAAAAAATTATTGGTATAGGCACTACAGAAGAGGTTGAGTACATTAGAAAGCAGAGTGAGATGATGAAGAAGGCCAGGAAGGCAAAGAAAAGAAAGGCAGAAGGAGAAGCAGGTGAAACAACTAAAGCAGTAGAAACTACACAAGCAGGTGCATCTTCTCAAACAAGTGAAAGATCTGCTCTTAATCTACAAAGAGCTGCCAAGAAATTGAAGAGGATGGAGAAGATTGGGGTAGTAACTAGGGAAGATCAGCATCCCTCCAATGAGGAAATTAATAAACATTTGATCTTGTAAGAATCTGATGAAATTCCACCAGATGACATGGGATAGAAGTACTCCATAGTGAAGTATGAGGTATATCAGTACAAAGGCATGTCTTGGTGGAAGCTTACTAGGGCTGATGACACATCTCAGGCATTCCACAGGTTGGGTCTTCTGTTTCAAACTTTGGATAGAGAAGAGCTAGATGACTTATTGAGGATCTTAAAAGGAATGTTTCCAGCAAATCCTCCTACTATGGAAGATGTTGATAAGGATTGGTTGATTTAGGATAGCATGCATAGGATGTATGCAACTGATTTAAATGACCCTATTTTTAATGCACAAAATGGAGCTAAAATGCTATATTGGAAGTCGTTCACTAATTCAAGTGTTTATGAGTTGGTCATGGAAGGAGTGAGTGTCTATCTGCTCAATAATTGTTACTATTCTCTTTCACAAGAGACAATTAAGAAAATGGCGCAGACTACCTTGATTTTGGATCGCAAGAATCATGTTCCCTATGATCTTGTCAGATTTATCCATAGTCAGATTTGGCCAGGGAGTTTCTAAGCATTCTCATCAACCATCATTTATTTAGAAACTTGTCATTTGGTGAAAGCACAAGTTTAGGGGAGGATTGTTGGGAACAAATGTATGAGTCTAAGTTCCCCCTGCTGGTTGGTCAAAGTTCCTCCTGCTAGAGTAAGTTCCCCCTGCTAATTAATGAAGACAGGGGGATTGGTCCCCCTTCTAGAAGTCAAAGACCCTGCTGTATGGATAAAGTAGGAAGATATTGACACGTTTCTGTTACTACTCCTGAATACTTTCCTAGTTTGTTAGTAGATATCTTGTACATGAGTCCTTGTGCTACAAAAGGACTCATTAAGTTTTGGTTTCAATATATCTTTCTGTTATTTTCATTTCAAGCTTTAAGGTTGTAAAACCCTAATACCATCATTGAGTATTCGTATATTATCAATATATTAAAGCTTAACGTTTGGTTCACCATTTGTTCTTGTGCTAAACATTACTTTCCGCATCTTGTTTAGTTACTTTGTGTATTGCAAAGTTTCTATCATAATAGTTTGAATTCTTTATTTCTACTATAACCCTTAAACAAGCTATGTTTTAAGATCTGAGTTTGGGATCAACACAACATGTGTTCATACCAGCTCTTCATAATCATGACTAAGTAAGTGTAGTCTCCGATGAACATCTTGAGCTTCCTTCCTAGGTTAACTGGTAGCTTCAGAGACTTGTTTCCAACAATGATGATCAGGAACAACAAGAAAAATCCACTCCAAACTACTAAATACCCAAGTATATTCAAATTCCAGAACAGTTGTTCACTTCATGTAACAAACATCAGTAACATACCACACTTCTATCCCGAACCCATCATTCTCTCTTTCAACAAAACATCAACCTGTTCAAGCACATTACCAACAACATCTGCTCTCTTGGAAATTTTTATTTTTGGTATGTGATTGGTTTGTTTGTTTTGTTTTTGTAGTAGTGGGGTGGTGGTGGTGTTTGTGGTGTTATTTGTGGTTTGTCACCTGGTTATGAGTACACAAGTATACACAATCTATGCGTAAATAATACAAGTTTAGAGTATACCGGATGACGATGAAGATAAGTGTGTAAACACTTTCATAAGTGTGTTCTCTCCCCCTCAAAAGTTGCTCTACAAGCATCTTTTGTATCTTTACACACTTTGTTCATCAATCCCTTTTCAAACTCGTGAGATTTACCATATAAACTCCATCAATTGTGCTACAGAACTTTCCATCAACTGGACTTGCATTACAACCAATCTCAAATCTTGGGCTGCAATATTTTAGGTAGTGTCGTGATTAAGGTCTTAAGAGTTCTGATTTGATGGTAGTCTGTGAGTCAGACCTCTGATCGTTCAGACCTGCTGGTGGTTTAGACTTGCTGGTTTAGGCCTGCTGGTTATTCAGACATGCTGGTGGTGGGTTAGAACCGCTGGGTGTCACAGCGAGTGAGGAAGGGGACGGTGGTCTATAATCTGGGTCAGCTTCAACTCACTAACTAGGAGTCCAGAAACATGGGTCATCAGCTGGGGTTCACATTAACCTTTAGGCGGGGTTCGCAGAGGTTCAGACCTCTGGCACCTCTGGCAGGTTCAGATCTCTGGGTTCTTCCATGACAGGGTTCATTGAACTCTGTGTTCATTGACCTCTAGGTTCATTGACCTCGGGGTTCTTCCAGCGACCTGGTTCACTGAGTTGGGGGTTCAGATTAGCTAGTTAGTTATGTGACCTCAGGGTCAGCGGCTAGGAGTTAGTTTCAGCGACTACTGATGAAGTTTGGTTTTCACAACAACATTGTGACGGTTCAGAGAGGGTTCAACTTAGGTCACTTCACGTCTGACCATGTTCAGCTGCGACCGTTTAAAGGTTCAAAGGATTGACGATATTGTTTCAAAGGTCGCTGACCTGGATCACAGAAGCTAATTAGCTCCCCTCTATCAAACCTATAAATTCCATCAGCTACTCTTACCTTTTAACCAATATAACCAAATCTCAAACAAACTGATAAATTTATTATCAGTTTTGGAATAACAAAAGATCTAGGTGCCAAGCAAATCCTTTTATGTTATCAATCCACAAAACCAAGTCAGTCTTTTACTGAACTTGTCACCACGACAATACAAGGACTTTTAACATTACATTACTCGCTTTATATCCACCATTGATTAAACCATGACACTCAATGCACTTGAAATCACATCTTCTACAGAGGACTTCAGCGATCACCATACCAGTTCAGATCTTTACATTGATAACTGAAAGACCCTCTTAATCATCGAACACTCATTACTCTTATCATCATTCATTCGTTTACCCATTTGGTAGAACAAAGACGTGACAACTAATATAGACGACCCCAATCTGCTTGTTGTTAATAAAAGATTTGTCCTTTTTGATAATTTTCGTACACATAGTAACTATCTTTATCAATAGATCCACAGCTTGAAAATCTCCAAATCTAAATCCGTTTTTGAATCACAACACATAAACCGAGTGAACCCATCTCGGTATGAATGGATTATCCCACTTATCTATATCCATCTTATCTTCTGTCATTTACACTCTTGCGAAACCCTCCAAACGTTGCCACTTCTTTACCAATTTCAAAAACGTGATTATCTTGTTAACAAATACCTTACTCTGGCCACAAGGAATGATATTTCTTGAATTGTTTTTAATATATTGATTTCGTGTATCTGTGACTTTGATGAGTGATTTGGTGATTATTTTGTTTTTGGTGTTCTAGTTTTGAGAGATGATGGATTCGACTTATTGTTAGATGTGGATATTTGATAGTTAGTAACCCAGATCTATGTATTTGATGATGAATGATAATCGGTGGTTTAATTTGTGTGACGTGAGAGAAAAAGGGACGGTAGGGTGGGTATGAACCGGTTGCTTTTGTTAAAGCAATATTTAGGATTTTTAGTTGTTTTTGATATTAGACGGTGGTTATCATGAAGGTGAAGGTAGAATAAATGAGTCGGTGGTAGGTTGTGGAAAATGTTTTAGGATGACACGTTGTGTAGGGTTGGGTAAAGATAAGATATGTATGGATATTTCTTTACCATAGGTCAACAGTAGTATTCATCTCCCCCTTAAATACTGCTATTGCTGTGTAGATTTTTGAACATACACTACTGATTGTAACCATGTAAAATTTTATTTGCAGTCGTAAATTGAACGGATCTGGATAGAGAAAATCCAACCGGCTCTAATACCACTTGTAGGTCCACTAATTTTGTGCAAACATCGGTTCTACGAAGAACTATGAAGAACATTTTCACAATTAACCAATTTACTAACTAATAACACAAGCTTTTACTTTTCATATTTTATATATCTTACTAATAATGAATCAACTGATTTACAAGTGTTTGCCTAGTTTTTTACAGAATAACAACCTGGCGATGATGACAAACTAAGCTCCCATTGTTACAAGAAGGAAAGAACCAATGGGAGGGAGAAATCCTAACACTACACTATGCGTATTTTGTGGAATGGAAATCTACAACTATCTCTAAACAATGAGACCATTATATATAGTGGGAAAGTGAATCTTCCTTTGGAAGCTTCAATAAAGTCAAGTAACCACCTTGTACCTTATATTCTTCCTTTTTCACCCAAGGAAGTTCCCGCTATGTCTTAAGTATAAATACTTCAGGTCTTCATATCAGAGATGGTCTTCAAGGAGTTAGTGAGTCATTGTCATTACTCACTAACTCCGTCATCCTTGGTTCTTTTCTTCACTAGCTCAGATTCGCTGCAGTGGTGAAGGAGTCTATGTGGGCTTCTAAGAACATCTTAAGGATGACTCGGAAAACTTACTAGAGTTTTACCGACCAATATAATACTTAGGTTATATTTCATTCAAATTAGTACATGGACAATTTAGGCTATAAATTTGCCCAACATTAGCCACCCTCACAACTAGTTCCGTAACACAATTTACCAAAAAAGTTAAAATTTGTTAGGTCAAGTAAATTCAAATTTTTTTCCACACAGTTTTTGGCTATTTCTACTTTAATTTCAAAATTTGCAATTCAAAATTTTTATGTATAATTTTATATGAGACTGAAGAATTTATTGTCGGATAGAAGGAAAAATCGGAATTTTTGGAATTTCAACCACAACCTAATCACAACACATCTATATAAGATCCGTATTCACTTCAATATTTCATAGATCATAGAGATGGATTCTACTACAGAGTATCGAGTGACCAACAACAACATCATGGTGGTAGGTAACAAAGAAAGACCACCAATGCTTGTGTCCGGTCGATATGCACAATGGCAATCATATTTTCTTCGATATCTTGATACAAGATCAATTGGTGATCTTCTACTATGTTGCATCAATGAAGGCCCTTATACTCTCACTTCAATTACCATTCCTGCAACCCAGCAACCGACACTACGCGAAGTGCCAATGAGTAGACTCTTACTGAAACGTATGAGAATACTATGAAATAGAACCGTGCTTGGATTGATGCAGAGAAAGAAGAAATATATATGGTTCTAAGTCGGATTGGGGATGATATTTACTCAATGGTCGATGCATGTCCTACTGCGAAAGAAATGTAGACGGCCATTGAACGCTTGCAAAAAGGAGAATTACTCAACAAACAAGATGTCAAAACAAACTTGTTCTGGAACTTTGGCAAGTTTACTTCATTGGATGGGGAATCAATTGATTCATATTACTCTAGATTCAACAAAATGATGAATGACATGACAAGAAAAAACTTGGAAGTCTCCACTATGCAAGTAAATGTGCAATTCCTACAACAACTTCAACTAGAGTGGACACGATTTGTCACTTTGGTGAAACAACATAAAAAGTTAGACAAGGTCACATATCATACGCTCTTTGACATTTTGTAAAATTTTTAGAATGAGGCAAATGAACTTCGAGATGAACGAGAAGCAAAGACTGCTAATCCACTTATTTTGGTGTCTACCGCTCAACATTACCAAGATCATCACTCTCGTGCTCCAAATTCATACTCTACTCAATCATCATCACCAAGATACTACACTGCATCTATGTCATCTGCTCCCACAAGATCAAGAGGAAAATAACCTAGAGCACCATCACTACCATCTGAGCACTCATCCGAAGAAGATAGCGATGAAGAACAAGCTAAGAAGGATAGGGAAATGAAGCAACAAATTGCTTTCATCATGAAGAATTACAAGAAGAATTACAAACCCACCAACAACAACCTCCGAACTTCATCTAACACACATAACAGATATGTTGAGACCCCCCAAGGTATGATACACGTCGGCGTAGGGAGAGTCCTTCAAGGTATGATCGACGCAATTCAACGTATGTTTGGGGTTCTGCACGATATGATAAACAAACTGATATGTATGATAATTAGAGGGTTGCTATTGTTGCTGGGAATAGGGGAACGGTTGGAACTCAAGTGGTTCAACAAAGTGGGATTCAGTGTTTTAACTACAAAGGTCATGGTCATATGGAAAAGGTGTAACACCCCCAAATTTATACAACTCAATACAACGAAAGACTCGTTGGTGTTACGGGATAGCACATTACTCACATCATAGACAACACTTGAAAATCGCGTCGTTTAATAATAAAGCATTTCCATTCATAAATATCAAGTTTACATAGGTCCCAAGTCATATTATTTCATACAAAGTTTTACAAAGTATTTGAATGGAAAATATTGTTTAAGTGCGGGCCATGAATTCTTGTCGTCTTCCCGAGAATTACCTTCAAGTACCTGAGATAAAACATGTTAAAAGAAAAGGTCAGCGATAACGCCGAGTGAATTCATAGAGTTTAATAAACCATCAATATGATATCGGTATAAAATTATTACCGAAAATCATTTTGTACAAATCATTTTAATAGGCCATAAAATAGACAAAGTCATTTTATACAAATCCTTATTGAAAATCATAATATAGGCATTTGCCTTAAAAGTTATTATACGAGCCAATGTCGTAAACATATCATACAATACGTCTGATGACGTTGTATAAAGTCAAATAAAAACCGTTATATGAATGTGGTTATGAAAACCAAAACACGAACATAATATCAATAGTATGACCCTGTATTGCTAGTCAGGCAATACATCGTAATTCGGAGCGTCTAGTAGTATTTCGTTAGTTTGGATTATTATAAGCCGCATGACATTGTTACCTTACTAAACCAACAACGGGTAGCTAACCCGATACCAATTTTGCCCATCTAAATTAGCGTGTCGTCACAAAGGTCACGCTATGGAAATCTACTCATACATAAATTCTCTTACCAATCAATGTGGCACGACGGGGATCAACCGTCAAGGCGCGAACTGGGGTGATCGTCCCCAAATAGTACTATTAAATGCATAAGCGTCTACCAACTCCCGGTAGTTCACAATTCATGCTAATGGGACTTTTAGTGACATAACCTAACTTTAATAATCCATTTTATTTCATCTATCGGGTCCATTAATCATTTATCGGGTCATACAATCGGGTCATTCAATCATTCGGGTCCAAAATCAATAAACAAACAATCGGGACAAATGGTGTCCTATTTTGTAAAAACTAACATGTTATCTCCCTCGCGGGTTTATAAAACATTTATAAAAAAACATTTAAAAGAGTGCGAGGCTATGAACTCACGTTGATGTGGGAAGGCGGGTGATCGGCAATTCGGACGTACGGTACGTGCTTCAATCACGGAAACCTAGACAAATAATACTCGGTCTTATACGTTTGTCCAATGACTTTATAAAAATAACAATTATGTATACATATGATGATTATATATATATGATTGATTGAAGTAAAATACACCCTTTAGGAAAAGAGCGTAAATAGCGGTAAGTATCGAGTGATGATTTTAGGAAAAATCAACACTAATGACCCTTAATGGAGAGAAAGTTCGTTTCCCAAGGAGGTATATGTGTGTGTTCTAACTTGTAATTATTTGAGATTAATATTAAGAGGATGGGGATGAGAGGATGAAAAGACGGTTACGTTAAAATTACACTACGACGTAGAAAACGTAAACGTAAAGTCGTGAAAAACTACCCAAATTAAAAATGATACTAAAACCAAAAACAAAATAAATAAAAGATTAAAAAGGCTAAAAAGAAGTCTAAAATAATATAAATAAAGATAAAAATCCAACAAAGATATTTTAAAACCTTTTATTAATTAAATATTTAATTTTAAATGCTAATTAAAGCCCTAAAATTAAATACAACTAATAAAAATGTCTAAAATATGATTTTATTGAATAATTACTTAACTTATATTATTAGAAGACTAAAAAGTAATTTTCTAAAAATTAAAAGCTATTAAAACTATTTTTAAAACTCTAAAAATGGTTTAAAATGATTAAAAACTACTTAAACTTAAAATAATTATAAAAATTAATCTAAAAGCTATGAAAATATTCTAAAAATGATAAAAGTCTTAATTTATGCTAAAGAACCTAAGAAAAATGAAAAAGAAATAAAAATAAAACTTTTAATTTTTAATAATAAAATAATATTAAAATAATAGGAAAAATAAAAAGTTTATAAAATTAATTCTAAAAAATTTCTAAAATCTTAAAATAATCTAACTAAGAGAAAAACACAAATTAAAGTTCCTAAACCCTTTTTTATAATTTTATAAAAATTATTAAAATTTATAAAAAACCTTAAAATAATATAAAATTAAAAATTAAAGTTTATAAAACCAAAACTAGATGTAAACCTCAAAAATATTATTTAAAAACTAAAAATTATTTTTCCTAAATTAAAAACTACTTTTTACTATTTTTTAATCAATTTCTAAAAAACGGCTAAAGAAAAATGCATAAAAAATAAAAATATAATGTGAAAAATATGAAACTAGGCTAGAAAAGTCTTAAATACTATAAAGATTCTAGGATAAATAAAAAGAAATCAAGAAGCTGGAAAAATAAGCTAGAATCAAGCCAATAAGCTACGGCTTTTTATTATTATGCTAATCCTACAACGTGTTAAATAGAGAGTGAAATGAGAGTATAACGTAAAAAGTCATCTAGATCAACGGTAAGCACGTTACTCCTCCTTCAAGAGGTCGCGTGTTCGAGTCCGTTGCGGGTGAACTTTTTGCTATTATTTTTTTTTATTTTTTTTTTTTTTACTTTTTAACACAAATCAGTGACCCTATTAAGCTATAAAAACACAAACCAATTCCTTCTTTGCCAAATTTAACTAAGATTAAGATCAAAAACGTGGCCTGTTTCAATTTTTGAAAACAAGCAGGTTTGCTTGTGTTCTTTGTTTTCTTCACAAGGGATGAAACACCAAGAGGACTTGGCTGTGGCTTATTTGGTGTGGATTTTGGGACACAATGGGCACCCTTGTGCTCTTTGAAGCACAAGGAGTCAAAAACAAGTAGAAAGCAATCACCTTGCACACAAAATGTTCACAAACCAAGCATACTCAGGCAAATCAAGTTGCTGTGACAATTTGACTAAGTCTGGTGGTATTTATACTCACTACTTGCACACCAATGAGCTTCAAAGCCTCAAATTTTGCATTCAAACTCACAAACCAGTTAAGAAACAAACTCAAGTCCTAGAACTACCTCTATTCTACCAGTATGCAAGGTTTAAGTACACATTCAAGCAAAATTAAGCAGAAAGAGTGATATGCAGACTTTTGCTATGCTTTTTAACTTTTAAACACACAACTATGCTCAAACTTTGATCCAAACTGAAACACAACTAATACTCTTCCTATTTCAACCCAATTTAAACTATTTAACACCTTTTAAAAGCACAATCAAAGGTTTTCACCTCTGCTTAAACCTGAATCCAAACAACCCTTTTAAATCTTGTTTATCAAATTTCTCAAACCAAATCCTAGCAATTCTACTCCAAACTGATTCAAGACCTTCTAAACATGCATATTAATATAAATGAACACAAATCCAACAGATTAACACACTGATAGCACCAAATCAAACAAATCACACTAACTTCACTTTTCTGAAAATTTCAAAAGGGAAAAGGGATTTACCTTAGAGCCTTACATCCAAGGCTCTAGTGGATGTAAATCCACCTCCTTATACACCCGGGTGTATGCAGAAACAAAGATCAACTCAAATCACCAACCTGTTTGAGAAAAATCAAAAAAAAAACACAAATACAAGCAATATATGATTATTCTGTTTTCTTTTCTTCTTTCTTAAAACCTTTTCTAAAAAGCTTTCAAACCTTGAAAACACGTTTCAAAAACACTATATCACCAATTACTTTAAACCTCTTAACACAAATCCTATGAAATAATTTCTCACCAAAAGATCTCAAATTTTCAAAACCTTTTTATGAAAAACCTTTTTGAAAATCTTACACACAAATGATAAATGGAACTCAGAATCAGCAATCAAACACACCAACTTTTTAATAAACATAAAAGGAATTACAATTTCTTTTAGAAAACACCAAACTTTATATTAAATTTAAAAAAGGAATTACACGGATGATTGCCAAAAACTGGAACAAGGGCTTTACACATGTTGTAAGCTCCTTAAATAGGCATCAAAAGAACTATCTAGACTATGAAAATGCAAACCCTAATCAGTGAAAATTTCTTATAAGCCCTTGAATCCTTCTAGATGATTTTGAGGTGTGAGTTGTCATTTTTTATCTCAATCGTTCCTTTTTGCGTTGGGAGGAAGCATTAAATCACAGCTGTTGATTCTGGACACGTCACAATACTTGGAGGCCAAGGTGTACTCTGATTGGTGGAAAAGGAATTGGGGGTAGGGTCCATAGTGAGTGGGTTTACAGGTTTTAGGGTTGGGATGGGTTCCTGCGTGTGTGAATCAAACGTGTGCAAAGGGAATTTATTTTTAACCCATGTTTAAGTGAAGTAAAAACTGGGGGTGAAGAGGGTAAACAGTAACTTAGTTTGATCCGATTTTGGGGGAAAAAGGATGTTTGGCGCGTGTTTGTGTTTGAAAGTTTCAAGTGCACAACTTCAGTCCTTGTTCTTTGGGAATTTTGGCAAACAAAGTCTTTTAACCCACAAAACCGTTTTCTCCTTTGTTAACAACTTTCCAATCTTTGCACTTTTGGCACACACTTTTGGAAAAAGTGTTTCAAGGGTGATATTTGACATTCTTGAATAATTCAAGGACTGGTCTTGGACTTTATTGATCTTCAAAGGTCTTCTTTGTATCTTTGACTTCATGAGGGACCATAATTGGCAATTTTGATTTGTTGAGGGACTATTCTTGCCATTTCTTCAAAGTTGAAGGACCTTTTTGCAATTTTGACAAACTTAAGGGACCAAACTTGTAATTATTAATATACAAGGGTTTTAAGTGTCATTTCTTCATTCTTTGAGGATCAATCTTGTTTGTCTTTAAATCTTCAAGGGTATTTGTTGAATATTTCATGATTAGGGCCCGGTTCATTGTGCGTCTTCGTTTCTCGTGTTCGGTTTTCCTTGTATCTTGTGATCTTTTGTCTTTTTCACGATATCCATACCTAAAATACACATAAACACAAAAGCATGCATATACATGGTATTTTATGACATTTTTGTGCATTTAAAGCCCGAAAAGAACGATGAGATCATGTATAAATGCCATCTCATCACTCCCCCATACTAAGCCATTGCCGTGCCCTCACGCAATGCTAGAATAAAGTATCTAAGCATCACCAAAGTTCAATTTTATTAACCTTTATTGAAGAGTAAAAGACTTGCAACAAACTACGATGATGTGTAAAGACATAATGTATGATTTTCATCACAAAAAGTGACTTTTAGGGTCAAAGAATAGAAACAAGTAAATGTCCCTTAGAGTAAACTTCGTCATCCTTTATTGTCATACATTCCATGCTAAGTGCAAAAACAAGATCATTGTTGGTACAAGTCACAATGCTAACACTACTCATACGTCCAAATTGTGTAATACTTTTTCTCCCCGCAATCCTAGTTATTATAAAAGGAAATGGGTTACTAGCATTTTTTATCTATTTGTCATGGATCACAAGTGATTCATATTGACTTATTTGAGTAGTTATTAGTCCGAAAGAAAAGTAGCACGATTTGATCAATAGTTAGCCGAAGGACAAAATCTTTTAAAACGGCTTCTCGTGTATCTCCTTAAGTTCATATCTTGGCATAACTTGTTTCACGATTTGAGACCTTTCTCAGACCGATATTTGGCATATACTTCATACTTCAAATCTTGGGAAGACGTTCTTGAAATAATGGTCTTCTCTTCATACATTTGGAATTTCTTCACTTGACGTTTTTGAGAGATTCTTCATATAGGACCACGACTTCATCATTTTTCTTCAATCTTTACTTTGGATTTTGATATACAACGATCCGCCTCCTTTTCGGACTTGGATATATTTATCCTCATACCTTGTTAGGGTCTTTTTGGATAGACTTTCTCCATTCTTTAGGGGAGTAATTGCTTCTCGTCGTGTGTCTCGATCCTTCATATTGATTTAGGAATAATGATACTTCACATCATCTTTGGATCTTTATCAAAAATAGAGCTCCTCATGCCTTGTTAGGGCCTTTTTGGATAATCGTTAATCTTCGCGTCCCGCTTCAATATGTTATGCCTTGGCTATGAACTCTATTCAACCCCGAGCAACTTTTAAACGATCTTGCGCTAGAGGCTAAGTAACTTTTCAAATCGTACGACCTTACTTATTGCAATTATGATTTATTCCTAATGCATTGATCTTATGGGAAGAAAAAGCCACAATTAAAAACATATGAGTTTTTGAAAGAACATTTTCATGTTCTACGTTTAGCATGATCACTTGTCTAACTCTATCATTTCTTGTTCTTCACTATATAAAGACCTCTAATTAAAGAGACTCGTGAATACTTAGCCATGCAAGTCAAAATTAAGCCAAATTTGGATTAGCCTTCATTAAGACTATATCAAATCAAAGTTTTGGGTTTTCAAGCCACCTATAGGATCTTGCACTTTCTTGGACTTTTTCAAGTTTAGAGAATGCGTTTTATAGTTCCCTTGATAAGTGACTTTCTAGAATCAATTATAGGAACTTGCGAAAAGTTCTTGTTATTAACCCGTATGAATTAAGACTTTCGCGTTTTAAAGCTCCCTATATAAAAGTCTAGCAAAACTTGAATTGAGCGGGTTAAGGAATGTAAATGGCTCCAAATGCCCATCAAGTCAAAAATTAACTCTTATTCTACCCATCAGAAAATATACATTCGTGTCTTAAAAACACTTATGAAAACTAAGAAAAATTTTAAAATTTGGCCATTTTTAGCCTTATTAGTAAAACAAAACATTGAAAGTTGGAAAGCGTGAGGGCGTAGCAAAGCAAGTACCTATTCACCCCCCATACTAAAAGTAAACATTGTCCTCAATGTTTCGAGTCTAAAGGTGGAGCACCCCCATACTAGAGACGAAGAATCGAATGCTTAGGATCTAGCATGGAAAGGGTGATCAACAATATATCTAAAGCCGTTTATTAAGTATGCTAAAAGATAATTGTTAGAACAATAAAGGATATGTCATGGAATCGTGAAAAACTTCTTCAAATGAACGATGGAGGCTCACGTAAACGAACACGAGAGTCTTCAATCGTAGATGATGATGATGATCTAGATAACACAATCACAAACAACCACGAGACAACGAGTTGAAAGGGTACAAGTCCCCTTATTAGTGAATAGTAAGCATAAAGATAAGCATGGGATCTCCCCCACGAGGCACCTCGTTTTTGATTACCGAGTCATGAGCTCGACTCAATCCCCTTAATGCTAATTATCATTGGGGAAGGTGTCTTGGTCGGGGGCAACCATTAAAGGAATTTCCCCACCAAAGTAGTGCTTAAGCCTATGTCCATTCACCTTGAAATTAGGACCATCATCTTGAGCTAGCTCAATGGTCCCATATGGAAACACTTGTGTAATGGTGAACGGACCCGACCAACGAGATTTCAATTTCCCGGAAAATATCTTAAGACGAGAGTTAAAAAGTAACACTTGATCACCAACGTTAAAAACCCGGTTTTTAATCTTTGAATCATGAAACTTTTTAGTCTTTTCTTTAAAAATTAATGAATTTTCATAAGCATTATCCCTTAATTCATCCAATTCATTCAATTGTATTTTCCGGTGATCTCCCGCGGTCTTCAAGTCAAAATTAGCATGCTTAAGGGCCCAATATGCCTTATGCTCCAATTCAATGGGCAAATGACAATTCTTCCCATAGACTAACTTATAAGGAGTGCAACCGATAGGTGTCTTATAAGCGGTCCTAAAGGCCCATAAAGCGTCATCAAGTTTGTCGGACCACGAAGCACGGTTTTCCCCAATTGACCTCTCTAAAATCCTCTTCAAAGCTCGGTTCGAAACCTCGACTTGCCCACTCGTTTGCGGGTGATAAGCCGTAGAAAGACGATGTGTAACTCCATATTTCTTTAGAACCTTTTCGAATTGGTCATTACAAAAATGGGTTCCACGATCGCTTATAATAGCACGAGGGGTTCCGAACCGAGAGAATAGTTGCTTCAAAAACTTCACTACCACACGAGCATCATTAGTAGGCAAAGCCTTAGCTTCCACCCACTTAGAAAGGTAGTCAACCGCGACGAGGATATATTTGTTGCCATGAGACGATGGGAACGACCCCATAAAGTCTATTCCCCATATGTCGAAAATCTCACACACTTGAATTATGTTTTGCGGCATTTCATCACGTTGAGACGATTTTCCTTGACGTTGGCACGAATCACACGACTTCACAAGTGCGTGTGCATCACGATAGATAGAAGGCCAAAAGAAACCGGCATCGAACACTTTCTTAGCCGTGAGATTAGCACCGTGGTGACCACCCGTGGGTCCTTCGTGACAAGCTCTAAGGATATTAGAAACTTCGGCACCAAAAACACAACGTCGAACGAGTTGATCCGCACAAACTCGAAAGAGATAAGGGTCGTCCCAAAAATAGAACTTGACGTCACGAAAGAATTTTCGTTTTTGTTGTGTTGTCATACCCTTGATTATGAAATTGCCCGCATGGTAATTTGCAATGTCGGCAAACCATGGGGTGGTGTCTTTAGAATTCACTACACCGAGAGTCTCAAGAGGAAATGTTTCGGTAATTTCCTTGTTCTCGAAAACATCTTTGTGAGGATCTTCTAGACGAGAGAGATGATCGGCCGCTAGATTCTCAGCTCCTTTTTTGTCAAGCACGGTGACATCAAATTCTTGGAGGAGGAGCATCCAACGAAGCAATCTTGGCTTAGCATCTTGCTTAGCTAAGAGATACTTGATAGCCGAATGGTCAGTGTACACAATGCTTTTAGTCAAGACGAGATAAGGTCAGAATTTCTCAAAAGCATAGACCACGGCAAGGAATTCCTTTTCCGTTGTGGTGTATTTTAATTGAGCCTCGGTCATCGTCTTACTAGCATAGTGGATAGGACGAAAATGCTTGTCATAACGTTGCCCTAAGACGGCCCCTATAGCATAATCACTTGCATCGCACATGATTTCAAAGGGTAATTCCCAATTAGGAGCAACAAGAATGGGAGCTTCGGTAAGTTTCCTTTTTAGAGTCTCGAAAGCCTTAACACAATCCTCATTAAAGTTAAAAGGAGCATCCTTCTCGAGAAGGTGTGTCATAGGACGAGAAATCTTTGAAAAATCCTTGATGAAACGACGATAAAAGCCCGCGTGGCCTAGGAAACTCCTAACTCCCTTTACGGTTTTGGGATGAGGTAACTTGGCGATGACGTCTACTTTAGCTTTATCGACCTCAATCCCCGCCTTCGACACCTTATGTCCTAAGACGATTCCTTGTTTACACATGAAATGACATTTCTCCCAATTAAGCACAAGATTGTTTTCTTCACAACGTTTTAACATTTGTTCGAGATTAGATAAACATGACGTGAACGAATTAGCAAACACCGAGAAGTCATGCATAAACACTTCCATCGACTTCTCGATCATATCGTGAAAAATCGCCATCATACACCGTTGAAACGTACCGGGTGCATTACAATGTCCGAAAGGCATCCTACGATAAGCGAACGTTCCATAAGGACACGTAAACGTAGTCTTCTCTTGATCACGAGGGTCGATAGGGATTTGAAAGTAACCGGAAAAACCATCTAAAAAGCAATAGAATTCATTTCCCGCAAGTCGCTCCAACATTTGATCCATGAAGGGCAAAGGAAAGTGGTCTTTACGAGTGGCGTCATTTAACTTTCGGTAGTCAATACACACCCTCCAACCGGTCACAACACGAGTGGGAATTAACTTGTTGTTTTCATTAGGCACAACGGTCATTCCTCCCTTTTTAGGGACACAATGGATTGGGCTCACCCATGGGCTATCGGAAATAGGGTAAATCATTCCCGCGTCAAGGAGTTTAAGGACCTCCTTTTTAATGACATCGTGAATTTTGGGATTCACCCTTCTTTGACTTTGAATTGTGGGTTTGTAGTCCTCCTCCATTAAAATCTTGTGAGTACAAAATTTTGGGTCAATTCCCTTAATGTCGGATATTTTCCATGCAATTGCCCCTTTGTGAGCCTTTAGAACTTTCAAGAGCTCGGTTTTTTCATCATTAGCAAGACCTTTTGCAATAATAACCGGCAACTTGTCATCACCTTCCAAGAATGCATATTCAAGGTGAGAAGGAAGATCTTTCAATTCAAGGATAGGTGGTTCCTCGATTGAAGATTTTGGTTCAACACTCATAACTTCCATCGGCGAAAGAAATGGTGGAATAGAAGTGTCATCACTAATCAACACCTCATCTTCATTGTCGATTTCATTTGAAGTGAGATCGCCTCCTTGGAATGGAGTGAGATTTGGTGTGGAATTAGCAAGAATCGGATCCAAAATAGTGGGATTGCCACTTGACGAGCTATCGGAAAAACCTAACACTTCTTGTGAAAACTCATCGCAAACCACATCAACGATGTCAATGTGATTGATGGTAGCGATTGCATAAACATGAGAAGGTTTCGAGTTTTGAGTAGCGTTTATAACAAGTTCCTCTTCGTTGAATCTCAAAGTGATAGTTCTTGCATGAACATCGATAAGCGATCTCGAAGTGTCTAAAAATGATCGACCTAAAATTAGAGGAACTTGAGGATCCGCGGGGATGTCAACTACTATAAAATCAACGGGATAGTAGAACTTCCCCACTTTCACGAAAACATCTTCGGCTACTCCACATGCCATAATCGTAGAATGATCGGCCATCTCGATGGACATGTTTGAAGGAATGAGAGCCGGAAGCGAAAGCGATTTCCAAATTGAAAATGGCATCAAATTAATGCTCGCACCAAGATCGGCCAAGGCGAGGCATTCTTTCATATCTTGTATGTCACAAGGAATGAGAAACTTTCCGGGATCACCAACTTTTTCCGGTATGCGGTTATGATAAACCGAAGAACAATTAGCAAGCTTTGAAAGCTTTTCCTTATCGCTCATCATACTTTTAAAAGTGGAAGCGAAACGAGGCATATATAACAACGCGTCGGCTAAACTCACATCAAAATGCACTTGTTGAAACATTTTTATAAAAAGCTCGATTTGTTGTTTGTTACGTTCTTGCAACTTCTCTTTGTTTCGTCTTGAAGGGTAGGGTAAAGGTGGTGTGGGTTGGTCATTAGGCAACGGCCTTGGAAACTCGGGTTCCACAATTGGTATTGGTTCAACCGTAGGTGTGGTATGAGCGGTACTTCGTGGGATTGTAATGTGCTCCTTTTCGACCATCACCTCAGGTTCTTTCTCGATTTCCTTCTCCTTAGAAGTACTTGTACGAGAGATTGGTTCCTTGAAAGTTTTACCACTTCGTGTAGTAATAACCTTCATTTCTCCCTTCGGGTTTGCAATGGTATCACTAGGAAGACCACCCGAAGAAGAGGGCTTACACATGATAGCTTCAAACATCTTAGCCATTCGGTCCTCAAATTTTGATTGCCTAGCATCCGCTTTTAATAACTCTTGCTTAATCTCATGTTGTCCTAATTCCATCTTTTGTTGGTTTTGTTGAAGACGTTGGACATTTCCTTCCATTTTGTTTGCATGAGTCTTAAGTTCATTAGCAAGTTCATTTTTAAGCTCGTTTTTCAACTCGGATCTTAAGCTAATCATCTCATGTTGCATATTATCAAATTTAGCATCATTTGCTTTTGCATAATCCAAAAATTCTCCTTGTAAATTTTTAGTGTGAGCATTTTGAAAACCTTGTGTAGTGTTTTGAAAATCACGGTTTTGGTTTTGATTAGAGATTTGTCCATTCCCACTTTGATAATTCCCTTTGTTGTAATTGCGTGTGTTGCCTTGGTAATTACCTTGGTTGTTGTTTCGATAATTGTTAGCATTTTGATTGGGTGGAGCTTGATTTTGGCGGGAACTTTGGCCGTTTTGGTTGTAAGTTCCCGTTGCTACATAAGCACTCGAAGTGTTACCATCCGCGGTAATGCACTCGGAAAGATCATGAGCTCCCCCACAAGATAAACAACTCTTAGCAACCGCTTTAACCGAAGCGGAATTGGAAGCTTCTTGAGCCTTCCAATGGGACATAAGATTAGCAAATCTATCAAAAAAACGATTATCCTCATTAGCTTCATCATGTAAGGCGTTAATGCTACGAGACGATTGTGACGATGACGAACCCATATTGGCAACACTCGGTGTGTTACGAGGGTTATAAACCTTAGATCGATTCTCAATGATTTGTAAAGCCTCATTTGTCGTCTTGCACAAAAAATTACCACCCGCGGCGGCGTTCAAATAATCTCGTTCATGATCATTAAGCCCATTATAAAAAGTATCCACTTGATGCAATTCCGTAAAATCATGGTGTGGACATTCATGTAACATTTCTTTAAATCGTTCCCATGCCATTGAAAAACTTTCATTATTACGTTGCACAAATCGTGAAATCTCATTCTTTAAGTGTGTTGTTTTAGATGGTGGAAAAAACTTGTTCACAAACTTAGAAACGAGATCGGCCCATGTCAAAATTGAATTTGGCGGTTCTTTCTCGAGCCAAATTTTTGCGGGACCATCCAACGAGTATGGAAACAACATCATCTTAATGGCGTCATGTGGAACATCCTTAAATTTGCTAGTGGCGGTGAGACGGTTAAAATTCCTAATGTGGTAATGCGGGTTGTCTTTCTCGTGACCTCTAAACTTATTTGCTTGCAACATCGACATTAAACCCGTCTTAATCTCGAAATTCTCCGCAAGAATGGCAGGAATCACAATAGCCTCTCCAAAACCCTCGGTGGGTGCTTGTAGCAACTCCATCATAGTACGATTAGCCATGACGACTTCTTGTTCTACAATAGGTTCAACAATTGGAGGTTCTTCAACAATCAACGTATCTTGATTTGCTTGCTTTTGAAGACGTTTACGAGCTCGTTTTGCTTGATTACGAGTGATCATAAACTTCACGAAGAATGGGAGGTGAGCAAAGAAGATTCTTTTGGGTGTTTTGTGAATTTTCAATTTTTTTTGTGTTTTTGATGATATTTAATTTTTTTTGGATTTTGGTGTATCTTTGTAGACAACAATCTACAAAATCTCTCCTCGAATCAAACTCTTGATTAAAGAAGCCTCAAAAGAATGAAAACGATCACGTGGAGTGAACGCCTTCGAATGACTTTAGAACGATGGTGGAACACCAAATCGTTCAAGAGGGTTTAATCACAAAGAAAACCAAGCAAATATAGTATACGTAATAATACTTTGGGCGGCAAAACCCTCGATTAGCCTTCAATCTTAAAATACTCACAAGCAAGCGGGGAAACGAGGCGGCGCTAAGCACTTAAGAGCCTTTTTCCTTAGGGTATATTTTATAATACCCACCTTATACCCACCTTATAGTTTGTATTTTTCAAAATCGAGCTTCACGAAAGTATTTATCTATTTTTGCCTTTTCTTTTTGTTTGAGATTCGAATACAATAATTAGGAGATCAAATCCCAATTAAGGTTGTGTTTTCACACTTTTGGAGATATTGTATATTGATTGTGATACTTAATACAATATAGTAATATTTATACAAGAAAAAACCAAGAAAACCGATAATACGTGTTAAGGGAGTTCCACTTAACACAAATACTTATTATGGATAATATCAAAAACAAAAGCTTTCAAATTAAAGCACAACACACCTCCCCGGCAGCGGCGCCAAAGTGATTGAAGAAAAATACACCCTTTAGGAAAAGAGCGTAAATAGCGGTAAGTATCGAGTGATGATTTTAGGAAAAATCAACACTAATGACCCTTAATGGAGAGAAAGTTCGTTTCCCAAGGAGGTATATGTGTGTGTTCTAACTTGTAATTATTTGAGATTAATATTAAGAGGATGGGGATGAGAGGATGAAAAGACGGTTACGTTAAAATTACACTACGACGTAGAAAACGTAAACGTAAAGTCGTGAAAAACTACCCAAATTAAAAATGATACTAAAACCAAAAACAAAATAAATAAAAGATTAAAAAGGCTAAAAAGAAGTCTAAAAGAATATAAATAAAGATAAAAATCCAACAAAGATATTTTAAAACCTTTTATTAATTAAATATTTAATTTTAAATGCTAATTAAAGCCCTAAAATTAAATACAACTAATAAAAATGTCTAAAATATGATTTTATTGAATAATTACTTAACTTATATTATTAGAAGACTAAAAAGTAATTTTCTAAAAATTAAAAGCTATTAAAACTATTTTTAAAACTCTAAAATCGGTTTAAAATGATTAAAAACTACTTAAACTTAAAATAATTATAAAAATTAATCTAAAAGCTATGAAAATATTCTAAAAATGATAAAAGTCTTAATTTATGCTAAAGAACCTAAGAAAAATGAAAAAGAAATAAAAATAAAACTTTTAATTTTTAATAATAAAATAATATTAAAATAATAGGAAAAATAAAAATTTTATAAAATTAATTCTAAAAAATTTCTAAAATCTTAAAATAATCTAACTAAGAGAAAAATACAAATTAAAGTTCCTAAACCTTTTTTTATAATTTTATAAAAATTATTAAAGTTTATAAAAAACCTTAAAATAATATAAAATTAAAAATTAAAGTTTATAAAACCAAAACTAGATGTAAACCTCAAAAATATTATTTAAAAACTAAAAATTATTTTTCCTAAATTAAAAACTACTTTTTACTATTTTTTAATCAATTTCTAAAAAACGACTAAAGAAAAATGCATAAAAAATAAACAAATAATGTGAAAAATATGAAACTAGGCTAGAAAAGTCTTAAATACTATAAAGATTCTAGGATAAATAAAAAGAAATCAAGAAGCTGGAAAAATAAGCTAGAATCAAGCCAATAAGCTACGGCTTTTTATTATTAAGCTAATCCTACAACGTGTTAAATAGAGAGTGAAATGAGAGTATAACGTAAAAAGTCATCTAGATCAACGGTAAGCACGTTACTCCTCCTTCGAGAGGTCGCGTGTTCGAGTCCGTTGCGGGTGAACTTTTTGCTATTATTATTATTTTTATTTTTTTTTACTTTTTAACACAAATCAGTGACCCTATTAAGCTATAAAAACACAAACCAATTCCTTCTTTGTCAAATTTAACTAAGATTAAGATAAAAAACGTGGCCTGTTTCAATTTTTGAAAACAAGCAGGTTTGCTTGTGTTCTTTGTTTTCTTCACAAGGGATGAAACACCAAGAGGACTTGGTTGTGGCTTATTTGGTGTGGATTTTGGGACACAATGGGCACCCTTGTGCTCTTTGAAGCACAAGGAGTCAAAAACAAGTAGAAAGCAATCACCTTGCACACAAAATGTTCACAAACCAAGCATACTCAGGCAAATCAAGTTGCTGTGACAATTTGACTAAGTCTGGTGGTATTTATACTCACTACTTGCACACCAATGAGCTTCAAAGCCTCAAATTTTGCATTCAAACTCACAAACCAGTTAAGAAACAAACTCAAGTCCTAGAACTACCTCTATTCTACCAGTATGCAAGGTTTAAGTACACATTCAAGCAAAATTAAGCAGAAAGAGTGATATGCAGACTTTTGCTATGCTTTTTAACTTTTAAACACACAACTATGCTCAAACTTTGATCCAAACTGAAACACAACTAATACTCTTACTATTTCAACCCAATTTAAACTATTTAACACCTTTTAAAAGCACAATCAAAGGTTTTCACCTCTGCTTAAACCTGAATCCAAACAACCCTTTTAAATCTTGTTTATCAAATTTCTCAAACCAAATCCTAGCAATTCTACTCCAAACTGATTCAAGACCTTCTAAACATGCATATTAATCTAAATGAACACAAATCCAACAGATTAACACACTGATAGCACCAAATCAAACAAATCACACTAACTTCACTTTTCTTAAAATTTCAAAAGGGAAAAGGGATTTACCTTAGAGCCTTACATCCAAGGCTCTAGTGGATGTAAATCCACCTCCTTATACACCCGGGTGTATGCAGAAACAAAGATCAACTCAAATCACCAACCTGTTTGAGAAAAATCAAAGAAAAAAAACACAAATACAAGCAATATATGATTATTCTGTTTTCTTTTCTTCTTTCTTAAAACCTTTTCTAAAAAGCTTTCAAACCTTGAAAACACGTTTCAAAAACACTATATCACCAATTACTTTAAACCTCTTAACACAAATCCTATGAAACAATTTCTCACCAAAAGATCTCAAATTTTCAAAACCTTTTTATGAAAAACCTTTTTGAAAATCTTACACACAAATGATAAATGGAACTCAGAATCAGCAATCAAACACACCAACTTTTTAATAAACATAAAAGGAATTACAATTTCTTTTAGAAAACACCAAACTTTATATTAAATTTAAAAAAGGAATTACACGGATGATTGCCAAAAACTGGAACAAGGGCTTTACACATGTTGTAAGCTCCTTAAATAGGCATCAAAAGAACTATCTAGACTATGAAAATGCAAACCCTAATTAGTGAAAATTCCTAATAAGCCCTTGAATCCTTCTAGACGATTTTGAGGTGTGAGTTGTCATTTTTGATCTCAATCGTTCCTTTTTGCGTTGGGAGGAAGCATTAAATCACAGCTGTTGATTCTGGACACGTCACAATACTTGGAGGCCAAGGTGTACTCTGATTGGTGGAAAAGGAATTGGGGGTAGGGTCCATAGTTAGTGGGTTTACAGGTTTTAGGGTTGGGATGGGTTCCTGCGTGTGTAAATCAAACGTGTGCAAAGGGAATTTATTTTTAACCCATGTTTAAGTGAAGTAAAAACTGGGGATGAAGAGGGTAAACAGTAACTTAGTTTGATCCGATTTTGGGGGAAAAAGGATGTTTGGCGCGTGTTTGTGTTTGAAAGTTTCAAGTGCACAACTTCAGTCCTTGTTCTTTGGGAATTTTGGCAAACAAAGTCTTTTAGCCCACAAAACCGTTTTCTCCTTTGTTAACAACTTTCCAATCTTTGCACTTTTGGCAAACACTTTTGGAAAAAGTGTTTCAAGGGTGATATTTGACATTCTTGAATAATTCAAGGACTGGTCTTGGACTTTATTGATCTTCAAAGGTCTTCTTTGTATCTTTGACTTCATGAGGGACCATAATTGGCAATTTTGATTTGTTGAGGGACTATTCTTGCCATTTCTTCAAAGTTGAAGGACCTTTTTGCAATTTTGACAAACTTAAGGGACCAAACTTGTAATTATTAATATACAAGGGTTTTAAGTGTCATTTCTTCATTCTTTGAGGATCAATCTTGTTTGTCTTCAAATCTTCAAGGGTATTTGTTGAATATTTCATGATTAGGGCCCGGTTCATTGTGCGTTTTCGTTTCTCGTGTTCGTTTTTCCTTGTATCTTGTGATCTTTTGTCTTTTTCACGATATCCATACCTAAAATACACATAAACACAAAAGCATGCATATACATGGTATTTTATGACATTTTTGTGCATTTAAAGCCCGAAAAGAACGATGAGATCATGTATAAATGCCATCTCATCACTGATCAAGTGGGTTTACATATTCTCGTTTACTCATTTTAGAGTTATGTGTTGATAACTTTTATACTAGTTTACTAGTTTTACCCATTTACGTGTCTTAAGTCCAATAAGCTTATTATAAGTTATTTAACTTATTTTAATCCATTTTGTACTTATATTATCAGTACATACACTTTCAAGTTGGGCCCAAATGGGTTAAGCCCAATAATTTCTTTTTACAAGTTTATAAGTGTGTTAGTCTATTTTTGTTGTATTGTTAGTCCAATAACGTTAATTTAGTCTGTTAACGTCCGTATGTCCTATAGTTCGGGTTTTATCGGTTTTTACTTGTTATACATGTTTATATATCAGTATATAAGTTTTATAAATTTTTCATTAGACGGGTCCAACCATCTAAGTTTTATTTAACAAAAACGTTAATTTTACGGCGATAGCCGAAAAAGTCGTAAAAATCAAGTTTATAGTTTTATCACTTATAAAACTTAACAAGTTACCATTTTTATAAAATGTCCACTTATTTAACCTTTTATATACTTATATAAATAAAATCCATAAGTTAGTGGGTTTTCATTTATATTTTATACTATTAAATTTTGAGTTCTTATATAATAGTATTATACATTATTTTCCAAAATCTGATTTTTATCTTCACTTTCACCAAAACTGCCATATCTTGAGTTCTATATGGAGATAGAAGCTCAAATTTTTATCACATAAACTACATGATATTTTCTACATTTAACTCTTTAGCTACTGTTGAATCATCATTTAAGTATTTTCTAAAAATCGTCCAAAACAGTAACTTCAGATTTATACCCTAAACTTGTTTTGATCATATCTCACTCATTACTTTGATTCCATTGCATGGCCAACTCTCACATGTGTACAAGACTCATAGATTACTGTATATCAATTCTACTTCATCATTTTATCAGTTCATAACATGTTTCTTTACTGTTTTATACAGCCATGTAAATTGATCAAGATTTTAAGCTTGTTTCTTATAGTTTTTCACCTTTTTAATCATATTTATTAACAACAAATCCCACATAACATTTTTATCATCATATAATCATCATATACATATATAATAGGAAATAAAATACATGTTTACATAATCAAATTAACAAGAAGATGAGGAGGACAATCTTTATACCACCATGATGATGTAGGTTGATCAAAACATGGATTTTTGATGGAGAAACTTGTGTTGCACCAAGACCATCTTCAAGATCACCATGCTCCATGAACTCCTTGTGGAAAATCAGCCCTACTACTTCATGAAAACTCCTCCTTGGATGTTATGAGCACCACCAATCAATAGGGTTTCAAAGTGGCTTCAACATATGTGTAAATAACACATGATTTTGTGGTGGAATCAAGATCAAATTGGATGTTTTTGGGGAGAAATAGGACGGCTCAAATGAGTGTGAGAGAGAGAGGAGAGTTGTTTTTGCATGTTGTAAATGGGAAGTATGTGAAGGTTTGATGGTTTTAGTTTATGGTAAGCTTAACTAGTAAGCTAAAGTGGACAAGTGTAATACTTGTTAAAAAAAGTTTGACACCTAAAGGTGTTGGTATGTTTTTGGCCATCCCATGTAAGCTAGTGGGGTGGGACAATGTGTTTGTCCCATCTCACTAGTTTACGGGTATTTCTCGATTCTAGTTTTCTCGATTTGCGTGCCCTCGGGTCGTTTTACGAAAAACGTTTTTATAAATTATGAATCTACGTCACAAAAGGAATCCAATAAAAATTGTCTCATCAAAAACGGAGTTCGAAAACGTAAATACGTAATCCTAGGGTTTCCGGTTTAGTCGTAAAGGACGTTAAAATAAAATCGTAAGTCCTAGTCTCTTCTCGTAAATTTGTGAGTTTGTGAACTAACTCAAATTTAAAACTCCAAAATAATATTCTCGGACAAATTTATTTTCTGAAATATCGGACTGTCACGAAAGACGGTGTATGTAAACGTAAGCACGTAACGTTGAATCCTCCGGTTTAGACGTAGTCGATGTTACTCCAATACGTAAATCCAAATTTCTTCCCAAAAATATATGAGTTCATATTGTAACATTAAAATAATGTTTTTAAATAATATTCGAGAATAAAATATCAACCATAAATTGACGGATTGTCACAGCATTTACCCCGAAACAGGATCTTTGTCCTCAAAGATCATCTTACCTTACTACTCGCTTCTTATAGAGTTAAAGCCATGTGGGTATTTCCTCCACACTCGGTCTTTTCTCACAAGTGCAATTCATTACAATACGCGAGTTTCAGCAAACATAACTACGAGAATAAGATCAGGCTTAATGTTGACTTACTTTCTCTATCCATGATGTTCACGGGTTTTTGATGAATGCAACTTTTCGCCGATCTAAGCTTTGCTAAGAACAATCAGATTTTCACTTGATAGATATTTCATCAAGTTTGATTTACGAAACATAATTTACGCAGTTCTTGAAGTCCTAGGGTAGATCCAGCTTATATGCCTTTCAATCCCAACTTTTACATCATCTCAATGGTCCCAAACAACGGGGACTTATATCCCATGATTTGTCAGATCATGAATTCATTTTTCCAAGGTTAAAAATTGTGGCATAACTTCGCTACCCATTTGGCACTTCAAGATCTACATTTCATATTCACGTAACCTCCTGCTCACTACCGGCTGTCAATAATCAAATCCTAATTTCAATAATCATTTCAGATTTCGCGGGTCGGGTATTTTGCAAGGTTAGGTTCGCCATCATAGGAAACCTTAAACCTAAAAGACATGTCCAACTCACAATGGGTGTAAGTCGGGTGTCCTTATCTCAACTCCTTCTTACAGATGCTCTAAGATTTAGATTCTAACAAGATTCGATCTCGATCCTAATACGATAATTATCAATGATAATCCCTCCAAAGGAAAACGATTATACGGTCTATTACCAAAGGTCATTCATTCAAACATAAAACAACACTTATATTACTCTGTATCGTTACTTTACCTCGTCCCTTCGATTTGGGATTGTACATAGTACTCTCATCAAGGTTCGTTCTCAATGATTTCTGAGCAACTCTCTAGAAATTCGATGCGAAGCGAGGATCTTGATTTAGATGTTCGATACAGGCACACTATGTTTACATAACTCTTTTGCATTTATCATTAACGTTAATGATATTAGCAGATTTGGTCAGTCTGTCGACGGTGACTCAAATCGAATCAAATTCAGATGATGACCTTTGCAATAGCTAGACGTTTACTAATGTATGAGGCGATGTCTGCCTTCATAATTGTCATTAGTACAACTTCTTCAGACAAAGATACATTTAGTCATAAATGACATAAATAGAATACTTATACTTACAAATTCCAACATAACTACATCTCACAATCTCCATATTTAGACAATCACATGTGGTCTTTAATACATTTAACGCTATCGGCTTCTCAACTCTAATGGTTCACACTAGCCGTGAAACCTTTCACTATTTATATTATCCTTTTTACAAACATTATTTATTTTTATATCGTTCGGCAATTTATTTTGCACCTTCATTATTAAGGAACATGTCCTAATTGGTTCTTTATCTTTTATACATAATGCGTCGATAATTATTATAATTAATTAAATAATTATTAGTTAATTTTTATGAAGCGTAAAAGTTTTAAATTTCTTAGTTCGACCAATTATGTAAAATGTTCAAAACAAATTTGTAATTAACAAGATTTTTGTTGATTTAACGAAAATATTTAATAAGATTCGTAAATGTTCGAAAAACCTTTGTTTATACTTTGGTCAAAGTTTTCTTAGTTTGAAAAGCAAAAATTGTCGTTTCAAATTCCAAGTCATGTTTTAAATGGTTTTACTCAATCCTTTTTAAGTTATCTTGAGGTATACACAAACATTTACCCCTAAACAGAAGTTTAGTTAAATGGTTTGTGTATAAGGGAATAATCCCTTAAAATCCTTTGTTAAAACATTCGTCAAAACATATTTCCATTTTCTTTTTAGTAACACTCAAAGTCTTAAAAGGGCTCTTAATTTTTGAAGAGTCTATATGCATACATCTTATCATTATTAATCCAACGGTCATTTTATATAAAGGATTAAGTTTTTAATCCCTAAGCGTTAATGGTTCTAATCTTTGAAAAGTCAATATAGCTTCCATTATCTATTAATTACACGGTTAAATCATATAAAGGATTAAGTCCTTAATCACATGTTAAATATTTAAGGTATAGGTTTTCATTGTTTAGCCAATTCGGGGCAATTTACAACTAATTATTAACTCATTATTATTCGTATTAACAAACAAATAGTCCTTAATGATCGCAAGCATGAATTTGTCAAATTACAGCCTACACACGTGATCCACCAAATTTATGAATGCTACATGTGCATTGGTCAATCCAAACGACATCACGTGGAACTCATAATGTTCATTACAAGCACCGGATGTAGTGATTGGAATAGATAATCTCTTTCGCAGATGCGAAGTTGATGATAACCATGCCGTGGATCAAATCTTTAAAACATACGCTAGAACCTTGTAAATGATCGAACAAATCTTCCATTTCGAGTTATGGATATCGTTTTCGATTGTCAATTTACTCAGTTTATAGTAATCTATAAATATAAGGAAAGATAACACCATAGCTCTTCAGGATGACAGGCTTGGTATAATAAAATCTTTCTCCGACAACTTTCTCAGTTGTTCGGTAATTCCTTTAATTTAGATGGTGCTGACGTACAGTGCACAAGCCACAGGTGCAGCACCGGGAATAGAATCAATACCAAATTCAACTTGCCTTAATAGCAAAGTATAGGTAATTCACCAACAAATACCTCCTAAAGTTTCAGATTAGATAAACATCTTTTAATAAATAAATATTAGGTTCCTTCTATATTATAATATTTATGACTAATTCACAACCATTTATGGTATAATTTCAATTCTAAACGCAGGATATAGTCATCCATCAAGAATTATTTAAAACACTTTTGATAATCAACATCTTATCATTTAGGGGAATTCTACTCGAGTTCCCATCAATTAAGACAATTTCGTCATGTCATAATCAATCAATCCATTCTACTGGCACTATTAACTTTCCAGTTTAATTGCCGTCGATAAGATGTGAACTTCTCAAAAGACTAATAATAACTCATAATCCTTCATAAATTCAAGGATATATGGAGACACAACTATCATCTAAAGAATAAGGTCAACGCATAACCTATGCGAGAGAATTTCAAATCAAATACAGACGAAAACACTTAATGAATATGAATATATCCCATGTTTTCATAATTTGAGTACGCATTCGAAAGCTCCTCGGATCGTTACCCAGGTCATTCAAATGAAATCAAATCAAAAGAAATGATAGGAACGTCGATACATCCAGTCGGGTATCCACACTCGGTAATCATATACTTTTCCTAAGAATCTCACTACGGGAGAATTGGACAAGAATGGGAATATCAATTGTCAAATAAGACAATTTCCACAAATGAGTAAATTCAACTCAGAAGAATAGATGCTACAGGCACATATATAGGTGTCCCTAACACTATGTCCCTATTTTTCACTTCTTGTAGATCTCATAAAATTTTAATCTTTCGCAATCTTCAAAGAAAATTTAGTGTTTATTAATCAGTTTTATGGTGACTACTAATCAGTCTTGCATAGTCCATTCCAAATTGTATGTAGGCGCGCAACTATATACAATTTCAAGATTAACGATGCAATACTCAGTTCGTCAAAATTTTATGATCATGTTTATAATAAAAACATTTTCATGCTTAATTCTTAAATAAGAATCAAGAATAAATTTACAAAGATTTTCTTTATTATCAAAACAAATAGGTTTTCCAAAGCGTCTCATAAACAAATTCATTTTGATATCAATCACTTATAAATCTCACTTTGAATAATCCTTATTGTGATGAAAATTAAATTTTCTCAAAGGATACCGTTTTAACTTTATAAAAAAAAATGAGTGATCTGCAGAAGAGTGATGAAAGCTTGTTCACCAAGAACTAACTACAATCTAATAGGAAATGAACTTAGCCAATTAATCATGAGGTTCATGACCTCGATGGCACTCAAAAAGAATAATCCACCACGTAACTCAATTCGAGATGAGTACTTGTTCACTGGTTACATTACTAATGCGAACATTAGGATATAGCAATAAAAGATAGATATCATCGATACATGTAGAATTTAGCAATCAAAGGTAGTCTTTTTCATTAATCACAAATAGGTCAAAATTGTACCGTAACACATTACATGTCACTATGTCATACAATTCTCAAAACTCATCCTACCAACTGATATCTCAGTTAAGTTAGGGATTTTTAAAAGATACCACAATGAATACTAATCTACAAGAGTCATTAGGTGTCCCACCTGTCCCGGAAGATCCATCGGTCCCAATTCAGAAGAAGATTTCTTCAATTTATTTCTTGGACACTGGGCATCCTCGTTAGTGGACAATGGCCTAGGAACAACCCTTAACACGAATCAGCAATCAATTAAACCCTATAATTCAATCACAGGACTCAACAACTTCCTCTTAACAATCTCATATTTCATACGGGTTAAATTTTACTTTATTCAAGTTTCAACCAACTTATACTCAAATCGATATCCTACCTTATATTCCAATACTTTCAACCTTATTTATAAACCTTAATAGGGGAATAAAAGCTCGATATGAATCAACACTTAATTTCCAATCCTATAGCTCTTTCAACAACAATTATCAAATGAGTCACTAGTATGAAATGACTTGATCATTCAACTAGACTTCTCGGAAAGGTATTAGTGGCATGAGGCTTTTGGGTAATGGTTCCAATGATAGCCTCAAGTGCAACATTCACCCTTTCGATTTCAATTTAAGAATTGGATGACAACGAATCATATGACATCTTTCTAGGTGATAACGTTTTTGTCAAACTCCACTCTATAAGGAAAGATCGTCATGACATCGATATCAGATTTAATCTCGCCAATTCTTTTTCAATATCACAATCAACTAATATCTACATTTCTACGAATATCAACCATTTGTTGGGATCATAAATATCCGCAACTTGGTTTAGATCTAGGATAGCTAGAATTCCTACGAGAATAGCTTCGATTAATTTACTAGGGGATTTAGGGTTTCTTGTGACAATCGACGTCGTATTAATACCTCGTATAAATATCAAAATAATCATCAAACAATCATGTAATAAAATTACATCATATATATATAATCCAAGTTATATATATATTAAAATAACACTTCTCAGTCTGGCCTTGTCGGTAACTCGGGAATTCTTCGGCACCGTTATAGTCAAAAAAAATTTTAGACATTTTTAGAAAAATGTTTATAGTTAAAAGATTTTGAAATGTTTTATTCAAAACCTTGGTTTTAAAAATCTTCTGTTCTCTATAACGAGAGCTCTGATACCAAACTGTAACACCCCCAAATTTATACAACTCAATACAACGGAAGACTCGTTGGTGTTACGGGATAGCACATTACTCACATCATAGACAACGCTTGAAAATCGCGTCGTTTAATAATAAAGCATTTCCATTCATAAATATCAAGTTTACATAGGTCCCAAGTCATATTATTTCATACAAAGTTTTACAAAGTATTTGAATGGAAAATATTGTTTAAGTGCGGGCCATGAATTCTTGTCGTCTTCCCGAGAATTACCTTCAAGTACCTGAGATAAAACATGTTAAAAGAAAAGGTTAGCGATAACGCCGAGTGAATTCATAGAGTTTAATAAACCATCAATATGATATCGGTATAAAATTATTACCGAAAATCATTTTGTACAAATCATTTTAATAGGCCATAAAATAGCCAAAGTCATTTTATACAAATCCTTATTGAAAATCATAATATAGGCATTTGCCTTAAAAGTTATTATACGAGCCAATGTCGTAAAAATATCATACAATACGTCTGATGACGTTGTATAAAGTCAAATAAAAACCGTTATATGAATGTGGTTATGAAAAACAAAACACGAACATAATATCAATAGTATGACCCTGTATTGCTAGTCAGGCAATACATCGTGATTCGGAGCGTCTAGTAGTATTTCGTTAGTTTGGATTATTATAAGCCGCATGACTTTGTTACCTTACTAAACCAACAACGGGTAGCTAACCCGATACCAATTTTGCCCATCTAAATTAGCGTGTCGTCACAAAGGTCACGCTATAGAAATCTTCTCATACATAAATTCGCTTACCAATCAATGTGGCACGACGGGGATCAACCGTCAAGGCGCGAACTGGGGTGATCGTCCCCAAATAGTACTATTAAATGCATAAGCGTCTACCAACTCCCGGTAGTTCACAATTCATGCTAATGGGACTTTTAGTGACATAACCTAACTTTAATAATCCGTTTTATTTCATCTATCGGGTCCATTAATCATTTATCGGGTCATACAATCGGGTCATTCAATCATTCGGGTCCAAAATCAATAAACAAACAATCGGGACAAATGGTGTCCTATTTTGTAAAAACTAACATGTTATCTCCCTCGCGGGTTTATAAAACATTTATAAAAAAACATTTAAAAGAGTGCGAGGCTATGAACTCACGTTGATGTGGGAAGGCGGGTGATCGGCAATTCGGACGTACGGTACGTGCTTCAATCACGGAAACCTAGACAAATAATACTCGGTCTTAGACGTTTGTCCAATGACTTAATAAAAATAACAATTATGTATACATATGATGATTATATATATATATATGATGATCAAGTGGGTTTACATATTCTCGTTTACTCATTTTAGAGTTATGTGTTGATAACTTTTATACTAGTTTACTAGTTTTACCCATTTACGTGTCTTAAGTCCAATAAGCTTATTATAAGTTATTTAACTTATTTTAATACATTTTGTACTTATATTATCAGTACATACACTTTCAAGTTGGGCCCAAATGGGTTAAGCCCAATAATTTCTTTTTATAAGTTTATAAGTGTTTTAGTCCATTTTTGTTGTATTGTTAGTCCAATAACGTTAATTTAGTCCGTTAACGTCCGTATGTCCTATAGTTCGGGTTTTATCGGTTTTTACTTGTTATACATGTTTATATATCAGTATATAAGTTTTATAAATTTTTCATTAGACGGGTCCAACCATCTAAGTTTTATTTAACAAAAACGTTAACTTTACGGCGATAGCCGAAAAAGTCGTAAAAATCAAGTTTATAGTTTTATCACTTATAAAACTTAACAAGTTACCATTTTTATAAAATGTCCACTTATTTAACCTTTTATATACTTATATAAATAAAATCCATAAGTTAGTGGGTTTTCATTTATATTTTATACTATTAAATTTTGAGTGCTTATATAATAGTATTATACATTATTTTCCAAAATCTGATTTTTATCTTCACTTTCACCAAAACTGCCATATCTTGAGTTCTATATGGAGATAGAAGCTCAAATTTTTATCACATAAACTACATGATATGTGCTACATTTAACTCTTCTATAGCTACTGTTGAATCATCCTTTAAGTATTTTCTAAAAATCGTCCAAAACAGTAACTTCAGATTTATACCCTAAACTTGTTTTGATCATATCTCACTCATTACTTTGATTCCATTGCATGGTCAACTCTCACATGTGTACAAGACTCATAGCTTACTGTATATAAATTGTACTTCATCATTTTATCAGTTCATAACATGTTTCTTTACTGTCTTATACAGATATGTAAATTGATCAAGATTTTAAGCTTGTTTCTTATAGTTTTTCACCTTTTTAATCATATTTATTAACAACAAATCCCCACATAACATTTTTATCATCATATAATCATCATATACATATACAATAGGAAATAAAATACATGTTTACATAATCAAATTAACAAGAAGATGAGGAGGACAATCTTTATACCACCATGATGATGTAGGTTGATCAAAACATGGATTTTTGATGGAGAAACTTGTGTTGCACCAAGACCATCTTCAAGATCACCATGCTCCATGAACTCCTTGTGGAAAATCAGCCCTAATACTTCATGAAAACTCCTCCTTGGATGTTATGAGCACCACCAATCAATAGGGTTTCAAAGTGGCTTCAACATATGTGTAAATAACACATGATTTTGTGGTGGAATCAAGATCAAATTGGATGTTTTTGGGGAGAAATGGGACGGCTCAAATGAGAGTGAGAGAGAGAGGAGAGTTGTTTTTGCATGTTGTAAATGGGAAGTATGTGAAGGTTTGATGGTTTTAGTTTATGGTAAGCTTAACTAGTAAGCTAAAGTGGACAAGTGTAATACTTGTTAAAGAAAGTTTGACACCTAAAGGTGTTGGTATGTTTTTGGCCGCCCCATGTAAGCTAGTGGGGTGGGACAATGTGTTTTGTCCCATCTCACTAGTTTACGGGTATTTCTCGATTCTAGTTTTCTCGATTTGCGTGCCCTCGGGTCGTTTTACGAAAAACGTTTTTATAAATTATGAATCTACGTCACAAAACGAATCCAATAAAAATTGTATCATCAAAAACGGAGTTCGAAAACGTAAATACGTAATCCTAGGGTTTCCGGTTTAGTCGTAAAGGACGCTAAAATAAAATCGTAAGTCCTAGTCTCTTCTCGTAAATTTGTGAGTTTGTGAACTAACTCAAACTTAAAACTCCAAAATAATATTCACGGACAAATTTATTTTCTGAAATATCGGACTGTCACGAAAGACGGTGTATGTAAACGTAAGCACGTAACGTTGAATCCTCCGGTTTAGACGTAGTCGATGTTACTCCAAGACGTAAATCCAAATTTCTTCCCAAAAATATGTGAGTTCATATTGTAACATTAAAATAATGTTTTTAAATAATATTCGAGAATAAAATATCAACCATAAATTGACGGATTGTCACAAAAGGAATCAAGACATCCAAAACGGGTTAAGGATTATGCATATCATAAGGAGAAGATGTTGCTATGCAAGAAGATCGATGTGGGGGTTAAATTGTTAGCTAATGAAGGAGAAATGCTTGATGACACTGATGATGAACTCTCCGACCAAGAACTCGAAGCACATTACTCGTACATGGCAAAGATTGAAAAAGTCCTCAAAGTCACTAAAGATGACAGTGGTCCTATCTTTGATAGTAACCCAATTGATAAGGTATAAACTGATGATGAATATAATGTGTTTAGTGATACTCATGAGCATAGTGAGCTACCAACAACCATTCCTGACACATGTATGATAGAAAACGGTTGAGAGCAATGCCACACCCGATTCATCAAACATGTGCAATAATGAGTCTGAGGATGATCAACATGCAAATGAGTATGATGATGAGGAGCGTGTTGCACTCCACTTTACAAAATGATGTCAAAGAAACTAGAAAGAGTCAAAAGAAATTATAGAAGGAAAATGCAACACTCACTCAAAACTTTGATGAAAGCAAAGCTGCAATTATAAAATCTTGTGAGCTTCTTGCAAGCTAAAGAGCTGAGCTTCTTCAAAAAGACAAAGAGCCTATAGGGTACAAAGGGTGTGTCATTAATACTGAAAAGGATGTTTTCAAAAAGAAATACAACGAGACTCTTAAGCTTTTAGAACAAAAGAAATGTACTTATAACACATCTTTAAGTAATGAAAGACACAAAACGTATCTTGCTACCACTAAAGTGAATGAGCTAACTCAAAAGATTGGTTTTCTTCAAGATGATAAAACTAAACTTGTCATTGAGAAAAAGGAAGAGGTTGCAAACTTGTAGAAATATTTTAAATCTAAAAAAGCTAAAGACATTGACGAAGTCATGAAACTTGAAACTCAAATTGATTTTTATAGAAAATTTTTTATAAGACTAATCAATCTATCCAAACCATGAGAATCTTGGCCCCTCGTTCGTTATTCAAGAGTAAAGAAAGTTTTGCCAGTCCTAAGTATCTAGAGCAAGCTCAATATGAGAATCAACTCCTATATCTTGATGAGTCCCAATGGACTGATCTTGATTGTCATGTTGGTAGGCCCGATAGTGAAGAGTCATTCATTTGCAAAGAGGAGAGTAGATCACTCGTAAATAAAGATTTTGTGAAACCATATAATTATGCTTATTAAAATAGTCTTTATGAAATTTTCAAACTATAAACATACAATTCTCTTGAGCAATTCTTTTTTGAATGTGAACAAAGAAGAATAAAATGGAGACAAGTTTTTTCCACTAAGAAAACTAATGTTCAAAATATATTGAGTACTTGCCGTATCAAGCTTCTATAAGCAAGAGTAAACAAGCACTTAGTATTCTACAACAAAACATTGAAAATTTCAAAATAGTTATAGACGATGACTGGGAGCAACGTGAACGACTTAAAGGCAATATAAAAATTCCTCGCGATATAATTGTGCTTGTGAAAACAATTTTGATTCCGTTTACGGTAAAAACGAAGAAACATGCTTTGGAATTTGAAAAGTTAATTCAGCAAGAAATGTTTGATGATTTGAAATATGTGGAATCTCTTGAAAAAAACTGATGACCATCAACCTGAAAGAGACGAGTTTTCAATAGCATATGATCTACTCTTACAAGAATGTCTTTCCAAAATATTATGTTTGTTTATGTTACATCTTGTGCGTATTGAAATGTGTATAATGCAAGTTCGTTTTCTCAGTTCTTAACTAATAGAAAGTCCAATCAATATCAAATTTATAATTGTTTTTGGTTGTTCAAGCTTGCTTGGTAATCTATTGCTAATTCAAACAACACTAAGTAAAAGTGAAAAATATAAACCTACTTATACGTAAAACAAATTGCAAATTCCAAATTTTATTCAAGTAAAATATTAAAATGCAAAATATAAAAGTATAAGGACTGAAAATGTAATTTCTATAAAATGAAAATGCTTGAAATGTAAATTCTAAAAGTTACAAGGACTAAAAATGTAAAACAGTTAACTATAAGGACTAGACTTGTAAAAATTCTAACAAACTAACCAAATGTTAACAAACTAACAAACTTTAAAACTGAAATTAACAATCTAACAAAGTCCAGGGATTGAACTTTTGCAAACCCTAAATTCTAGCAAGTTTAGCCAAAAAATTAACTCTAATTGAAATCCAGGGACTAAAGTGCAATAAAACCAAATTTATAACCAAAAACGGGCACAAGGAAATAATAAGCTCGTTTGAGCTTATTTCTCAACCAATTAAGCTGAAACAACTTGCAAACAACTTCAAATCCAAATCAAGAAACGTGTATTCAAGGATTTTAGCTAAAAGTCCAAAATAAGCAAAAGAGTGCTTATCAATAAGCTCAAAATAAGCTATAGCATAATCCAAACATCCACAACTTGATTTTTTTATCAAAATTGATTAAGCTCTTGATTTAAGGAAGGGGAAATCAAATTAGAACAAGTTTCATCCAGTAATAAGCTAGATATATGAAAATAAGCTCAAATGAGCTTATGTTGACCAAACGTTGACCAGATTTTTGAAAAAGCTCAAAATCTCAAAACTTCATATCCAACACTTACTCAACAGAATTGTGAAAGAAAACAACTAGTTTAATGAAGTAGATTAAGAGATCTAGTGAAACAGTAAGCTACTTATATCAGAGAATGCAAAATGCTCAGTCCTTAACTAATAAGCTGTTTTCTTGCTTATTTCTTGAAACTGTAGAATTTCCTTCTAGATACTGAAAGATTATGTTATAAGCTATAACTAGAAACTGGTTTGAGCAAATTTGATCTAGAAATGAAGGAGAAATGATCAAGTGAATTTGGCAAGTTTTGTAATGAAAACTGAATTCAAGTATGACCCAAACTTTTTATCAACCAATTGCCTTTTTGACTATTATACTGACTTACAAAAGGCTCAAAACTACTTGTTAACTTCTAATGAGTAGAAATGAACACTTAAACACCAATTAACAACCCTTGAAAACTGATTAACAACTAGTCCCAAACACACCTTTATCTGATTATGATCAAACTTTTACAAAGGATTTTTGAGTAATGATTAAGACTGAGTAAAGAGCTATAGCAAACTAGTTTTAATGGATAAAATGAAATGTTTTCAAGCTAAGAACAAGTTAAAACCAGGACTAGAACTGCAAGTAGCTAATGCACTAAAAAGTACTGAAATTCAGCTAAAAACTACAAGACTGATCACAAGTAATCAAGTATCAAACAACTAAACTACAACACTCAAAGACAATCAAACAGCAACTAAACAAGTTTAATCAAGCAGCCATCAAAGTTTACACTAAGAAATGAGCAGGCAAGAACTGTTTAGAGGAACAAAAATCAGAAACTTTGGAACCTATTGTAGAGATCCTTTGGGTA
Source organism: Glebionis coronaria (assembly GCA_025667525.1). Classification (NCBI taxonomy): domain Eukaryota; kingdom Viridiplantae; phylum Streptophyta; class Magnoliopsida; order Asterales; family Asteraceae; genus Glebionis; species Glebionis coronaria. Next base: position 740,516 of record JANFOE010000468.1, read on the forward strand.
GAAGAGGAGCGCTGAGCTCTCTTGCCCTAGTGATACCACCACCTATCACTAGCTATCAACTCAAATCATCAATCAATTCAGCCACAAATCATCATTCTGCTATGAAACTTTCAAGAACAATGAAAATGCTAGATTTCTGATCAAACAGCAACAAGTCTTCAACCAAGTCAGTTATGATCAATGTATGATCATAACAAACTTCTAACAGCAACAATGTAATCACACAGTAGCAGTAAAGTAGCAGGAATTGAAGAACAAGATTTGGCGGGAAAACTTGGATTTGAAATTTTATTGATGAAATCAGTTACAAAAGGTAGTTACAAGGGTTCTAACTAACTAACTAACTCAAGAGTTTGTCAGACTCTTGAGTAGTTAGGTGAAAAGGAGGGAAAAAGAGAAAAGTGAAATTGAGAGAACTAGGTTTTTACAAAATTAAGCTACTTCTGAAAATGAAGAACAATCTAAGTATTTATAGGCTAGACTTGAGAGTTTGTTGGAGATGTGACGTGTTCGGGCCAATCACAGCTTGACACGTGGAGGAATTCTGCAAACCCACTTTGAAGGTGATGAACTCATTTGGGTGTTTTTGATCCATTGGATAATATGCTAATTAAGTTGCACCATTGGATTCCTCTCTTCAAGACGAGCAAGATTGGTGTTTTGATTTTCTTCTGAAATGCATTCTATCAAAAACGCGATCTGGAAATATTTCTTGTGAAGGAGAAGGACACGTGGAGTCTTCTTATTGGTGGAGAAAATGTCACACGGATCACACTGTACAGATCCTGTATTAAATGAAGGCGGCGGAAGTGGGTAATTAATACTCAATCCGTGTGAAGTGAATCCCTGCTTCTCATTGGTTCTCTTCCTTTTGACATGGATTGATCTTTATTAACTTTCCAAACTTGGCAGAATAAGCCCCTTAACTTGGCAGATTTCTCTTTAAGGCTAGAAACTTCATTCCTTTGACAATTTTGGCCCTTCAACTTTGATTCTTCAACAAAATGACCCTTTGACTTGATTGACTTTGTAGTTTGACCAGGTTTGACTTGGATCTTGACTTTGCAGTATTTGCACTTTAAGTCCTCCAACTTTCACAATTTGTCAAGATAGGTCCTTTGACTTCAAAGTCTTGTCACTTTTGATCTTCTTTTGTCTTTTTCATCCATTTGAGCTTGGTTTTTTTCCTTGTTTGCTTGAAATTGTATCCTTTTACCTACATAAGATCACACAAACACAAACATACCACATAACACTGCTTTTTACAATATAAAAGGGTATTTTGCTTCATGTTTTAGGGTTATTTGTTGATAAAAGGATATGAGTTTAAGCTCATATCAAATTCCCCTACACTTAAGTATTGCCATGTCCTCATGCAATATTATCTTTCAAGGCTTAAAAATTTACATTTCCCTCAATATTAATCCACCTTGGCCATATGAGATGCATCTACACTACTCTAAACTAGATGATGCATTATTTTGACTTTTAACAATGCTATGGATTAAAATACAATTCTATCTATATCTTTTTGATTTTTCTTGAAATGGTTTTAATGGAAATAACTCATAAAGAATTCAATGACTTGGATTAGGGCTTGGGTACCATGGACACTTATCACCCTCAAGTTTCACTTTCCCCATACCAAGCTAGTAAATGGAATCATTGCATTCACAAGTAAAAAGTGCATCAACTTATTCATGACAATTAAATGTGGAACCGGTTATTATTTGAGCAAATTGCTTGTGGGCAAATTTGTCATTATTCAAGCGTGAAATATAAGAAGTGTAAAATCCAAAAATAAGGAAGCACGGTTTTAATCCTAAGTAATCTTCTCATCCATTACTTGAAAAACCGCTCACAATTAATATAAGTCCGTATTAAGAGTAATAAGTCATTCGCCTTATGTGTAAAATCCTCATGTCATGCTTTCATAAGTAACTACACACTCGCTAAGGAAAAAAAAATAAAACTCACGCAATAATTTACATCCGCATCTTTTTGAGATTTTGGATCTTCAACCCCGCAACCCGTCAAGGTAATATTGGATTGGAGCAATCTATTGAATCCCCGCAACCCGTCAAGGTAATATTGGAACTCAATAGTCACTATAATTAACACCACACTGCCCCTCTTGGGAGTCTTGCATTATTATTATTTTTTTTTTTTTTTTTTTTTTTTTTTTATTTTTTTTTTCTAGCCACTCATTTTTTTTCATAAGCCGCTCTTATTTTTCTTTATTCCTCACCAAAAAAATTTGCAAAGAAGAAAAAGAAAAACACCCGCTAAATATGGAGCATGACACAAGTCTAGTACACATAAAACGTGCTAACTTAGAATCTTAAGACGTACTCATATTAACCATGAATGATTAGCCAAAAATGCATAAGAGATTACGAACCAATTAAAACCGTACTTGATTATTTATTAACAATTATATACAAGCGAAGAAAATAGAGGTAGAGAAGAGAAGGGTTTAGCCACAAGTAATTGCCATGAAGTCTATCTAGCCCTTTTACACTTGCTTCAACTCTATCATTTCCCATTCTCCACAAATTTAAAATTTCAAAGAATGAAATTGGTGGAAGCTTAGCCTAATAGACCAATAAAGGACTACATGGTTAAGGATACTAGCTAGAGAGTGCTAAAATAAGCAAACTCGGGTTGAGTCAAAATATCCATGGCGGGCCTAATATGTCAAAGAAATCTAAACTTGTTAAAACCATGTTTTATTTTATTTTCCTTTTTTATATATTTTTGATGAAAAATAAAAGAAGAAATATATACAATGCAAATGTGATATAAAAAATGATTGATGCAAAAATTATGAATGCATATTTTTTTTAAGGCCAAAGTAGATCAAAAATTTGAAAAATGTTGAAAATCCAATTTTCCATGTTATCATGCAAGACAATGACAAGTTCTAGGTAAGGTCACTTCGATAGAAGACCCCCCTACACTTAAGCTAAACATTGTCCTCAATGTTTAAGAGCATGGAAGTATAAAAACTTCCCCTACACTTATGACAATGAATAGACTTTGCTTAACCCAAGTTAAGGAAAGGACTACTATTAGTGAAATCAAGTTTAAGCACAAGGTGTCAATGAAAAATCACTAAAGTAACGAAGTGAACCGGATACAAGGGCCTCCTCCATAAGCTCCAAAGCATGAGATGAGTGAGCAACCCTACAAACAAGCATGAAGACAAAAGAAGGTCTCCCCTACACTTATCTCCAAATCTATGCCTTTATTTCTAACCTACAACACTCTAACCTAGTTATACGATGCTTGAGTTAATGAGTCTCTAGCTCGACTCGTCCCTCAATGAATTAATTCATGGGGAAAATGGGGACCTCTTGGACCATTTCAACGGAAATGTCCTCCCCAAAGTAGTGCTTAACACGGTGACCATTCACTTTAAAATTTGGACCATCGGGTTGGGACAACTCAAGAGTTCCATATGGAAACACTTGAGCAATAGTGAATGGACCGGACCATCTCGACTTAAGCTTGCCCGCAAAAAGCTTCAATCTTGAGTTAAAGAGGAGAACCGGCTCTCCAACTTTGAACTCACGATTCTTAATCTTAGCATCATGCAATTTCTTAGTCTTTTCCTTGTATAGCAAAGAATTCTCATAGGCATTGGCTCTCAACTCATCCATCTCATTGATTTGATCTTTCCTATGTGAACCGGCTTGGTTTAAATCAAAGTTAGCCCACTTGAGAGCCCAAGATGCCTTATGTTCTAACTCAAATGGGAGGTGGCACGCTTTTCCATAGACAAGCCTATAAGGAGTACAACCAATTGGTGTCTTAAAAGCCGTCCTAAACGCCCACAAAGCATCATCAAGCTTATCCGACCAAGAAGCTCTATGCTCTCCCACCGTTCTCTCTAAAATTCTCTTTAAACCACGATTTGTGACCTCGGTTTGACCATTTGTTTGAGGGTGATACGCGGTAGAAAGTCTATGATTCACTCCATATTTCTTCATAACTCTCGTGAATTGATCATTACAAAAGTGAGTACCACGATCACTAATGATGGCCCGAGGTACACCAAATCTAGCAAACAATTGTTTCAAGAACTTTACAACCACTCTAGCATCATTAGTAGGTAAGGCTTTGGCCTCCACCCACTTGGACACATAATCCACCGCCACAAGTATATACTTGTTTCCCTTAGAGGATGGAAAAGGTCCCATAAAATCTATTCCCCATACATCAAATATCTCACACTCTTGGATAAAATTTTGTGGCATCTCATCACGTTGTGTAATTTTTCCTTGTCTTTGACAAACATCACAAAATTTCACCATCTCTTGAGCATCTTTGTAAATGGAAGGCCAATAGTAACCCGAATCAAAGACTTTCTTAGCGGTGTAGTTAGGCCCAAAATGTCCACCCGTAGGTCCTTTATGACATGCCTCTAAGATTTTAAATGCTTCGGGTCCATCTACACACCGTCTAATGATTTGGTCCGCACATTGCCTAAAAAGATATGGATCATCCCAAAAGTAATACTTAACTTCCTTAAGAAACTTTTTCTTTTGTTGGTAAGTAAGACCCTCAATAAGCACATTGCCCACAAGATAGTTTGCAATATCCGCAAACCAAGGTGTAGCATCCTCTTGGGAAGAGATAGACATGAGCTCCTCTAATGGAAAGGATTCATTGATTTCTTGATGTGGGAAATCTCCTTGAAAAGGATGCTCAAGTCTACTCAAATGATCCGCCGCTAAATTCTCGGCCCCTTTTTTATCACGAATCTCAATCTTAAACTCTTGAAGCAACAAAACCCATCTCAAAAGCCTAGGCTTAGCATCTTGTTTTGTCATAAGATACTTGAGAGCGGAATGATCCATATACACTATGGTCTTGGAAAGCACAAGGTATGGTCTAAACTTCTCAAAAGCATATACTATAGCGAGCAACTCTTTTTCCGTGGTAGTGTAATGAAGTTGTGCACCGGTCATGGTTTTACTCGCATAGTGTATAGGTTGGAAATGCTTATTAAGTCTTTGTCCTAAGACGGCCCCCACCGCATAATCACTAGCGTCACACATAAGCTCAAAAGGTAATTCCCAATTTGGAGAAACCAAAACGGGAGCCTTTGTCAATTTTTCCTTAAGTGTCTCAAAAGATTCTAAACAAGCTTGGTCAAAAATGAAAGGAGCCTCTTTCTCCAAGAGATGAGTCATCGGTCTAGCTATCTTAGAGAAATCTTGTATAAAGCGCCTATAAAAACCCGCATGACCTAAGAAACTCCTCACACCTTTAACCGAGGTGGGTGGGGGAAGCTTAGCAATCACATCAATTTTGGCTCGATCAACTTCTAATCCCTTATTTGATATCTTGTGTCCTAAAACAATCCCCTCTTTCACCATAAAGTGACATTTCTCCCAATTAAGCACCAAACGTGTTTCCTCACAACGCTTAAGCATTCTCTCAAGATTGGTGAGACAAGAGCTAAAGGAGTTCCCAAATACGGAAAAGTCATCCATAAAAACCTCCATGGTTTGCTCTATCATATCATGGAAAATTGCCATCATGCACCTTTGAAACGTCCCCGGTGCATTACATAGGCCAAAAGGCATCCTCTTGTAAGCAAATGTACCGTATGGACAAGTGAATGTGGTCTTTTCTTGATCTTTAGGGTCAATTGGGATTTGGAAATAACCCGAAAAGCCATCAAGAAAACAATAGTACTCATTTCCCGCTAAGCGTTCAAGCATTTGATCCATAAAGGGAAGCGGGAAATGGTCTTTCCTAGTTGCCTCATTAAGTTTTCTATAATCAATGCAAACTCTCCAACCGGTTACAAGTCTCGTGGGAATAAGCTCATTGTTCTCATTAGTCACCACGGTGATTCCACCCTTCTTTGGAACACAATGAACCGGACTAACCCATGGAGAGTCGGAAATGGGGTAAATCATACCCGCATCTAAGAGTTTAATCACTTCTTTCTTAATAACCTCATGAATTTTTGGGTTAACTCTCCTTTGGTTTTGAATGGCGGGTTTATAATCATCCTCCATAAGGATTTTGTGAGTACAAAAATGTGGATCAATTCCCCTTATGTCGGATATTTTCCATGCTAAAGCTTTCTTATGTTTCTTAAGGACTTCAATAAGTTGCTCCTTCTCATCCTCTTTCAATTCCTTAGCAATAATCACCGGTAATTGGTCTTTTCCTTCTAAGAAAGCATATTCTAAGTGGGATGGAAGTTCCTTAAGTTCAATGGAAGGTGGACTCTCTATGGAAGGTTTTACTAATGGAGGTTCCTCACTGGTAAGCTCTTGTGGAATAGGGGAAGGAATAGGGTCCTCATTGAGCAACTTTTGGATTGTAAGAATATCTTCATCCCAATTAATGGGAGAATCATCATCACCAAGAAAGTTAGACTCAAATTCCTCCAAGAGGAAATCACTCTCTCCAAAAGGTGTTAAAGAGGGAGCAATTGAGGCCACGGTTTCAACATGTGGAATCTCATCACTAGCATTCTTACAAGCATCATGAAAGTGTTCATTACACACTTCATCTAGCACATCCACAATGTTAATCGTCTCACAAGGTCTAGACTCCTTAACCTCTTTTCTATCACAAATTTTCCCTAACTTAAACACCACTTTCTCATCCTCTACTCTCATAATTAATTCTCCTTCCGCCACATCTATCAAGGTACGACCCGTTCTCAAAAACGGTCTACCAACAATCAAAGGCACTCTAGGATCCATGTCATAATCGACCACTACAAAGTCGGCCGGAAAGGTAAACTTATCCACACCTACAAACACATCTTCCGCTATACCTACGGGGTGAGCTATGGTTCGGTTGGCTAGTTCAAGAGTCATCCTAGTGGGGGTGAGCTCGGGAAGAGAGAGTTGTTTCCAAACCGATAAAGGCATGAGATTTATGCTTGCCCCTAAATCCGCCAAAGCCATGCAATTTTCAACACCGGGAAAATTACAAGGTATCAAGAAGCGCCCCGGATCTCCAAGTTTTGTTGGTAAGGTTTTAAGTAACACCGCGGAGCAATTTTCATTAAGTGATGTGTTGGGCAAATCAACCAATTTTTCTTTGTTTGAGAGCAAATCCTTGAACATCTTAGCAAACTTTGGCATATAAGCAAGAGCTTCCGCAAAGGATATGTTGATATTGAGTTGCTTGAACATCCTTAAGAAATTGGAGACTTGTATGTCATCTTTGTTCTTTAATTTGTCCTTTTTCAACCTTGAAGGGTATGGAAGAGTAGGTTTGGGTGTAGGTGGAATAGGTGTTGTAGTGGAAAATTTGTCTTTGGTAGCCTCTTCATTGGGAAGTGGGGAAGGTAAAGGAGAAGTATGAGGTGGTGGAGAAGGTGTGTTTGAATGAGTAGGAGAACTTTGAGGAGGTGGAGTAGAAGTAGAAGGCTTATCACAAGTAGGAGCACAAGTGGGTTGAACAATAGTAGGTTTAGGAGGTGAAGGATCCTTTGTTGTTGTACCACTCCTTGTTGTAATAGCATTGACATTGGCCCTAGGATTTGTTTGTGTGTTGGAAGGTAAAGCTCCTTGTGGTCTTTGATTTAATGCCATGAAAAGCTTATTGAATTGGTCATTCATTTTCTTGTCCATAGCTTGGAATTTCTTTTCATTCTCTTGATTCATCTTTTGCAAAAGATCCATTGTGTTTAACTCTTGTGGCACATAACCTTGAAAACCTTGAGGTTGGAAAGGTAAAGGTTGGGAGTTAAATCCTTGATTTGGTGGATAAAAGGTACTTGCTTGAGGTTGAAAGTGATTTGGTGCCTTGTAGTTATTTCCTTGGTATGGTTGTCTTTGCCCTTGATTCCTTGCTAAAATTTGAGGAGGATTTTGTGGAATTTGGGTGGGTGGTTGGGGTGGAAAGCCGGGTGGAGTAAGGTAATTTTGGGATTTGTAAGAAAGGTTATTTGGATTGATGTTAGGCTTGAAGTGTTCACGGTGTTCCTCTTGATAAGCATAGCATTCCCCTTGATACCCTTGCACCTTGTCACATTGTTCATAAGAGTGAGGGCCTCCACAAGTAACACAAGAAATGGTGATGGCATTCACATTGTTTGAGGACTTGTTCAATGTCATGCTCTTAAAATCTTGAATCATGCCTTGAGTCATTTCTTGTCCTTGTTTGACTTGTTGAAGAATCTCTTGAAGAATTTGGAGTTCACAAGGGGTTTTAGAAGTATTTTGGATCACATGAACTCTTTCTTCAAATGGATCGTTTGTTTGAACCATTGCCTTAGTCTCAATAATGGTTAAAGCCTCTTGGTATGTCTTGAAATGAATACTCCCTCCCGCGGAAGCATTTAGTGAATCTTGGTGATGAGGTTTAAGGCCATTGTAGAAGGTATTGATTTGGGTTAGATCATCCATTCCATGATTAGGACATCGCCTCAACAACTCACTATACTCTTCCCAAGCATCACCAAAGGATTGACTAGGTTTTTGTGTAAAGCCCATAATCATATTTCTCAAAGCCATAGTCTTTTGTGGAGGAAAGAATTTGTTCAAAAACTTAGTGGTAAAACCATCCCATGTAGTGATACTATCGGGTGGTTGGGTGTCTAACCAATGCTTAGCACTCCCATCTAGTGAAAATGACACTAACAACAATCTAATGACATCCGGTGGAACCCCATTATGCTTAATGGTATTGCAAAGTGAAAGGAATCTCTTAAGATGAGCATGGGGATCCTCATTTTGTTTTCCATAGAAAGGTGATGCAGCAACCATATTGATCATAGATGTATGTAGCTCAAATGTGTTAGCGGGATAGTCGGGAATCTTAATGGCACTAACAAATCCATGAATGTTGGTTTGCATACGTTCAAACAAAGTACGGTTATCAACAGCCATGGCTCCTCGTGGTGGTGACAAAGCACGATTCTCGTGATCGGCTTGGTGAACGGTGGTGGTCTTACTCTTTCGCTTTTTCTTCCTTTTCGGAGGAAGAGGTTGTACACCAATCGGTATTTGTGCACGCCCGCGAGTGAGCATGCAACTCAATACGAGGAATGAGAGAGAAGCTCTCGTATGACTTTGAAAAGAATAAGATTATCCTCTTCGAGTTTCGATATTAAATATCCACAAGAAAGTAACAATATATGTAATACTACTTTGGGTGCAAGACCCTCAATGAAGCTTTCCTTCTTAGAATACTCCCAAGTGAACGGGGGGTTAGGTGGCGCGAAGCACTTAAGTACCTATTGACCCTTAGATGGCATTTTATAGCACATCGCCTTTCTATTCACTTAAATGTTCGTATTCTTCGAATTATTGCTTATTGAGAGTATTTATCTATTCTTGCTTTATTTTGTTTGATCGATACGCGTGTCAAGGACCGGAGCGCCCCTCAACACGGTGTATTGCCTCGGCAATACTTATGGAAGATATGTAGATTGATTGTTCTTATACGTATACGTATGTACTTATAATAATATATGGAAAATATTTTTGTATTTATGAGTTTTTATTGGAAAATACTATATGTACATAAAAACCGAGAGAATCCAATAATATATATTTTTGGGTGCAATCTCTTAGGAAAAAGATTGCTTTTTGGATTTTTTAATTTTTTTTTTTTTTGGTCAATTCTTTAGAAAAAGAATTGTTTTGTTAATTTTTTAGTTTTTATATATTTTTATATTTTTGATTTTTTATTTGTTTTTGATTTATGATACGTAAAAATAACGTTCACAAAGTGAACGGATCCCAAAAGCCAATGAAAACCGTCAATCGATAGTCTCTCGTGTAGTCAAAGAACCGGCAGCGGCGCCATTTGAAATGTGTATAATGCAAGTTCGTTTTCTCAGTTCTTAACTAATAGAAAGTCCAATCAATATCAAATTTATAATTGTTTTTGGTTGTTCAAGCTTGCTTGGTAATCTATTGCTAATTCAAACAACACTAAGTAAAAGTGAAAAATATAAACCTACTTATACGTAAAACAAATTGCAAATTCCAAATTTTATTCAAGTAAAATATTAAAATGCAAAATATAAAAGTATAAGGACTGAAAATGTAATTTCTATAAAATGAAAATGCTTGAAATGTAAATTCTAAAAGTTACAAGGACTAAAAATGTAAAACAGTTAACTATAAGGACTAGACTTGTAAAAATTCTAACAAACTAACCAAATGTTAACAAACTAACAAACTTTAAAACTGAAATTAACAATCTAACAAAGTCCAGGGATTGAACTTTTGCAAACCCTAAATTCTAGCAAGTTTAGCCAAAAAATTAACTCTAATTGAAATCCAGGGACTAAAGTGCAATAAAACCAAATTTATAACCAAAAACGGGCACAAGGAAATAATAAGCTCGTTTGAGCTTATTTCTCAACCAATTAAGCTGAAACAACTTGCAAACAACTTCAAATCCAAATCAAGAAACGTGTATTCAAGGATTTTAGCTAAAAGTCCAAAATAAGCAAAAGAGTGCTTATCAATAAGCTCAAAATAAGCTATAGCATAATCCAAACATCCACAACTTGATTTTTTTATCAAAACTGATTAAGCTCTTGATTTAAGGAAGGGGAAATCAAATTAGAACAAGTTTCATCCAGTAATAAGCTAGATATATGAAAATAAGCTCAAATGAGCTTATGTTGACCAAACGTTGACCAGATTTTTGAAAAAGCTCAAAATCTCAAAACTTCATATCCAACACTTACTCAACAGAATTGTGAAAGAAAACAACTAGTTTAATGAAGTAGATTAAGAGATCTAGTGAAACAGTAAGCTACTTATATCAGAGAATGCAAAATGCTCAGTCCTTAACTAATAAGCTGTTTTCTTGCTTATTTCTTGAAACTGTAGAATTTCCTTCTAGATACTGAAAGATTATGTTATAAGCTATAACTAGAAACTGGTTTGAGCAAATTTGATCTAGAAATGAAGGAGAAATGATCAAGTGAATTTGGCAAGTTTTGTAATGAAAACTGAATTCAAGTATGACCCAAACTTTTTATCAACCAATTGCCTTTTTGACTATTATACTGACTTACAAAAGGCTCAAAACTACTTGTTAACTTCTAATGAGTAGAAATGAACACTTAAACACCAATTAACAACCCTTGAAAACTGATTAACAACTAGTCCCAAACACACCTTTATCTGATTATGATCAAACTTTTACAAAGGATTTTTGAGTAATGATTAAGACTGAGTAAAGAGCTATAGCAAACTAGTTTTAATGGATAAAATGAAATGTTTTCAAGCTAAGAACAAGTTAAAACCAGGACTAGAACTGCAAGTAGCTAATGCACTAAAAAGTACTGAAATTCAGCTAAAAACTACAAGACTGATCACAAGTAATCAAGTATCAAACAACTAAACTACAACACTCAAAGACAATCAAACAGCAACTAAACAAGTTTAATCAAGCAGCCATCAAAGTTTACACTAAGAAATGAGCAGGCAAGAACTGTTTAGAGGAACAAAAATCAGAAACTTTGGAACCTATTGTAGAGATCCTTTGGGTAGAAGAGGAGCGCTGAGCTCTCTTGCCCTAGTGATACCACCACCTATCACTAGCTATCAACTCAAATCATCAATCAATTCAGCCACAAATCATCATTCTGCTATGAAACTTTCAAGAACAATGAAAATGCTAGATTTCTGATCAAACAGCAACAAGTCTTCAACCAAGTCAGTTATGATCAATGTATGATCATAACAAACTTCTAACAGCAACAATGTAATCACACAGTAGCAGTAAAGTAGCAGGAATTGAAGAACAAGATTTGGCGGGAAAACTTGGATTTGAAATTTTATTGATGAAATCAGTTACAAAAGGTAGTTACAAGGGTTCTAACTAACTAACTAACTCAAGAGTTTGTCAGACTCTTGAGTAGTTAGGTGAAAAGGAGGGAAAAAGAGAAAAGTGAAATTGAGAGAACTAGGTTTTTACAAAATTAAGCTACTTCTGAAAATGAAGAACAATCTAAGTATTTATAGGCTAGACTTGAGAGTTTGTTGGAGATGTGACGTGTTCGGGCCAATCACAGCTTGACACGTGGAGGAATTCTGCAAACCCACTTTGAAGGTGATGAACTCATTTGGGTGTTTTTGATCCATTGGATAATATGCTAATTAAGTTGCACCATTGGATTCCTCTCTTCAAGACGAGCAAGATTGGTGTTTTGATTTTCTTCTGAAATGCATTCTATCAAAAACGCGATCTGGAAATATTTCTTGTGAAGGAGAAGGACACGTGGAGTCTTCTTATTGGTGGAGAAAATGTCACACGGATCACACTGTACAGATCCTGTATTAAATGAAGGCGGCGGAAGTGGGTAATTAATACTCAATCCGTGTGAAGTGAATCCCTGCTTCTCATTGGTTCTCTTCCTTTTGACATGGATTGATCTTTATTAACTTTCCAAACTTGGCAGAATAAGCCCCTTAACTTGGCAGATTTCTCTTTAAGGCTAGAAACTTCATTCCTTTGACAATTTTGGCCCTTCAACTTTGATTCTTCAACAAAATGACCCTTTGACTTGATTGACTTTGTAGTTTGACCAGGTTTGACTTGGATCTTGACTTTGCAGTATTTGCACTTTAAGTCCTCCAACTTTCACAATTTGTCAAGATAGGTCCTTTGACTTCAAAGTCTTGTCACTTTTGATCTTCTTTTGTCTTTTTCATCCATTTGAGCTTGGTTTTTTTCCTTGTTTGCTTGAAATTGTATCCTTTTACCTACATAAGATCACACAAACACAAACATACCACATAACACTGCTTTTTACAATATAAAAGGGTATTTTGCTTCATGTTTTAGGGTTATTTGTTGATAAAAGGATATGAGTTTAAGCTCATATCACGTATATAGATGAATATTCTGATGTTGCATGCAAATATCTTAATAAGGTCAAAGAGTGTGAACGTCTTGAAACTGAGCTTTAGCAAAAATTTAATCAAAAAGAGTTTACGTTAATTCAACATCGATGTGTTTTTTTCAAAAACAATTGTCACTCTCTCGAACTTGCTTTTCAAAACAAAATTGGAAGTAATCAAATGATACACCTTTAGAAGTAAAATTATCTAAGTCATTGTGATAATCGGAACCCGAGGTCATTATCTAATATTATTTTACGAATATTTTTGAAATTTTTTATGAGCTTGAATGATATGACGTTTGGTGGTTTACTTTAAAACTGATGTTGGAGGCCTTATTTATACCTTTTTACTAATAGCGAGGATTATTAGTGATGACGATATCGACAGATGCCCGAAATTTTACGTTTTATTATTTGTTGTTTCGATGTTTATATTTTTGACGTTTTAATTTTTAATTGCGTATTAAGTCGTACCAGGACTATATTATTATCATATTTTGAATGCGTATTAATTTTTGAGAGTTATTTTCACGATACACGAATCCCGTAAATACTTTCAAGATTAACTAATATACATTTCTACCCTTTAAACTATTTTATTATATTTTGGTGCAAAACTATGCAAGATTGGCAAAATCTACCCTTCCACCACTACCATATATTGAAATTCCACTAACAAAAACACATAGACAATGTGTGAAAATAAAATCAAACATCTCTTTCTCTCTACCTTGTTCCTGCCGTGACTTCAACACCAACAAACACCATTTGATCTTTCAATCTAGCTTGATTTTAATAAAAATAAAATAATTCTCATTCCTAAAATCAAAATGGGATTCTTATGGTATAAAAATCTCTTGCATGCATTAAGTTTTCATTTTTCTTATGATTTAGAGATGAAAAGAGTTGTAGATGATCATGCATGTGATAATCTAGCTATGATCATGTGATGATCATGTTGTTTTTGTGAAAAAGGTTGATTTTTATTTTTGAGTTTTTATTTTTATGATTAATACAAGTGTTAGGATGAACATATGTTGATATTTAGGGTGTAGGATGATAAGAAAATCTGTTAGAATTGATCAAAAATATGATTTATGTATGATTTTAGGAAGTGATTTAGATCAGTAACTTGAGGGCTATTTTTGAATGTTTTATGTTTGAACAATTGTTTAACTAATTGGATAAGGCTGTATAGAATTACGTTAGATTCGATTTAATATAAAGTAGAGCTTCTAGCTCCAAACGAGCGAGAAGTTATGATAGTTTGATTATTCGTATACCGGGAGACGAGTATCGGCACGACATGTAGTTGTTGTCGATATTTGGATCGAATCTCGGTGACTATTGAATGAGTTGTGAAATGAGTCCAGGTCTGATGTTAGGTTCTAAACTTAGGGTTGTGAGTCTATTTTCAAACTCATGTGTCGGATTTGTAAACGGGATTGTTTAGGATAGTCAAAATGGTTGTATGAGTCGGTTACGCAAAATTGCCTGGTTTTTTTAGTTCAAAGATGTGTCGGGCAGGGAATCTTAAATGTAAAATCTTTTGACAAATTTTTGGGAGGACTTTCTATGGATAGTAAGTGAGTTCTCTATTTAGTATCATAAATTTTTGACGGGTTTAAGTGGGGTAAATGAGCTTGTACATTTGGTATGTAGCGGCATATTTTTATCGAGTGTATTGTCTAATAAAGTAAACCTATAGAAGGATGTAATAAGTCACTTGCATTGTTTTCTTTTGGTTTTGTTGTGATTTTATTATTTTGAGTTTTATATTATTAAGTATGGATTTTACTCGAGTTTATTATTAATGAACGCGCCTTATTTGATAGTTTGCGGTTTTCTTGTTTATCGGGCATCAACTAACATCAAAGATTGTCTTGCTACCGCTATTACTCAAGGTGAGTCTATAGCCTCGTTTTGCAATTTTTTTGAATGATTATATAACCCGCGAGGGGGATACATGCTATTTGAAAACAAATAGAACACAAGTCATGAATAATTATTTGGACCCGTATGTTGCCTTTGGACCCGAATGTTACATGAATGGTATTGAGTACCTAGTTGTCGAAGGCCCTAAATTCATGAACCGTTAACCATTTTCTTGCCCTTGTGTGGGTTGGAAATAGCCGCTTAAACAATTGATAGTACTATCGGGGTTGACATCCCTATCCGAGACGAGAGTTAGTACGCTGAGTGCACTACTCGGACGGATAACTTGAATAAGAGACAAGGTAAAATTTACAACGATTACCTTAATAGGGGCGATGGTTTCACTTTTATCATGTCGGACTTTTGGCGGATGATTGGTCATAACAGGTCGGTGTCATGAGTTTAAACACAATTGTATAGGTTATGCTATAAGATGAAATGCCTGAACAATAGATTGTGTGTACGATAATTCTATTAAATGATTATGATTGATTTTTCTCTTATGTTCAAATAATGATTTGGAAAACCTATAGACTTTCTCAACCGCTGTGTTGATGATTTTAAGCATTTATTTTAGGTGATTGAAGTTGATAGATGGCGGAGCTTGCTGGAGAAGGATTGCGGGTTGCTTTTGTGGCTGATGAGTCTAAAACTGATTTCTTTCTCTTGTCATAAAAGTAGTTATGTTTTGTCATATATTTTGGTAAAAATGTTCGTTGATTGGTTGAGATCTTTGTGGGACCAAAACGCTACTCTGATTATTAAACTCTTGTTTTAATTGGGATCGACGATTTTAGAAAAATGGTTAAATTACCTCTTTTATATTTGAAATGTCTCATTTTAAGATCGTTAAAAGTGAGTTGTGTAATGATGTTTGAGTTTAGCACCCAAATGCGTACTTCCGTCGCGCAGTGTTTTTTGGGGGTGTTGAAAATTGGTATCAGAGCTTTTTAGTTATAAAGAATTAGGTCGATTTTGAAAAATGTCCTAAACAATAACTTTGATGTCGAAAATAGGGTTAAAGGCATAAATTACCAATAAACTTTAATTGTTTTCTTGATATTACAAATAGAGAATATCAAATACTTATATAGCCCTTTAACTTTACAATTTATTCTAAAATTACCAACGTTCTCGAAAATGACCTGTAACAACCGGTTCTCAAGTAAACTTAACCTACATGTCATATTTTTTATCAGTTAATTTAAATATTAAATTATGTATTTTCCACCTGGCTTATGAAAGACGGTTCACCCATCATGACTCTATCTCTTTCCTTTTTTATCCAACATCTACTACCATCAATCCAATATCACTAAAATCTTCATCTACTCTGGCGAAGTGCGTATTATCGGGCGTGACTATTTGTAGAATCAAAAGTTCACTTTACAAATCAAAAGTTAGAATGCTTATGAACTTTCAAAGAGAATGTTACTAACCCTTTAAAATCTTTTTCACAAGAACCGAGAATACAATTGTACAGGTACTTTACATGGGCAAAAAGTCCATATACATGTCACATAAGAAAAGTAACAAGGTAAACGGGTAAACAAAGAGGGATCCCTAGCCTGTTCCAAATTATCCAGGGAAGTCAAGCCTTTTATTATGCACGCTACCTAGTCAGTATTCTCGTAGCCATATATAGCCATCTCCAGATCTGGGGTTGACTTAATTTATCAAGTGTTTAAGTGGTTCAGTGGATAAGGATAGATTCATTTGGGTGTAAATCTATATAAAAAATTGATTTTATGTAAGATTATGATTGGGAGTAAAAAGATGATGGGTTATGGATAGAAACTGCTGGTGTCATTATTATTTGATTATTTGTAGACAGCATGATTAACCATCTTGGTTACTTTGTATATGGAAATTATATTCTCAAATTGGTTTTGTTATTTCTATGAAAGCGGGGTAACAAACGGGTGGGCCAAAAAAGTAGTTGTCGGGTATACGGGTAAAATGTATTACGTGGATAAAATTAACGAAAGTCACCGCCACGTGGTATAAAAATTACGTGGAATATAATATTTTTTAGTTACTAATAATAGCCGGGTACCTACAAGTTTTGATGGTTATATAAGTATTTTATATTCTCTATTTGTAATATAGAGAAAAAAAGTAAAGTTTGTTGGTAATTTATGTGTTTAACCCTCGAAAATATTTGACAAAAGTACGCAACTTCTCAGCAAGGCTCTAGTGAGATTATTTTAGTTTTGTTGTTGTATTATAGATGTATCCCTTAAAACTGAAATGATTTTTAGAGTATTTATTAAGTAAATACTATGATGATATATTGATGTTGTTGATAGTACGTTGAGTACTTGTATCGTTATTTTCTTTATGCAATGCATATATATATATATATGCAATGCATATATATATATGCAATACAACCGAGGGTCTAGGACATTAGACCAGATGATGAACGATTTTACTACTGATTCTTGCGACTTGTATCGGGTATGAGGAAGTTTGATTGATTGATGTATGATAGATATGTGGTTAAAACTTGTGCGATTAGGAGGTTTTATGTGAACGGAAAATTGTTCGAAAGGTTATATCTAGTATGTGGAGATTGGAGTTCGTTAGGACTCGGAAGATGGACGAGATTGCTAGCCTTAGGTCGATGATGATGAATTCGAGTGTTTGAATTCAAATGTTTAAAGAGAAGTAGGCAAGGTTTGAGAGGATAAGTGAATGGGAGTCTCATCTGAGATCGATTCTGAGTCAAGTTGGAAGTTTAGGAATGATAAATGTCGTACTGAGACTTGTTTTGTGATCAAACCGTCGTGTAGAAGTGAGTATTTGAACTTTGGGAATGAACTGTCATCATGTTAGGGATTCGACTTTGAAGTGCAAAAGGGGAAATAGACGAGTGTGATGAAGCAGACAACAATGGTAAGGAGGACGAGGAGCTGGTTTCTAAGAACTAATCGCGTAATAGATTTCTTTGTGTTTTATTTTCTTTTGTGGTCAAACTTATTTAAACTTTTTGTCGTAGCATTGTGATGAAACTTATTATGTTTTGAGTTTGTTCGGTAGATGATTGTAGTGACAGACACTGCCACTATCCTGTTGAATCCTCAACATAATCTGAATTACCCTCGTGATCTATGATGTGTCTTTATTAACTCTTTTGTGATTTGATTGATGAATCATTGAAGTTTGTGTTGTTCATGCATGTAGTATCCATAATATGTCCTGATGAGGAAATCCTTTTTTATCTTGATATGTATACTTATCATGTTTCTTTCTTCTGTGATGATAGAAGGAGTAGGGAAAGCATATTTCTGTCATTAGCGGATCGATGCGTGACTAAGTTTCTTGAAATATGCCGCTAAAGCTAACAACTGCTACTGTGAACACTATGATTTAACTAGCTATTGCTAGAGCACTTGAAGCTAATCGTGCTGCAAGGAATCAAGGTGCTAACGTTAATGGTGCTAGGAATAATGATGATGCTGCTGATCCAGTTGGGAGTGTTGTTGTTGTTTCGCAGGTTCCAAGAGGATGTACGTATGCTAGTTTTATGAAGTGTGGTCCTACTCAGTTTCGTGGCACTTGTGGTGCTTTAGAATTGCGCAGATGGATTGAGAAGATAGAAAGTACATTTGAGATTAGTGGGTGTTCTGAAGCCAATAAGGTGAAATTTGTTGCTGCTACATTTCAGGATGATGCACTGAGTTGGTGGCATAGTCAAGTGGCTACTGTAGGATTAGTTGTGGCTAATGGTAGGACATGGACCGTGGCAAAAGAATTATTGGCTGCTAAGTTTTGTCCCGAGGAGGAACTAGGACAGTTGGAAGACGAATTGAGACACTTAGTGTTAAGAAATGATAATATTACTGCTTATACTAGGAGGTTTTCTGAGCTGTGTTTTTTATGTCCTAATGATTTTCTAAATGACCGTAAGAATTAGAAGCAGTACATTAAAGGATTGTCTAGTGACATCAAGGGTGAAACTACTTCTTCAAGACCTAAATCTTTTGATGAAGCTGTTCAGATGGTGCATTCTTTAATGGACGTATAATTGCAAGATAAGAAAGATAGCATTGCTGAAAGCAATAAGAGAAAGTGGGAATCTGCTCAGTCCAGCCAGAACCAAGGTCAGAATCGTGGGAATTATCGTAATAACAATAACCACAGACATAACCGAAATCAGTATTTAAACAATTGAAGGAACGATGGGACTCGTGTTGCCACTGTGTCTGGAAATAACAAGATAAATCCCAAGTGTGTTTGTTTTACTTTATATCATGTAGGTAATTGTCCTCCTGCTTGCCGTAAGTGTGGAAAACCTGGTCCTAAAGCTGCTAACTGTAGGACAAGAGGATTAGTTACTAGAATTAGTACCCCTGGAGTAGTGATATGTTTTCAATGTGGTGAGAAAGGACACAAGCAAGGAAATTGTCCAAGGAGAGGAAATCGATGCGATGGGAATGCTGCCGCTCTAGCTTATGTTTTGGGTGATGCTCATAAACCTTAAGGTCTGAACATTGTAAATGGTATGTTCTTATTTGATGTTCTTTATGTTAGGATGTTGTTTGATTCCAGATCAGATAGAAACTCTAGAAATGTAAAGATTAAGTTGTTTTATCAATGGAGAATTAGTAAGATTGACAATTAACTATGATGTGGAGTTAACCGATGGAAAGGTTGTTAGTGTTAGTTATATATTGAGTGTGTTCCTTGAATTTAGGAAAGTAGGTGTTTAGTATCGACTTGATGCTCAAAGAGTTGGGATCTTTTGATGTAGATTATTGGTATGAATTGGTTAGTTGTGTGTGGTGCTGATGTTTAAGATTGAACCAATCCCCACTATAGTTAGATAACTACTGGTTTAGATTATGCTGAGAAGCTGAATGTTGAATTTTAGAAGTGATGAGTGAACTTTCCATTTGAGAAGTATCTTGTTTGGAGATGAGGAAGTATGTGGAAGAGGGATATGATGTATTTTTAGCTCAGGTAACTAGTGATAGTGTAGTTGAGAAGAAGTTGGGAAATGTGTTAATGATTCGAGAGTATTCTGATTTTTTCCTGAAATTTTTCTTAGTTTACTGCCATCTCATGAAGTGGAGTTCGTGTCGATTGAGTGTTGTAAGCGATAAGTGTTGTGCGCTTGTGTTTCGTTGTGTAGTTCTTCTACATTTCGTTGAGTAGTATTTGTATGCCTTATCATTTGGCACCGTCAGAGTAGAATGAGTTATCCGGTCAACTGCGAGAATTGATGGATAAGGGATGTATTAGATTTAGTTTTGTTGCCATGATGATCGCCTGTGCTATTTCTCAAAGAGGATGGATTGTTTCGGATGTGTATCGATTATTGTGAGCTTAGCAAATTAACTGCCAAGAATCGGTATCCACTACCGAGGATTAAGTTATTTGACCAATTATAAGGATCCAGTACGTACTCGAAGATCACTTTGAGGTATGGTGATCATCAACTGAGAGTTAGGGAAGAAGATATTCCTATAACTATTTTTCGTACTTTATATGGGTACTTTAAGTTTTATGTCTTTTTGGAATTGACGAATGCGTCTACCATATTCATGGACTTAGTAAATCATGTGTGTAAGATGTACTTGGGTGAGTTAGCCATTGTATCTATTGACGATATTCTATTTTATTTCAATAGGAAAAAAGGAGCATAAGTAGCATATGAGGATAATTTTGGAATGGTTGAAGAAAGAAAAGCTGTATGTAAAGTTCTCTAAGTGTGAATGTTAGTTGAATTTAGTGTATTCTCTGGGGCATGTGATTGACAACAAAGGTATTCGTGAAAATCTTACCAAGATTGATGTAACACCCCCACAATTGCTATGCGCAGCGGAACTACAACAATGGGTGCTACACAGTATTCATTGCACACAAGATATATCAAACGACGCTAAAAAGACGTCAACTTAAAACTTGAAATTAAAATTGTTAGATGATACATGTCCACGGTTTTTTCCCACCCCAAATAGTACACAGAGTTTAGCATTTTCGGTCCCCATGAATCTTAACCCGAGAATTTCAGTTTACAACCACATGACATTAAACTTAAAAATTGTTTAAGTAGAAAAGGAGGGAAAAACAAGCGGACTCCAAGCCGTACACACAACATCCATCCCATGCATGCTCCATCCTACACCTCAGCGGTTACCTGAAACACATGCCAAAATTTTGGTCAACGAAAACGTTGAGTGGAATTCATAGGTTTTACAATCCATTTGAACGTATATATAATAAAAACCATTCGTGATCATTTATAGTCTTGTCGATCAAACAAACTATAATCAGGATACTGACAATTGTGTTTAAGCTCATGACACTAATCCGTTAACTCAATCACCCGCGTAATAAATACCGGCGTGATTCAGATGAAACCAGTGCCCCTTCTAAAGGCATCAGTTGCAATTATACCTTATTTCTCATACAAAATAATCTACCGCAGAACTTACTATAAGTACAGCTTCTCGGCTAGCATTGGGTCGTTAACCCCGTAGTACTACAAATTGCATAAGCGGCTATTTCCCCCCTACTCGAGGGCAGGACAATAGTTAATAGTTCATGATTTTAGGGACTTTTGCAACTTTGGTACTCAACACAATTTCTAAGGCAACTTTCGGGTCTAACAATCATTCATGATATACGTTCCTTTTAAAAACTAGCATGCATTTCCCTCGCGGGTAAAACAATTTGAAATAAATATAAGCGAGGCTATAAATTCACACCTTATATCTTAAGTAGTCGGTAGTTCGAGGGATGATCACTGACGACGAAACGGATGCCCGGTTAAATCAATACCTATCACAAATAACGCGTAATGAGTAATCTCATTTTAAATACTTACGGTACTGTATAAAATACATATATACTAGTCACTTAGGACAAGTATAACTCACGCCAAAAACAAAAACAACAAGTATCACTCATTTTATACCATTCGTTCTCATTACTTACGTTGTCCATTTTTACTCATTCTCGCCGGTACTCGACTAAAGTACGGGCTGTTTTACCTTATTTAACCACACTTATAAAATTTGACAAAATTTCCAAAAATCCTATAAGACCTGTAGATAACATGTTTTTAAGCCCAATAAAAGTTTTTACTTTTACGACCCGTTACGCAACTCTTTTCCACGACTACATTTTACGGGCTGAAATTGCGCTTCGACCAATTTTGACCTCTTTGACCTATATGAAATGCACATTTGACTTCGTTGACTCCTAAGTCAACATATAGACTCATTTACACAGGTTTGGGACCAAATTTTGACCCTTGACCATTTACCAATTTATACTTGTGACCCTCGGGATTTGACTAAAACTTTGCACAAATTCGGATTATGAAAGTCCTCGTCTCCCGGTACCCGATCTTTAAAATGTCATAACTTTTAGCTCGTTTTGAGTCACGGGCTCTACCTTATACCAAATTAAAGCTAGGAAGACCCTCTATAACTAGATTTAGTTTTCAAGTCCTGGAAGAAAAATCATTTTTATGAAATGGACCTAAAGTTTCTGCCTAAAAATGACCATACCAAAAACGCACTTAGACTCGATTCCAAACCTTCTAACCACCACTAAACATCATCCTAAGCCTTCCCAAACATATCCTAACATCAAATTTCAGTCCTACCCCTATTGATCAACCAATCTCAAAATCAAAAATTCAAAGAAATGAACATGCAACTAATGAAACCTATGTAAAACATCCTAAAACAATAAACCAAACATAAGAACAACACTCGAAATCAACAACCACCATGGCTCCCCAAACACCCCCATTGCCGTGGGGTTTGGGTGCCCCAATCACCACAACCAAATTGATTTTGGTGGGTTTTCTTGGTGTTCTTGCATCCATTACTCATAAAATCAACATGCATTAGCACATTTAGCCACAAAAACGAATTTGGATCATCTTGAAAAATCTTGGAAAATTTTTGTTAATGCATGTGGGATTTGAGCACATGAAAATGTAGGGAATGACCAAATTAGATGTGGTCTAACCTTGGTTTTTATAAAAAATCAAGTGGAAAAAGATTTTTGGTGAATTTTCTTGGTGTGTTGGGGGTGTCCGTCGGCTATGGAAGCAAGGAGGGAGAGAGAGTTTGATTTTTGGTGAAAGTTTTGTATGTGTTTGTGTTTGTGTCACTTTTGGCCTTTTTGGTGGGTTGGGAGGGACCAAATGGCAATATTTAGCTTCTTTTGGCCTTAAATGGAAAACGTCCTCAAAACTTTGCGGGTTCGACTCATTTGTCAATTTTGAAAATTTTACGGGAGTCGGAAATCTTCCCGAACGCTCCAAAATATTTTTGGGATACTTTAAATGTACTCGGAAGGCTATAAAACTCACCCGACTCAACTTAACACGAACCGTAAATAAAATTCTCGAAAAATTACATTATCGATAAATCGTCAAAAATTATATAAAATTGGGCATCCCTCGGGATCGTAATCGTCATCGTCCTTCTTAAAATCGTCGATCGTAAAAATTATAACCTCGAACATCGGCTTTAACCAAAATACTTATAAGTATAGAAATTAAAATTTATTAAAAATTTCAAAAATTAGCGTAATTTAGGGTATCGTTAATGACCTCGATTCTAGGGTGTCACATCCACCCCTCCTTAAAGAGAGCGACGTCCCGGCGCTCGCCTCTTCTTGTACTCACATTTCGTGCTACTGGAACAGATGAGGATACCTTTCCTTGAAAAAGTCCTCACGTTCCCAGGTGTATTCCGGTCCACGCTTAGAATTCCATCGGACCTTAACAATAGGAATCCTACTACGCTTCAACCGCTTGACCTCCCGGTCCATAATTTCCACAGGTTCTTCCACAAAGTGCATTTTGTCGTCTAGTCGAATCTCGTCCAAAGGAATCACCAATTCCTTATCCGCCAAACTCTTCTTCAGGTTCGATACGTGAAACGTGTCATGAATAGCACTAAGCTCGGTCGGCAATTCTAACTTGTACGCTACTGGTCCAATTCGTTCAACGATCTTAAACGGTCCAATATACCTCGGACTCAACTTTCCTTTCTTTCCAAAACGAATTACACCCTTCCATGGCGATACCTTGAGCATAACCATATCTCCAACTTCAAACTCCAACGGTTTCCTTCGGTTATCGGCATAACTCTTCTGTCGGCTTCTCGCAGCAAGTAGTCGGTTCTTGATCTGCACGATCTTCTCTGTCGTTTCTAAAACCATTTCGGGTCCAGTCAATTGACTTTCCCCTACTTCACTCCAACACACAGGCGATCTACACTTCCTTCCATACAATGCTTCGAACGGTGCTGCTTTGATACTCGCATGATAACTATTATTGTACGAAAATTCCACCAGAGGCAAGTGGCGTTCCCAACTTCCTCCAAAATCAATCACGCATGCTCGGAGCATGTCCTCCATCGTTTGAATCGTTCGTTCACTCTGGCCGTCAGTTTCCGGGTGATAAGCCGTGCTTAAACTCAGTTCAGTGCCCATCGCACGTTGAAGCGATTTCCAAAATTCCGACGTAAATCTACTGTCGCGATCCGAAATGATCGATAACGGCACTCCATGTCTACAGACGATCTCCTTCACGTACACGCTGGCGAGTCTTTCCATGCTGTCCGTCTTCTTCATAGGTAAGAAATGAGCAGATTTCGTCAACCTATCCACAATTACCCATATCATATCGCATCCACTAGGAGTCCTAGGTAAACCCGTCACGAAATCCATTGCGATTTTCTCCCATTTCCATTCTGGGATTTCCGGTTGTACCAACAATCCAGATGGTTTCTTATGTTCTGCCTGAACCTTCGCGCAAGTCAAACACTTACTAACGTAACGAGCAATATCCGCCTTCATATTCGGCCACCAATAAACTTTCTTCAGGTCGTGGTACATTTTATCCGATCCGGGATGTATCGAATACTTCGACTTATGCGACTCATTCATAACCAATTCTCGAACTCCAGGCTTTCCTTCCTCAGATGAACACAATGGTAACCAAATTCGATTCTCAAAATATCTTAGTCCGTCAGACCTAATCATGAAAAGAGGTTTCAACATTCGTCCCAAGTTTTCGGCTTCAACATTCCTTTTCATTAGTCCTCTCTCCTGAGCCTTCAGTATGGTTTCGGTTAAGTCAACGCTCTCACTCATCACTAAAGCTCTAACCCTCAAAGGTTTCTCCCGTTCCTTCCTACTCAATGCATCCGCTACAACATTCGCCTTGCCAGGGTGGTAGCGAATTTCGCAGTCATAATCACTCAATAGTTCAACCCATCGTCTTTGTCGCATATTCAACTCCTTTTGATCTAAAATGTGCTGCAAACTCTTGTGGTCAGTGAATACAACACACTTTGTCCCATACAGATAGTGTCTCTAGAGTTTCAACGCAAAAACTACAGCTCCTAATTCCAAATCGTGCGTCGTGTAGTTCTCCTCGTTCTTCCTTAATTGCCTCGACGCGTAAGCTATTACCTTTTCACGTTGCATTAATACCGCTCCATAACCCTTACGAGACGCATCACAATACACTACGAAGTCTTCGGTTCCTTCAGGCAATGATAAAATCGGCGCGGAACATAACTTATCCTTGAGCGTTTCGAAAGCAAGCTCTTCCTCAATTCCCCATTCATACACCCTATTCTTTTTGGTAAGCCGCGTCAATGGTTTCGCAATCAACGAAAATCCTTCGATAAACCTTCTATAATACCCAGCTAAACCCAAAAATTGTCGAACTTCAGTCGGCGTCGTCGGTGCTGACCATTCCCTGATCGCTTCTACCTTAGCAGGATCTACATGAACTCCCTCACTATCAATCACATGACCTAGAAACTGCACTGATTCCAACCAAAACTCACACTTAGAGAATTTTGCATACAGCTTCTCTTTTCTTAACAACTCCAAAATCATTCTTAGGTGCTTCTCGTGCTCCTCCCTACTCTTAGAGTAAATAAGTATATCATCGATGAAAACAATAACAAACTTATCTAGATAAGGCTTGCACACGCGATTCATAAGGTCCATGAATACAGCAGGCGCGTTCGTCAACCCAAACGGCATCACTCGAAATTCAAAGTGTCCATACCGCGTACGAAAGGCAGTTACAGGAATATCCTCCTCTCTTACACGCAGTTGATGATACCCTGATCTTAAATCGATCTTTGAGTATACACTGGAACCTTGCAATTGATCGAACAAATCATCAATCCTCGACAATGGGTACCGATTCTTAACCGTCAGCTTATTGAGTTCCCTATAGTCGATACACTTCCTAAACGAACCATCCTTCTTCTTTACAAACAACACTGGCGCTCCCCAAGGTGATGAGCTCGGCCTAATAAATCCTTTGTCCATTAATTCCTTCAATTGATCCGCTAACTCCTTTAACTCAGATGGTGCTAAGCGATAAGGTGCACGTGCAACCGGCGCAACTCCTGGCACTAAATCAATTCGAAACTCAACCTCACGGGTAGGCGGTAAACCTGGCAACTCGTCTGGAAAAACGTCCGGATACTCGCAAATAACTGGTACCTCTTCAATCCTCGCCTCTAAATCACCATCACTCGAAACTTGTGCCAAAAACACATCGCATCCGTTCTCTACGTACTTCATCACTTTCAAACACGAAATCACCTTCAAACGAGAAGTGCATTCGTCTCCCTTAACCGTCAAAACCTTATTCCTCAGCGGAATCTGAACCAATCTCTCACCACAGACGATCGTAGCACTATGCGCCATTAGCCAATCCATTCCCACAATCACGTCAAACGATCCTAGCTCTATAGGCATCAAGTCGATTTTAAAAGCGTAATTTCCTAACTTCAAGGTACACCCTTTCAGTATAGAATTTGTACTAACAATTTTTCCATCGGCTAATTCAACATTATAACTAGTCGTTAACAACACCGGTTCTCTATCAATATGACGACTAAATCTAACGTCTACAAAACTCTTGTCGGAGCCAGAATCAAATAAAATACTAGCATAACAAGCGTCTAGCAAAAACGTACCGGTAACCACATTTGGACCCTGTGGTTTATCAGCAGTTCCCACTTGATACACAGCAGCCGCATTATTACCTCCCCGCCTGTTTCCTGCCTTCGGGCAATTCTCTTGCACATGACCCCTTTCTCCACAACTATAACATCCCCTCATCCTGATAGCATTAGCCCCAGTGGCTACTCCTCCTGTTCGACAACCAGAAGTCCTATGACCTGCCTTTCCACACTTGCCGCATGCCGGCGGGCAATTTCCAACATGATACAAATTGCACTTACCACAATGGGGATTCACTTTCACACCTCTAGGGTTCGTCACTGCCCTCATCCCTTCGTTCCTTCTCTAATTAAACTGCTGATTACGGTTCGGCCCATGGTTGTTTCGATTTCCACCTCGGTTCTGGCCTTGGGATTGATTACTTTGTGCTACTTCCCATTTCCTCTTGTTGCCCTCAGCAATGTAGTTCTGCTTGTCCTGAAGCTTAACGTCCATCAAAGCGTGAGCCATTTGAACCGCTTCATCAAACGTTCCAGGTTTTGACGAAGTTGTTTCACCTTTGATATTGCTAGATAAACCCTTTATATACTGCTTCATTTTCTTGGCATCATTGGCAAATATGTCCGGACACAAAAGACTTAACTCATTGAATCTCCTGGTGTAAGCAGCTATATCGTTGTTCTTCAAGGTCAAATGCCTCAATTCGTCCTCCAATTGCCCCAATTCCTCCTCTGGGCAAAACTTCTTAGTCAACAAAGCTTTGGTCGCATTCCACGTCCTTGCATTTGCTACAGCCAATCCAACCGTAGCTACCTGGGTATTCCACCAACTTAACGCATCATCGAGAAACGTAGCTGCTGCAAACTTCACTTTATCTGCTTCTGCACAACCACTGATTTCAAACGTACTTTCCACCTTTTCCAACCATCGTCTAAGTTCTAAAGCTCCACCCGTTCCACGGAACTGCGTGGGACCGCACTTCATAAAGCTAGAATAGGTACACACTCTCGGGGCTTGCTGTCTCCCCGCGTTCCTTCCTGGATCCTGATTTCTCCCAGCTCGGTCCGCTTCCAACGCATTTGCTATAGCTTCCTGAATCATGGTGTTAACACGATCGGCGGTCAACTTTGGAGGCATGGTGTTATCGAATATCTCTTTCTGCAAGACAAAGAAAATAGAAAAACAATGTAAGTATTCATATCAAGTTTCCCAGACATAAAATACATACAACGACACATCACTACGGAGTTACTAATATTCATCAATTCACACTACAAAAGATCAAATTTAAGACATATCACAGATCATGAAAGGTAACATAGATTGTATTGATAGTTAACCAAAATCGTGACAAGTATTGCCACTACAATCGTTCACCATAAAACATCAAGTACTTGAGTTTCTCGTCATAATACCATCATACAAAGGTCTAAAATAGTTCTATTACAATGATCAAAGAAAATACAAAACAAGTAACTAGGCATGTGGTGATCCACACGGCCTCTTGGATGGCGGCTCGTCGTCGTCTTCCTCGGTTTCCTCATCACTAACGTCCTCATCCACATCATCCACTTTTCTCTTTCCTTTATCATCTGGCCCACATTCCATTTCCTTCTTCGTCCCTGATGTGGATCCACACTCAATCACTACCTGACTTCCCACCGAAATACAAGCACCTCCAGTAGGCGGCTGAATCATGAAGTCATTTGCCTCTATCTCCAAATCGTCCACGAATCTCCAATCCGGGGGCAATGAATCCCTCACACGATGCTCCCAACTCTGCATCCTCGACAACCTCATCTGATCTTCCCTCACACGGTCAAGACTAGCACTTAAATTTGAAACCATTGATCTTAAACTGTTGATGTCACTTTTGTTCACATTCCCGTCATACTCAATTCTTGCCGTCCTTTCCAACAGTCTTTGGTGTTCCCTTTCAGTCTTATCAAACTTCTTAATCACCCTAGTCTCAACTACAAACCGCTCATACATCAACCTTTCCATCCTCCCCAAACGACCTGCGGGATCCCAGTAGTGTCTCGGTCTCGGAAAGTAGACCCTTGCAATATTCTCATGAATCGATGGCGACTTGGATGACTTGCTGGACTCTCCACTGCTCCCATTACTTACTCTAACCAATCCTGGCACGGTTCTCAAATAATCCTTACAATTTTCCATCGGGCGATTAAAGGGTTGCTGCTCATAACGACCGGTCGGTGGTACTTCATAACCCTTCGGCGAATTCGGAGATTGAAACAAATCGGGTTCGGTCTGACCTACGGCATCCTCGGGAATGCCATCATCCATTAGCTCCTCGGGTTCTTCCTCAGAATCCTCACTCTCGTCACTACTCATGCTGAAATTATCCACCTCACTTTCGCCATTGTCGTTTTCCGACCCTATTTCGTCTTCTGGAGCGATCCATCCATTATCATTGTCCGGCGGGTTCGGAGGAAACGGTCCCCCTTCGTGACCTACGACGTAATCGTTTCTGTTATCATTAGGCGGTACCTCGGCCATTCCTGCAATAACAGCGAATTTCGGAGGGTACATAAGTAATTATACAATAATTATAAATACATGCATGCAAATGCAATGCAAAGGTGGTACATATGCCCAAAATGTAATAATATGATGCTCATGCATGATTAATACAAAAATTACGATGTCGGATATTTCACGTAAAATTCAACGTCTACATATAGTAATTCCATACTTATGTAATAATTACCCACATATATACTTTACTCAAAAGTATACGTCAAATGCCATAAATACAACAATAAATCTTACCGGAGCCATGCAGGATAGTTGTGTGTGCTTGGACCCTTTCTTACGACACCAAAAGTTATAGTTTAGGATTTTCAAAAACGACCTAGTTCTCTATAACTCGTGGCTCTGATTACCAATCTGTAACACCCCCACAATTGCTATGCGCAGCGGAACTACAACAATGGGTGCTACACAGTATTCATTGCACACAAGATATATCAAACGACGCTAAAAAGACGTCAACTTAAAACTTGAAATTAAAATTGTTAGATGATACATGTCCACGGTTTTTCCCACCTCAAATAGTACACAGAGTTTAGCGTTTTCGGTCCCCATGAATCTTAACCCGAGAATTTCAGTTTACAACCACATGACACTAAACTTAAAAATTGTTTAAGTAGAAAAGGAGGGAAAAACAAGCGGACTCCAAGCCGTACACACAACATCCATCCCATGCATGCTCCATCCTACACCTCAGCGGTTACCTGAAACACATGCCAAAATTTTGGTCAACGAAAACGTTGAGTGGAATTCATAGGTTTTACAATCCATTTGAACGTATATATAATAAAAACCATTCGTGATCATTTATAGTCTTGTCGATCAAACAAACTATAATCAGGATACTGACAATTGTGTTTAAGCTCATGACACTAATCCGTTAACTCAATCACCTGCGTAATAAATACCGGCGTGATTCAGATGAAACCAGTGCCTCTTCTAAAGGCATCAGTTGCAATTATACCTTATTTCTCATACAAAATAATCTACCGCAGAACTTACTATAAGTACAGCTTCTCGGCTAGCATTGGGTCGTTAACCCCGTAGTACTACAAATTGCATAAGCGGCTATTTCCCCCTACTCGAGGGCAGGACAATAGTTAATAGTTCATGATTTTAGGGACTTTTGCAACTTTGGTACTCAACACAATTTCTAAGGCAACTTTCGGGTCTAACAATCATTCATGATATACGTTCCTTTTAAAAACTAGCATGAATTTCCCTCGCGGGTAAAACAATTTGAAATAAATATAAGCGAGGCTATAAATTCACACCTTATATCTTAAGTAGTCGGTAGTTCGAGGGATGATCACTGACGACGAAACGGATGCCCGGTTAAATCAATACCTATCACAAATAACGCGTAATGAGTAATCTCATTTTAAATACTTACGGTACTGTATAAAATACATATATACTAGTCACTTAGGACAAGTATAACTCACGCCAAAAACAAAAACAACAAGTATCACTCATTTTATACCATTCGTTCTCATTACTTACGTTGTCCATTTTTACTCATTCTCGCCGGTACTCGACTAAAGTACGGGCTGTTTTACCTTATTTAACCACACTTATAAAATTTGACAAAATTTCCAAAAATCCTATAAGACCTGTAGATAACATGTTTTTAAGCCCAATAAAAGTTTTTACTTTTACGACCCGTTACGCAACTCTTTTCCACGACTACATTTTACGGGCTGAAATTGCGCTTCGACCAATTTTGACCTCTTTGACCTATATGAAATGCACATTTGACTTCGTTGACTCCTAAGTCAACATATAGACTCATTTACACAGGTTTGGGACCAAATTTTGACCCTTGACCATTTACCAATTTATACTTGTGACCCTCGGGATTTGACTAAAACTTTGCACAAATTCGGATTATGAAAGTCCTCGTCTCCCGGTACCCGATCTTTAAAATGTCATAACTTTTAGCTCGTTTTGAGTCACGGGCTCTACCTTATACCAAATTAAAGCTAGGAAGACCCTCTATAACTACATTTACTTTTCAAGTCCTGGAAGAAAAATCATTTTATGAAATGGACCTAAAGTTTCTGCCTAAAAATGACCATACCAAAAACGCACTTAGACTCGATTCCAAACCTTCTAACCACCACTAAACATCATCCTAAGCCTTTCCAAACATATCCTAACATCAAATTTCAGTCCTACCCCTATTGATCAACCAATCTCAAAATCAAAAATTCAAAGAAATGAACATGCAACTAATGAAACCTATGTAAAACATCCTAAAACAATAAACCAAACATAAGAACAACACTCGAAATCAACAACCACCATGGCTCCCCAAACACCCCCATTGCCGTGGGGTTTGGGTGCCCCAATCACCACAACCAAATTGATTTTGGTGGGTTTTCTTGGTGTTCTTGCATCCATTACTCATAAAATCAACATGCATTAGCACATTTAGCCACAAAAACGAATTTGGATCATCTTGAAAAATCTTGGAAAATTTTTGTTAATGCATGTGGGATTTGAGCACATGAAAATGTAGGGAATGACCAAATTAGATGTGGTCTAACCTTGGTTTTTATGAAAATCAAGTGGAAAAAGATTTTTGGTGAATTTTCTTGGTGTGTTGGGGGTGTCCGTCGGCTATGGAAGCAAGGAGGGAGAGAGAGTTTGATTTTTGGTGAAAGTTTTGTATGTGTTTGTGTTTGTGTCACTTTTGGCCTTTTTGGTGGGTTGGGAGGGACCAAATGGCAATATTTAGCTTCTTTTGGCCTTAAATGGAAAACGTCCTCAAAACTTTGCGGGTTCGACTCATTTGTCAATTTTGAAAATTTTACGGGAGTCGGAAATCTTCCCGAACGCTCCAAAATATTTTTGGGATACTTTAAATGTACTCGGAAGGCTATAAAACTCACCCGACTCAACTTAACACGAACCGTAAATAAAATTCTCGAAAAATTACATTATCGATAAATCGTCAAAAATTATATAAAATTGGGCATCCCTCGGGATCGTAATCGTCATCGTCCTTCTTAAAATCGTCAATCGTAAAAATTATAACCTCGAACATCGGCTTTAACCAAAATACTTATAAGTATAGAAATTAAAATTTATTAAAAATTTCAAAAATTAGCGTAATTTAGGGTATCGTTAATGACCTCGATTCTAGGGTGTCACAATTGAAGCGATTAAGGATTGGTCGGTACCAACGACGCCGACGGAAATCTGTTAATTCCTTGGTCTAAGCTGAGAATTATCGGAGGTTTATCGAAAGGTTTTCACCGATTGTAAACCATTGATTAAGATGACTAAAAAAAATTGGATGTGTGAGTCCCACTTATGCATCTAAATTTGTAAGTTTCGAGATCTGATCCTTATCAGATGAGGAAGCTATCTTTTGAACACTGCTGGATAAGTTGTGTTCTGCACCAATGTTGTCATTGTTGGAAGGTGTAACACCCCCAAATATTTCACATTTCAAAGAAGCGGAAGAGTCGTTTGTTGATCCCAAACTTAGATCGATTTAGCTTTATGTATACGAGATTAGATCAAGTAATACACTTAGAGAAACCTTTGTATATGTATATGATAATCTAAGTGTTATGCGGAATTAACACTTAAACAAGAACACATAAGATGTAAACAAACTTTCTCTTTGATTAATGATATCAAACTTGCTTAATGAAAGTAGTTTACGTATGAAAACTTATGGAAAACTTATATTGAACATTAACCTAAAGGTCTTCTTTTATAGACATAAGAAGCCTTGTACAATAAACTACGTATCAACTATTCTAGGTAAAGATAAATATAGAAAATACATTCTTGTTCCTATCTTTACTAGAAGTAATCTAGAATGCAATAAACGCGTAGAGTATATCCATCCATCAGTGCTTGTCTTCAATGCATCAACGCTTGACTTTGTCTTGTCAACGCTTGAGCTGTCAGCGTTTGTATTACTCCTGTCAACGCTTGTTTTACTCTTGTCAGCGCTCAAGTAGACTGGCTATAATTTATTCCCAACAATCCTCCCCTAAAATTGATATCTACTCCAATGATCAAGTTTCTAAATAAACATTAAGTACTAGGAGGAATCATACAAACCTTCTCATATTGGTAATAAATAAATCTGATTAATTTTTTTGCCACGTCACTTGAATAATAAATTTCTAGCTGAGTGTTCTTCATCTTCTCCAAGATTTCCTTGGACAAGAAATACTGACCATCCACATGTAGATACTCAGCAAACTTTGTAGCACTCAAATAATAAACACCAGCAGCTGAATACAATCTCCATTGAAGGCCACTGAGATCATCTTCAAGATCCTTCCAAATAGCATGATCCTAATCTTTTGGTCCACACATTCTGTTGAATGTGGACTACAGTTTTATTCCATTGGCTGAAGTTGGTGCTTCAGCCTCATACTTGGCCTCTAACAACCTCCATAGGTCTACCAAGTCTTCTCTATCACAACTTGCAAACAAAGATATAAGGGTGGTAAAAATGTGCACCTCTTTTCCATACCTGCCAATCTTCCAAAACCCACATTCATCTTCTTCATAGCTCACAATTGGATTTCTAGAATCTAGTGGTAACACTTGTACCATATCTGAAGCTTCTAATGGTGAGAGCTTGAGGCTCTTTCTTATGACAGCTTCACTTGGATGTAATGGATCCATATCTTTGGGAAACTCAAGAGAAACTCCCTTTTTCACTGGTCTGGGAAAAAACATTTCTTTCTGGAGCTCCATTTCCTCTGCAAGTTATTCTTTTTTTCATCTGAAAGAAGTCTTAGAGTGTTTGCTTCATGCACTCTAACCCAAATAGGAGAGGCTCTACATTCCAACTCTTCAAATGTCAATGCCTTCAATTTCTGATAAGTCCACCCTGTTCCATGACACCTGAGCAACATGCAGTAGAACTCCCTTCTATCCCTTTTCAACTCTGAGAGAACATTGCTGGCTTTGTGTTTCAAAATGACCTTGCAATCCTTTTGTACTCTGAGAAGAATCTCCAAACCCCATATCTGATCTGAAATGGTCAAGTGTGGATTCTCCATACACCTATCTTCCCAAGCATGATACATTTGAACCACCTCTGGCATGTCAAAATCAACCTGCAATTTCAACTCTCTTAATTTCTCCTTGGCCAACTCATCTCCATACTCAAGTCTTTCTGGCTGTTCTATAACCATAACACTTGAGTCTGAGCTAGCTTCATCACTTCCTTTTGCTCTTCTGAAGTGACAACAAATGGTGACTCTCTCACCTCCTTTCTTTCTTGTTCCACAATTTGTGCAGCCAACTTTCTATCAAATTCAATCTGTGCTACATTCTTTGGAACAACCTCTTCTACCATAATACCCTTACCCTTATCTAATGGATCAATTGTTGGTAAGGTAGATGGTGATACCTGTGAAGAAACCTCCTTGATGATGGATGATGACTGGGATACATCACCCTCATTTGCAGGTCTGTCAACGCCCAATTTTTCTTTGTCAGCGCCCAAAATACTCATGTCAGCGTTCAAAGTCTCCTTGTCAACGCTCAAATTTCCTGCCTCAGCGCCTTTTGCAATTTCCTCCAACATGGATGTAAATGATAAATTTAAATTTGTAGGAGTGACTAGAGACGTATCAAAACCTGTCTATTTCTTCAAAGTTGTTAGGGCTTCAGCTACACCTAATGATTCACCATCATGGCTGCCCTTATCACTCGCATTTATTTGTTCATCCTCCCCTTTGGAAGATTCCTCCATTCCCCTTCTGGTGCTAGCATGCTCCAAAATAACAATCCTCTCCCTCAATTGCTTGAGTTCAAGGCCTTATGAGCTGACAACTTGTACTAAGTCTGCATTTTGCTTTTGCAAGCTTATGCAGACTGCCGTCAATTCCATCGAAGTCATTGGTTCCAATATGCCCTCTTCTAAAATAGGTATTTGACCTCCCAAGTCAGATTCATTGAGCATGGATGAGGTCTTAATGATGGTGGGATTGCCTTGGCCAACTTCTAAGCCAGAACCAATAGTCCCAGCCTCATCCATAACACCAACCACACTTATGGTGGTGGTTCCCTCTGCTACATGACTAGGGCCACAAGAGGAGAACACTCTAGTGGTCCTTTGGCGCTTTTGTAACCTATAGTGTGTTGGTGGAGATGATAATGTGGATTGGGTGGATGTTGGTTGGTTAAGGGGTGTTTGGGTCTGTGAAGGTTGTGTGTCAATGTTGGAAATAGGCACATCAACGCCAACATATAACGTGTCAGCGTCGAAGGGTTCTTGGTCAATTTGCATATGTTGTGGTGAAGGCAAAGGTTCAGGTATTGGATCAATTTGGGGTTGGGGGTCTGGTTGGGGTTGAGCTGCTTCAATAACAGCAAGCATAGCTGGGGTTAGGGGTAGGTCACAATGTGGGGGTGAGTTCATCTTCATAAAAATTGATTTCTTTTGCATAGGGATCTCATAAAAATCATCATGATCCCTTGTGCAGTATCCTTGGACATCAAAAACCATTTGTAAAAATCTGGGATAAGCTAAAGTCATTTTGGATAATTAAACTTTTTCCCAGTGGAAATGCACACAATAGCACTTGCAATAGATCTATTGATCTCATTGTGTGCAGTGCACTTGGGACTCAAACATTGTAGGAGGACATGTATGAGGTACTTACAGGCTGGGGGAAACTCCTGTTTATGATATTTATTTAAAGTTCCTTGAGCATGAAAAAGATAACCCAAAGCCCTTAGTCCTTGTTCTATTTCACTAATGGGAAGGGTGGCTATACCATCAGCATCATCAAGATGCAAAGCTTGGCGTACCAAAGCTTCAGTAACCACCCAAGTTCTCACATGAACAATAGAAGATAATGTAGTCACTCTATTAACTGTTGACGAACTAACATTGTTCCAAAACTATTTAATATGTGTGACAGGAGTGAGTGGTGCATGAGAAAGAGCATACCTAAAAGGGGATGCGTTCAAATACGCCACCATTTGTGTGTATTGGGGAAATAGAGTATCATCAGCTTCAAGATACGCGATCATGTTGTGTTGGCTTCTGAACCCCAATTCTAAATCTGATGGTTTAAACTTTGGTTCCATTGTTGAAAGCTGTTAAAAACGATTGATGAAGATGAAGTTGATAAGAGAAAATTGTGTTAGACAAGAATAATAGGTACCCTGTTTAAAAATAGAAGTCAAATATATAGGAGAAGAAAATGCATGTGATTGGCCCAAAAATAGGCAAGTATTTTCGAAATGTATTCATGAAAATATTGAAAAATAATAAGTTTATCTCATGCATTAAATGAAAGTTATCAACTCCCAAAATTACGGCCTAAAAATATGTCAAAAAGTAACAACTGGGTAGGTCACATTGAGTGTCAACGGTCAAAAATAACCTATCAACGCCCTACGGCTATATTCTTGTCAACGTTTGTCATAGCCATGTCAGCGTCTAAATTGGTAACAACAACGCTTGGAAAAATACTTGTCAGCGTCCAAAAAAAAATAAAAAAATTTAAATATGAAAAATGACCTTAACAAAGTAATTTATCCTAGAGAAGATAACCAAAAAACTGATAATTATTATAGGGCGGCAAGCACTGTCCAGTTATGCACACTTACTTATGCAAGATAAACATAACAGTCCTCTAGTGTCCCTTGCGAACCAAAACTCTTAACAACCAAGTTACCTTATAAAAGCCCTTGTTACTCTCAGGTAAATCCCATGATAAATTCATTCCCAAGTCTCCCAACAGACCACAACCAATTCTAGGCCAAAAATGTCTTGGCAGCATGCATAGTATATCAACTTTGCATGCTACAGTGCCTCATGATTTAGTAAAACTAACTCATACTCACCTGTTGACACAATCTAGAATTATGATAAGTGTATCATATGGATATCCAAACATCCTAAAGGTTCCTAAAACCTCCCCTTAAACTATGATACATAAGCTGCTAAAATGTGCATGAACATAAAAATTTATGTCAAGATAGGAATTAAAAACTCCAACCATCATCCATAAACAAAAACATGCTCAAATGCTTCTCCATTGATCCATAAGCAACTCTGTATCCAATGGTATACTGCTAACACCACCTGCACATTTAGAATGAAAACCACAAAACTAACATTGTTCCTGACAACGCCCCGATAACACATAACAGCGTTGAGGGAAGCTTTGTCAGCGTTAGACAAATATATTGCTGACAACGTCAAAAAAACACTTATCAGCGTTCAAGCAACCTTTGTCAGTGTTAGAAAAATATAGTGGAAAATCTAAATCCTCAAAAAGACCAATAACAATGCATTTATCCTATACATACTTTTACAAAAAGACTCCAAAACACATATTATGTGAGATTGATCATTCCAATACTTATTACCAAGTATTGAAACCTCCCAGCATCAAAAAGTTTAGTTAGTAAATCTGACACATTCTCCTCTGTGTCAACCCTATCTGGTTGTATAAAACCCTTTTCAAAACAATCTCTTATAAAATGGTGTCGAATTTCTATGTGTTTAGTTTTAGAATGATGTACAGGATTCTTAATGATGCATAATGTGCTGTTATTGTCAACAAATATCTTGGTATGCATGAAATTGTACCCATAGTCTAACAGCGAGTTCTGAATCCACAAAACTTATCCACAACAAGCAGCTGCAGCCACATACTCAGCTTCAGTTGTAGAATTAGCCACCAGTGTTTGTTTCTTGCATTGCCAAGATATCAACCTGCTCCCACGAAACTGACATCCACCAGTTGTGGATTTTCTGTCAAACTTATCACCTCCATAGTCACTGTGTGAATATGCAATCAGCTCCAATGGTGAATCCTTTGGGTACCACAAACCAAGATTATGATAGCATCTTAGATACCTAAAGATCCTCTTCACAGCATAAAGGTGACATTCTTTGGGAGTCACTTGATGGCGTGCACAAGCATACACAACAAACATGATGTCAGTTCTGGAGGCTGTAAGATACATCAATGATCCAATCATGGATCTATAGTGCCTGACATCAACATCTTTCCCATCTCCAATCTTTCCCCAAGGGTGTTCTCTATCCATAGGAGTAGTAGCCCTCTTTTCATGTGGAGAAAAGCCAAACTTCTTCAAGATCTCAGCCACATATATATCCTGGGAGATGAAGATACCATCTTCTTTCTGCTAAACTTGTAAACCAAGAAAGAAGTTCATCTCCCCCATTGAACTCATCTTGAATTTGTCTGTCATCAGCTTGGAGAAATCCTCACTCATCTTTGGATTAGTAGACCCAAAAATGATGTCATCAACATAGACCTGAACAAGCAACACATCCTTACCTTTCTTCTTTGTAAATAGTGTCTGATCTATGGTGCCCCTCTTGAATCCATTGTCCACTAAGTAAGTAGACAAAGTACCATACCATGCTCTTGGGGCTTGATGAAGTCCATGCATAGCCTTTTTGACTCTATACACCTTGTCTGGATTCTGTGGATCCTCAAAACCAGGAGGCTGCATCACATATACCTCCTCAACAATTGTTCCATAGAGGAAGGCACTCTTTACATCCATTTGATAGATAGTGAAGCCCATGCATGATGCATAGGCTAAGAAGATCCTAATAGCTTCATTCCTTGCAACTAGTGCAAAGACCTCCTCATAGTCTATCCCCTCCTCTTGTGTATATCCCTGAGCCACTAATCTTGTCTTGTTTCTGACCACAATACCTCTTTCATCTCTCTTGTTTCTTAGAACCCATCTTGTCCCAATAGGTCTGACATATCTGGGACAATCAACCAGCTCCCAAACATCCTGAATTGCAAATTGGTGAAGCTCATCCTACATTGCTTCCACCAAACTTGGTTCTTTGAGAGCATCAAATATCTTCTTGGGTTCTTGTTGTGACAGAAAACAGGCAAACAAACATGCTTGCACAAGAGGGGTATCAACCTTCTTGTGTATATTGGCAATAAACCCACCAAGACCTTGATGAAATCTTCTAGTCTGAACAGGAGACATAATATCACCAATGATTTGAGAAGTGGGGTGATTCTTCATAGTAGAAGTGATAACTCCTCCTTCAAAAAGTCTGGTGTCCTTAACCTCATTCTCCATGTTGCCAATATCTTCTTCTTAAGACTCTCTTTCATCAACATGAGGATGAACCTCTTCATATAAATTGGAAGGTTCACCTTGTTCAAAAGTGGAAGAGAAAATATGTGCAAAAGTCTTGTCAACGCCTGAACCTTGGTTGTTATCAACGTCTGAATTGGTCTTGTCAGTGCTAGATTTGCCTTTGTCAGCGCCTGAAGAACCATGCATGTTGTTGTCTGGTGGTACTTGGAAACCACCATTGTCTCTTCCAGCAGTAGCAGCAGTATCAAAAGCATCTGTCCATATGGAAATTGTAACATATTCTTGTATAGGAGATGACTTTTCTGCTTGTGATCCAACGTTTTCATGGACCTGTGTACCTGAAACATCAACAACTTGTTCTTCCACAACATTTGAAGTTACCTTTAATGTCTGGATTAGTGACAGGCATATAATTTAAAGTCCTAGATAAAGGTTCCAAGTCAAACAATCAATTTGGACCACTTTCAGGATCACTAGGTTTATTCTCTAAAAACCTAACATGTACTCTTTCAAGTATACGTTTTTCCTTTTTAAGATAAACCCTATATCCCTTGCTCTGCACTGAATACCCCATGAAATAGCCTTCATCACCTTTTGCACTAAATTTACCTAAGGCATCACTAGTATCTAAAACTACTACATGACAACCAAAAGGTCTGAGAAAACCAATATTAGGTTTTCTTCCCCAAAGTAACTCATAAGGTGTTTTGTTATGTATTTTGTTAACCAATGCTCTATTTTGAACATAGCAAGCTGTATTAACAGCCTTAGCCCAAAAGGCTATTGGAAAATGAGCATCAGCCAACATGGTTCTGGTTGCTTCAATTAGGGTTCTATTTTTCCTTTCTGCAACCCCATTTTGCTGAGGGGTTCTGGCAACACTAAATTGCCTAGTAATTCCTTCCCTGGCACAAAAATCATCTAACACCTTATTCCTAAATTCACCACCATTATCACTCCTAAGCATTTTAACTTCATTACCTGTTTTCTTCTCAATTTAAGTGATAAAATCAATTAAAGTATCTGCAGTATCACTCTTCATTGCTAAAAAGAAAGTCCAAGTAAACCTAGAAAAGTCATCTGTGATGAAAAATTAGTAGGACTTACCATTCAAACTTTCTATAATTGTTGGACCAAAGAGGTCCATATGAAGCAAATGAAGAGGTCTAGTACTAGAGTGGACCTGTTTAGTCTTGAATGAGACCTTGTGTTGCTTTCCTTTAAGACATGTAACACAAAAGTGGTCATTGTAGAAGGCCTTTGCAGGTAGACCATCAACCAAGCCAAGTCTCACAAGCCTGTTTATATTCTTAAAATTTATGTGCCCTAGTCTCCTGTGCCATAAATTACTCTCATCTACTGAAGCTTTAGCATAAAAATAAGACATATTGTTGTTCATTCTAATCCCATTCAGATTCACATTGTATATGTCTTTATCCCTAGGTGTTCTATAGTCAATATATTTCTCATCAGGGATCTTATAATCCTTGCTTAACACCAAACATTCAGTATCAGTAAACAGAACTTTATTTTGTTATCACAAACTTGTGATACACTAAAAAGATTGTAGTCAAGTTCCTTTACCAAAAATACGTTGTCAAAACGTAAGTTCTTGGTGAGAAGGGTTCCTTTGCCTGTGATAGTACTATATCCGCCTCCAAAGTAAACCTTATCACCATCTTTAATGGGAGTGAAGTTGGTCAATTAATCTTCCTTCCCTGTCATGTGCTTGAGCATCCACTATACCAATATCCATAATCATTGACCTGTCTTTGAATGCCCTGCACATAAAGAAAACAGGTTAGTTTTCTTTGGGAACCCAAGCCTTGGAAGACTTGGATTCATCTGGTTGTTCAACAAGAACAGACTTGGTTCTCATAACAACCCCATGTTCATCCCTCTTTGGATGAAATACCCAGTTAACCCCAATAGGTTTTGGAATGACCTTTGAAATGGAATTAAATCTGTTGCAGGTCATTGAAATCCCATTATCATTAGGGTTTTGATCTTTCTTAGGTCTCTATGTTAAGCTTGAAGAAGCTTTAGATCCCTTACCCTGTGGTTGTAAATATTTAGGTCTGGTCACGTTTCTGTCAGCGTTGAACCTAGGGTTTTTGTGAACGCTGAAATTTCCCTTGTCAGTGTTGAACCTAGGGTTTGCTACAGAAACCCATTGCCTATTAGACCAGGTATTTGTCTTTTGAAATGGCCTTTGTCCATGAGTGTTAGACCCTCAAGTGAAGAATGGGGCAGGTCTAACAACTTGTGGACTTTACTGCACACAAGGTTTGAGTCTGACAACGTGTGACTTTCTAACAACGTTGACTTTGGGAGCGTTGACACACTTATATGCTAAATGTGAAAAGCTACCACAAGTGTAACAGGCTTTTCTAGACACAATCCTAGGTCTAGAAGAGAAGAAGCCTGTTCCATCATTGCTAACTTGGTTCTTAGGTGACCTAGTATTCCTATACATCTCTGCATACTTAATGCTAGGTTTTATAATAGTGTTTGAACCAAAGTCAACAGCTTTACCAGTGATTGGGTTTGTAACCTTAATGGGAGTTGACTCATTAGGACTTTCACATAGCAAGCCACCCTTAACAAATAATGTAGGGTTAGCTTTCTTCCATTCATTCAGGTTACTCAACTTTTGTTGATACTCTTCAACTGGGGTGACAACTCTTGGTGGAGGAATGAATTCCTCCTCTTGGAGTTCTGGCAAACCAGTCCAAGATAGGTCCTTTTGTTGGACACCATAGAAGTCACCAACTAGTGGTGGAACAAGAGTATAGTCTTTCATCCCAATCCCAGTCATGTCCTTAGGATCCCTTTGTTTATTGACACATTCACCTAGGGTTTGTGAGCCCTTATCAAATCTCTGTATTTTAAGGTCAACATTATCCTTATTCTTAATGGCCTCATCTAATTTAGCCTGTAACTCACCATTAACCCTTTCCATGATGTTTCTAATATCCATACTAGCATTTAACTCATGTTTTAAAATATTTATTTTATCTTTTAAGTCAAATTCCATTTTCCTGTATTCAGAAACTGTCTTCTCAGTTTGAGTGAGAGCTAGTTGGTAATTAGACAGTTTGCATCTTTCAGTACTCACATCATCTAATAATCTTAACACCTCTTTGTTAAGTTTCTCAGTATTTAACCTACAACCTTTACTACAAAAAGCATCATCGTATACCTCATTATCAGATGAAGAGGAGGAGTGTGCCATAAGAGCATATTCAACATGCTCTTCTTCTTCAATTTCAGCAACCAAAGCTTTATACTCTTCCACATCCTTGGCCAGATAGCTCCAATCCCATCCCATACCATCAATTCCTTGAACTGCAACCATGGCTTTAGGATCTTGAGCTTTAACAACTTGACTTGAGGTTTTACCAGCATCAGATTTTCTAGGAGATCTGCATTCCGTCATGAAGTGCCCCATACGATGACAGTTGTAGCATTCAACTTTGGATTTATCAAATCCAGCTGTGTCCTTTGCATTGAAGGTCATCTTCTTCTTAAACCTTCTGTTCCACCTGTTTGCTCTTATACTAGCAAGAGCCATGTTCCACTTAATGTCCATCTCTTCCAAGTGCTCATCACTTATCTACTCAAGGTCCTCATATGTAATCACTGAACCATTGGGCAAAGAAGCAATATAAGCACATACAGTATCAAGATCCAAACCAGCAGGTTTAACTCTTGGTGAGTCACTTTTGAATGTGGCAGCATCTGAAAAGGAGACGTTGATAGGACATGTTCCAGCGCTGACACATGATGATCCAGTAACTGGATGCATGTAGGAGTCCTTCTGATTGAATTGACCTTCACTATGAGAAAAGAAGGCCATGTTACTGTTGCTGGACTTGCTTCCATGCTCTAAAAGAGTTTCATCTTCCAACAGCCTCAGTTTGTTGTAGATATCATCAAACGTGGAACTTTTGTGAGTATTATTGGCAAGAATAGATCTTGCCTCAATCTTCCACGCCTCACCAAGACTTTTAAGAAAAGTGGCATTGATGTCAACATCACCAAGTTGTGTCCCCATGAAGGACAATTTGCTTGTAATATCAAGCAATCTGCTTCTCACACTACTGAGCTTTTCATTAGGTTGAGCCTTGAAGACAGCATAATCATGCATGAGTTGCTTCTTCTTCTCTTCCTTAGTATCTTCATTGCCACCATATGCAACTTCAAGAGCTGCCCAGAGGTCCTTAGCAGATTCATAACCTCTGTATTTATGCTGGTTCTCTTGTCCCAAAGAGAGTTTTAGAATATTTAGGGTTTTCATGTCAACCCTTTTCTTTTCCATGTCTTCAGCAGACACAGCTCTACCATCATCAGGTTTTTCTTTCTTATCTGCTTCTGAACATCCAGCAATAGCTGTTCTTACAGCAA
Source organism: Glebionis coronaria (assembly GCA_025667525.1). Lineage (NCBI taxonomy): Eukaryota > Viridiplantae > Streptophyta > Magnoliopsida > Asterales > Asteraceae > Glebionis > Glebionis coronaria. Next base: position 784,347 of record JANFOE010000468.1, read on the forward strand.
TGGCATTAGCAATCTTTTAAGCCTTATTGAATGTGTTTCCATATTCAATAATCTCCCAGAGTGTGTAGTCATAGATCCCCAGGTATTGTTCAAAGTTGAATTTCCATAATTCAAAGTTGGTTGCATCAAGCATGGGAATCTTGATGTTTGGTAAAGGTGAGGAGGAGGAGGTTAGTTCTGGATTTGACATGATGTTGTTAGGGTTTTTGAGAAAATTAGGGTTTTAGTGATTTTTAGGGTTCTTGTGTTCTTTAAGATCAAAAGTTCCTCAACAAGCTCTGATACCACTTGTTGATCCCAAACTTAGATTGATTTCGCTTTATGTATACGAGATTAGATCAAGTAATACACTTAGAGAAACCTTTGTATATGTATATGATAATCTAAGTGTTATGCGGAATTAAAACTTAAACAAGAACACATAAGATGTAAACAAACTTTCTCTTTGATTAATGATATCAAACTTGCTTACAATGAAAGTAGTTTACGTATGAAAACTTATGGAAAACTTATATTGAACATTAACCTAAAGGTCTTCTTTTATAGACATAAGAAGCCTTGTACAATAAACTACGTATCAACTATTCTAGGTAAAGATAAATATAGAAAATACATTGTTGTTCCTATCTTTACTAGAAGTAATCTAGAATGCAATAAACGCGTAGAGTATATCCATCCATCAGTGCTTGTCTTCAATGCATCAACGCTTGACTTTGTCTTTTCAACGCTTGAGCTGTCAACGTTTGTATTACTCCTGTCAATGCTTGTTTTACTCTTGTCAGCGCTCAAGTAGACTGGCTATAATTTATTCCGAACATCGTTGGTGTTACGGGATAGCACATTACTCAAATCATAGACAAAGCTTAAAATTCGCGTCGTTTAATAACAAAGCATTTTCTATTCATAAATATTAAATTACATAGGTCCTCTGGTCAATACATGTCTTACAAATTTACAAAACATTTGAATGGAAATTGTTAATTAAATGCGGGCCATAAATTCTTGAGATAAAACATATTAAAAGTCAGCGAAACGTCGAGTGAATTCATAGAGTTTAGTAAAAACCATTAATATATCACCGATATATAATTATTACCGAAATCATTTTGTATAAGTCTTTGTCGTAGGCTATAAAATATGCCAAATACATTTTTTACGAATCTTTGTCGTAAATCATAATATAGGCTTTTGCCTTCAAAACCATTATACGAACCATTGTAGCAAAAACATCATACAAAACATTTTATAACGTTGTATAGAGTTAAATAAAAACCGTTATATGAAAATGGTTATGTAAAAACAAAACACGAACATAATGTCAGTAATAAGACCCCGTATTGCTAGTCAAGCAATATATTATAATTCAATGCGTATATCAGTATATTCATTATTGGATTATTATATGCCGCATGACATTGTTACTTTTCTATCACATATATCGGGTAGCTAACCCGTAATTCCTTTGCCCATCTAAAATAGCGTGTCGTCACAATAATCACGCTTATATAAATCTTCTCATACATAAATTTGCTTACCAATCAATGTGGCACGACGGGGATCAACCGTCAAGGCGCGAACTGGTGTGATCTTCCCCAAATAGTATTATTATATGCATAAGCATCTACCAAATCCCAGTAGTTCACAATTCATGCTAATGGGACTTTTAGTGACATAACCTAACTAATAATAATCCATCTCATTTCATTCATTGGGTCATATAATCATTCGGGTCCATATCAATAAGCATACAATCGGGACAACTAGTGTCCTATTTTTATTAAAACTAGCATGTTATCTCCCTCGCGGGTTTATAAAACATCTCATAAAACATTTAAAAGAGTGCGAGGCTATAAAATCACATTGGTGTGGGAAGGCAGGTTATCGGCAATTAGGATGTATAGTACGTCCCTCGATCATGGGATACCTAGACAAATAATACTCGGTCTTAGGCTATGCCCAATAACTTTATAAAAGTTGTTATGTATATGTAATGATGTCATAATGTGACAATCCGTCAATTTCAGGTCGTTATTTTGACCTCGACTATTACGTATTACGTGTTTACTTTAATGAGAATTTTAGATTATCGACTAACCGAGAAGGTTATAGTTTGAAACTTAACGTAAGAATGTCGTTTCGATGAAAACTGGCAAGGAATACGTTAGGTATCGATATCATATTCTCAATTTATCATGTGAATGATTTTATTGTATTTATTTTTATTTCTCGTGTTTTATGTTTTAACGAATGACGAGAACTACTAATGATCGCGATACCGACGGATGTCCAAAAATTTATGTTTTATTATCGATTGTCTCGATATTTTATATTTTCGATGTTTTCGATTTATTTACGTTTTAAGTCGTGTCGAAGTGATATTAATATTTTTAAGAAGCGTTTTAACTTTTAAAAAGTATTTTTACGAAACCCGAGTCCCGTAAATATTTTCAAATTTAATATTTATATTTTCTACCCTTTAACTTATTTAATTACTTTTTGGTCCAAAACTATACCTAATTGGCAAAATTGGTCCCTCCACTACTTAGTATAAAAAGAAAATTTTCTACCAAACATTCCACTAACTCACTTTTAAATAAAAAAATCACAAAACTCTCTTTCTCTCTTTGTTGTTGCCGTCCAAACCCTCAACCAAAAACACACTTGATCTTTATTTTCTACTTTGATTCAAGAAAAACTAATTAAACTCCCATCTTGCGAATTCAAAGGAGAGTATTTTGGTATAAATTTTTCCAACATGCATTCACTTATTTTTCTTTTCAAATTTTGGTGAAGAACATCATGTTTGATCTATTTTTATGGTTATGAATGTTGTTATTATTATATATTTGATTTTTATTAGATTTAATTTGAGGGTGTTAGGAGATAGATGCATGTGTTATGATAATATTAGGGTGATATTAGGAGTATGTAAATTGATAAAATGGGTTGAAAAATTGTTTTAGTATGATTTTTAAAGAGCTAATTTTGGGCAGTAACTTAAATGGCATTTTTGAATTACTTACTGAAATAATCTTGTTAAACTAATAAGATAGAGTCGTGGAGAATTTCGTTAGCTTCGATTTGATATAAATTAGGACTTTCAACTCCAAACGAGTGCGAAGTTACAACAATTTTAGTATTCGTGTACCGGGAGACGAGTATCGGCACAATCCGAAAATTGTTGTCGATATTTGGATCGAATCTAGGGGACTATAGAATAAGTTTTAAAAATGTTCAAGTACTGATGTAAGTTGCTAAACCTCAGGTCATGAGTCTTTTTTCAAACCCAAGTGTCGATTTTGTAAACGGAATTATTTAGATATGTCAAAATGGTTTTACAAGTAAAAGGCGTAAATTTGTCCGGTTTTTATAACACGAAGGTGTGTCGAGCAACAGGTCTTAGAAGTAATATTTTTGAATGACACTTAAACTGAGTCTTATTCATATTATATTTGAGTTTGTCACCAAGTTTCGCCGAAATCGGACAAGTGTAGATAGGGTAGATTGGTGTGTACATTTGGAGTGTACATGCTGATTGGTATTTTGGACATGTAGTTCAATAATCATGTGACATGAGTTGAGTATTCGCCATTGGACATGGGGATTTACTCAAGTGTTAAGTCAATATATAAATGACTTAGCTACTGGTCCGAAGTAAAATGATAATTTGACTTGCGTTGACTTGGCGTCTTAAGACGGGTCAATATCGAGAGTGCAATTGTTTAAAAGAATAGTGTTGAATAAAAGGGTATTGTAATAACACTTGTATTATTAAATTTTTCGGGATTGTTTTGGTTTTGTAATTTTGATTTTTATACTATTTAATTATGATTTATACTTAAGTCGATTATAAACGAACGCCCCTTATTTGGTAGGTTGTGGTTTTCGTGTTTAAACGGGCATCACTAATCGTCGGCGATCGTCTCATTACCATTATTAGCTAATGTGAGTCTATAGCCTTGCTTTTAACATGTTTACTTGTTTTATAAAACCCGCGAGGGGGATAACATGCTTGTTTTATTAAAATAAAGGGAACAACGAGAGTTGTGGAAACCTTACTTATTGGAAAAGTATGAGTACAACGAGAAGTTGTGGAAACCCTACTTATTAGAAAAGCATATATTATAAACGAAGGGTGCAACGCGAAGTTGTGATAAACCATCTTTCTTTTAAAATTGAACACAAGGGACCCGATTGTATGTTTAGATTAAAGTTATTACATAAGTTTGTTTAGCCTTAAAAGACCCATGAATCGTGAATTGTTAATCGAAGTAACGCTAATGCTATGGATACATCTATCGGGGTGATGCCCAGTCCGGTCGCGATTAGCTCTCGCGTGGTGTTGTGATGCACTAGTAATGAAACATCGGATGCATTGTATAAGAGAAATATACGCACTTGGCTAGGTGTGTTGGGCTGAAATAATATATGTTAACTTTCTATGTCACGACACTTATGTAATGACACGATAATTATGTCTGTACAACATAATTGTCTTTGATAAATTATTAACCATGGAAGGTTATTTTGAATACTTGTTTTCTCTTTATTTAGTTCACTCGGCAAATTTTGCTGACTTTTTAACATGTTTTATCTCAGGTCCATATAGAAGGCATTCGATGAAGGCGGTTTCGTGAAGCTTGCTTATTTCAAACTTTAAAGTATTTGGGACCGTGTGAAAAGTCTTATTGTTAAATGAAAATGAATAGATGTCTTTCTTAAAACGCCTCGTTTTGAGCCGTTTTCTATGATTATGATATTGAACCATGATAGTAACACCTAATGACCCTTCCGCTGCTATGATCGAAATTGGGGGTGTTACAGATTGGCATCAGAGCTCAAGTTATAGAGAATGAAAAGATTTTCCAAAAATGAATTTTTGAAATCTTTTAACTATAACTGTTGCAAGCGAAATCTCCGAGTTTCCAATGGACGAGAATGAAAGAATTTATATATATACATATATATATATATATATATATATATATATATATATATATATATATATATATATATATATATGGGATTATATATATGTTGTAATCTTTATCGATTATTTGTACTCGTGAATTACAAGGTATGTTTTCATTTATTTAATTATAAATGATAATTTTTATACTTATACGAGATTTATACGACGTAGATTGTCACGAAACCACTCTAGTCATTTTATTGCTAGCGCTAAAGCTATTCCTGAAATGAATCATGTTATTCTTGAGATTAACTAAGTTGTGCATATACATGATCCCACCGAAACGGTTAATATTCTTGCTGATATTCTTTTGGTTACTAGGATTTTGATTTCCTTGGTTCTTATTCTTGATTTATTGATTCGATCATTCCGTTTAGCAAATTTAATTTGCCTTTTCATTAATCTTCGACATTATACTGTTTTGATAAAAACAAGTTTGTCTGAGATGGTACTATTGATTGTTAGGAATTGAGATTTATTTGTATGGTATTCACATGCCAACCAGGATTCCATATCATATCACTGCTCATTTTCTGTTAAATCAGTTTCTCATTTGTTTCGATCTTGATCTTTTGCGTTGAGCTGGCGATGCTTGAATAAAGTGATTTATAATCGTTGAAATAAATTGGCCATTTATTTGAACAAGGAAATTATAAATTGTTGAACTACAAATTTCTGAATCTTATTTGGAAGGACTTGATCAATCCATGAAAATAATGATTCATAAATGTGTGGTCTTAAGCATATAGCATCTTCGGGATTAAACTCTTATTGACTCATAATTTGTTTGCTCGATTCATTCTTTGATTTTGTTCCTTTAATTCCTTGATCGTGAAATGGTTGTATTGGGGCTGTTCCAAAAGCACCAATTGAGGAGGATATCAAGCGTCTCTGAAAGACATTGAAGAAATCTTCTTCTTGTGGGACCGAGGAGCTTTCTTAGCCATGTGAAATACCTAGTAACTCTTAGTAGATTAGTTTATCAATTGTAGTATCTTCTCATTAATCCCTAACTAAACTGTGACAACAGTTAGTAGGACTAGTCTTTTAAGTTGTATGGCATTAGACGATGATTATCTATAATGTTTGACAATACGAATTGTACTAGTTTGTGATCAATGGAATGACTATCCTTTGATTCCTAATTCTACATTGTTATATTATTATCTTTCCTTTCTTTTCTCTTTAAATTCCTGTGGTATAACGCGATCATTGAATGAATACTCATTATGATTTTATTTGCGTTACACAATACTCATGCAGTCAATGAAAGCTATGACTGAAGCACGAATGCGCCAAGTTATTAGTGAATAAGTTGATGTATCTTTAGTTGAATTCATGGCCAACATGAATGATGGATCTGGATCTAGAGCTGAAGCTACAACTGGTGGGACTGGAACTGGTGGAGCTGAAGCTGGAGCCGATAATGTTCATGGTACGGATGGAACAGATGTGCCCGAAGTTAGAGGCTATAACTACACTTCATTCGTTAATTCCAAACCGTAGACTCTTAAGGGGATTAAAGATGATGGAGGATTGTGTAAGTTATTGAAAGCTGGCATCATTCTTTCGAATCAGTGACCCTAATCAGGAGGATGAGGTGCAGTCTGAAATCGCTACACTCCAAGGTCGTGCATTAATTTGGTGGAATGGCAGACTTGCTTCCATAGGTATCGTTACTTATGGGACACCATGGACTAAGGTGAGGAAACGGTTAATTGAGGAGCTTGTCCTCGAAGTATTTCCAAAGTATGGAGCAAGTGTTGTACAATCTAAAACTGAAGGGAACTAACATTGGTAGATATATCAAGTGTTTCCATAAGTTTACTCTTTTATGTCCAAGAATTGTGGCACCCGAACCGTCAAGGTTAAGCAGTATATTCACAGCTGACCAAGAATATATGCGGTGACGTGACTTCTTCTAAGCCAATTGCTTTTGTGAAGCTGTCTGTGTGGCTTATTAGCTCATGGGACACATAATTCAAGGCAAGGCTGACAAGGTCACTGAAGGGAAAAATAATTCCAAATTGAAAATTCTTTTCGTGCATTAGAACTCGTAAGTATATCGAAAAAGGTTGTGGATTATTCATGGCTTAGGTATCGTAGAAGGAATCGTAAGAGAAATAAGTAGAATTACTCTAGTCATTTATGACTATTCTGAAGTGTTTCTGGAAAGAATTGCCAAGGCTTCCGCCTCCAAGGCAAATAGAATTCTTAATTGATCTAATTTCGGGTGCTGCAACCGTGGCACATGAGCCATATTCATTAGCACCCTCTGAGTTGAAGTAATTACTTTTTGTAGTATTAAGAACTATCTGATAGAGGTTTTAGTCGACCGAGCTCATTAGTTTGTAAAACTCCTATTCTATTCGCTAAGAAGAAAGCTGATTCATTTCGTATGTGTATCATTTACCGAGAGCTGAATAGGCTAACGATCAAGAATCGTTACCCGCTTCCAAGAAAATGATGATCTATTTGACCAACTTCAAAATTCTCGTGTTTTCTCCAAGATTCTGGTGTTTCCTCCTAGATTGATCTTTGTTTTACTTATCATTAACTTCGCATACGCGAGGAAGATATTCCTTTTACGGCGTTTAGAACTTGTGATGATCATTATGAGTTTAGTGTTATGCCTTCTGGTTTGACCAATACGCCTGTTGTATTCATTGACTTAATGAATTGTATGTGTAATCCGTGTCTTGATAAATTCGTGATTGTTTTCATTGATGATATTCTAATCTGCTCTAAGAGCGAGAAAGAACATGCCGAACACTTAGGGATTATCTTGAACTTGTCAAAGAACGAAAAGATGTACCCAAAATTCTTAAAGTGTGATTTTTGGCTTGGTTTTGTACAACTTCTCTGTCATGTGATTGACAAAAGTGGCATACATGTTGATTCTGCGAGAATCGAAGCCCTCGAAAATTTGAATGTTCCAACTATTCCAACTGAAGTACGACAAATTCTAGGTTTGTCTGGTTATTACTGAAGGTTTATTGAAAGATCCTCTTTGATATCAAAACCATTAACTAAGCTAACTAAAAAGAATGAACCGTATGTGTGGGGTGATAATGAAGAGAAAGCTTTTCAGACCATGAAAAGAAAACTCTACAGCACGCCGATCTTATCGTTACCTGAAGGAAGTAAAGATTTTTTTGTTGATCGTGATACATCTCCTTTATGATTTGGGGTTGTTTTGATTTGTATATGCTTGTTGGAAACCTAGGAAGAATGAGGAAACTGCTCAACCCATGACTTGTAATTTGGTGCGGTGATTTTACTCTTCGTCTATTGAGACATTAACTGTATGGCACTAAGGTACGGTATCCACCGATAGTAAGAGCCTACAATGTATTATGGAATAAAAGAGGTGAATAAGCCTTTTAAGTGATTACGATTGTGTTATTCGTTATCATTTGGGAAGTAGGAGCAAATTACAATGGACTTCATTGTTAAGCTCTTGAAAACTCATTCTGAATATGACTCGATTTTTGTCAATGTTGATTGATTGACTGTGCTCATTTTGTTTCGATAAATAAATCGATCGTGCTAGTTAAGCATCGTTTGTTAACTTCTCGTAGTAGACATAGAAGTTATGACGATGTGAAGCGAAAAAATTTAGAAATCGAGGTAGGTGGAAAAGTTTTGCCAAAGCTATCACCCTGAAAAGGTGTTATGTATTTTGGAAAACGTGGGAAGTTAAGTCCCCGTTAGTTTGGACCATTCGAGCTGATATCGAGTGTAAGTCCAGTGGCATGAAAACTAAAATTACCTCGAGAACTAAAAGGAATTCACAATACTTTTTATATGTCGAACCTAAAGAAATTCCTTCGTGACGAATATCTTATTATCTCTCTTGATGAAGTATGAATCGATGGTAAGTTGCATTTCATCAAAGTACTTGTTGATATTAACGATAAGGAAGTTAGGCAACAGAAACGAAGTCGAATTCCTATTGTCATGTGTGATGGAACTCTAGATGAGGACCAAAATACGTTTAACTCTTTGATTTCAACGAGCGATCGAGGAAGAACGCGAGTTGATCTTCGGGACGAAGATCCCAATTTGGTGGGGATAATGTGGCAATCCGTCAATTTCAGGTCATTATTTTGACCTCGACTATTACGTATTACGTGTTTACTTTAATGAGAATTTTAAATTATCGACTAACCGAGAAGGTTATAGTTTGAAACTTAACGTAAGAATGTCGTTTCGATGAAAACTGGCAAGGAATACGTTAGGTATCGATATTATATTCTCAATTTATCATGTGAATGATTTTATTGTGTTTATTTTTGTTTCTCGTGTTTTATGTTTTAACGAATGACGAGAACTACTAATGATAGCGATACCGAAGGATGCCCAAAAATTTATGTTTTATTATCGATTGTCTCGATATTTTATATTTTTGACGTTTTCGATTAAATTACGTTTTAAGTCGTGCCGAAGTGATATTATTATTTTTAAGAAGCGTTTTAACTTTTAAAAAGTATTCTTACGAAACCAGAGTCCCGTAAATATTATCAAAATTTAATATTTACATTTTCTACCCTTTTACTTATTTAATTACTTTTTGGTCCAAAACTATACCTAATTGGCCAAATTGGTCCCTCCACTACTTAGTATAAAATAAAATTTCTACCAAATATTCCACTAATTCATTTTTAAATAAAAAAAATCACAAAACTCTCTTTCTCTCTTTGTTGTTGCCGTCCAAACCCTCAACCAAAAACACACTTGATCTTGATTTTCTACTTTGATTCAAGAAAAACTAATTAAACTCCCATCTTGCAAATTCAAAGGAGAGTATTTTGGTATAATTTTTTCCAACATGCATTCACTTATTTTTCTTTTCAAATTTTGGTGAAGAACATCATGCTTGATCTATTTTAATGGTTATGAATGTTGTTATTATTATTATATTTGAGTGAGGTTGTTGTTGCATGCATGATTTTTATATATTTGATTTTTATTAGATTGAATTTGAGGGTGTTAGGAGTTAGATGCATATGTTATGATGATATTAGGGTGATATTAGTAGTATTTATATTGACAAAATGGGTTGAAAAATTGTTTTAGTATGATTTTTAAAGAGCTATTTGTGGGCAGTAACTTAAAGGGCATTTTTGAATTACTTACTGAAATAATCTTGTTAAACTAATAAGATAGGGTCGTGGAGAATTTCGTTAGCTTCGATTTGATATAAAGTAGGACTTTCACCTCAAAACGAGTGCGAAGTTACAACAATTTTAGTATTCGTGTACCCGGAGACGAGTATCGGCACAATCCGAAAATTGTTGTCGATATTTGGATCGAATCTCGGGGACTATAGAATGATTTTTAAAAATGTTCAAGTACTGATGTAAGTTGCTAAACCTCAGGTCATAAGTCTATTTTCAAACCCAAGTGTCGGTTTTGTAAACGGCATTGTTTAGATATGTCAAAATGGTTTTACAAGTAAAAGGCATAAATCTGTCCGGTTTTTTTAACACGGAGGTGTGTCGAGCAGAAGGTATTAAAAGTATTATTTTTGAATGAAACATAAACTGAGTCTTATTCATATTATATGTGAGTTTTTCACCAAGTTTCGTCGAAATCGGTCAAGTGTAGATAGGGTAGATTGGTGTGTACATTTGGAGTGTACATGCAGATTGGTATTTTGGACATGTAGTTCAATAATCATGTGGCATGAGTTGAGTATTCGTCATTGGACATGGAGATTTACTCAAGTGTTAAGTCAATATATAAATGACTTAGCTACTGGTCCGAGAAAAGTAAAATGATAATTTGACTTGTGTTGACTTGGCGTCTTAAGACGGCTCAATATCGAGAGTGCAATTGTTTAAAAGAATAGTGTTGAATAAAAGGGTATTGTAATAAAACTTGTATTATTAAATTTTTCGGGATTGCTTTGGTTTTGTAATTTTGATTTTTATATTATTTAAGTATGATTTATACTTAACTCGATTATTAACGAACGCGCCTTATTTGGTAGGTTGCGGTTTTCGTGTTTAAAGGGGCATCACTTATCGTCGGCGATCGTCTCATTACCACTAATTGGCTAAGGTGAGTCTATAGCCTCGCTTTTAACAGGTTTACTTGTTTTATAAAACCCGCGAGGGGGATAACATGCTTGTTTTATTAAAATAAAGGGGACAACGAGAAGTTGTGGAAACCTTGCTTATTGAAAAAGTATGAGTACAACGAGAAGTTGTGGAAACCCTACTTATTATAAAAGCATATATTATAAACGAAGGGTGCAACGCGAAGTTGTGGTAAACCATCTTTGTTTTAAAATTGAACACAAGGGACCCGATTGTATGTTTAGATTAAAGTTATTACATAAGTTTGTTTAGCCTTAAAAGACCCATGAATCGTGAATTGTTAATCAAAGTAACGCTAATGCTATGGATAGATCTATCGGGGTGACGCCCAGTCCGGTCGCGATTAGCTCTCGTGTGGTGTTGTGATGCACTAGTAATGAAACATCGGATGCATTGTATAAGAGAAATATACGCACTTGGCTAGGTGTGTTGGGCTGAAATAATATATGTTAACGTTCAATGTCATGAGACTTATGTAATGACACGATAAATATGTCCGTACAACATAATTGTCTTTGATAAATTATTAACCATGGAAGGTTATTTTGAATACTTGTGTTCTCTTTATTTAATTTAAACTCTATAGATTCACCCGGCAAATTTTGCTGACTTTTTAACATTTTTATCTCAGGTCCATATAGAAGGCACTCGATGAAGGCGGTTTCGTGAAGCTTGCTTAATTGAAATGTTTTGGCCCGCTTTTGCAAATACTATCCATTCAAAGAATATTTTATCCTTTAATGTGTTTGTAAACTTTAAAGTGTTTGGGACCGTGTGAAAAGTCTTATTGTTAAATGAAAATGAATGGATGTTTTTATTAAAACGACTCTTTTTGAGCCGTTTTCTATGATTATGAGATTGAACCGTGATAGTAACACCTAATGACCCTTCCGCTGCTATGATCGTAATTGAGGGTGTTACACATAACATGATGATCAACTGGGGTTTAATCACCTTACAACATTATTAGTTGTAAAGTATTAGTTAACTTAGGCTTATCATACTAGTTACACTAGTTTTAGCCCATTCACACATTAAGACCCAATAAGCCCATTAAGAGTCCAATATCATTTTATTAGTCCATTTATCTTTTTAAGACCAGGACCATACTCATATGTTGGGCCCAAGTGGGTTAAGCCCATGAGTAAATCCATTAATGTTAAGCCAAACTAGTTGGGCTAATGGTCCAATAAGGCTACTTTGGCCTATTATGGTCCATAAGTTATAAAGCTCGGGTTTATCGGTTTTTACTTCTCAAATGTGTTTACATATCAGTATATGAGTTATAAAAATGTTACATTGGACGGGTCCGACCGTCTAAGTTTTATGTGGCGAAAACGTTAATCTTTCGGTTTTAGCTGAAAAGACGTAAAACTTATATATATAGTTTTATAATTTTAGAAAACATTTGAGTTTTACTTTTATAAAATGCCATGTTTATTTATTATAGTATACAACTCATTTTATAATAATTATTATTAGTTAGTGGGTTTTATATATTTATTTAATAATAATATTTACTTGAGTGCTCTTTTTATACTATATAGTTTATTTACAAATCTGATTACTAAAGTCACTTCCACCATATTTGTCATATATTGAGTTCTACAAGGAGATAGAAGCTCAAATTTGAGCATCATAAACTACATGATGTGTGCTACAAATAACATATTATAGCTATTGCTCAGTCATCCTCTAAGTATTTTAAGTAATTCGTCCAAAACAGACTATACTGATTTGTACCTCAATAGTATTTTGCTCATATCTTGCTCATTTTAATGATTTCATTGAGTGGCCAACTCACCACATATGTAAAAATCATATATCTATCTGTATATTTAACAATCCAATCCATTTTACCAAGGGATCATATTGATACTTACTGTTTTATACAGCCTATGTAATTAACCAAGATTTTAACATCTTTACTTGTTGATTTTAGCCTTTTTAACTTAATCTATTAACACAAAATCCCTACATAATATTTTGATCATCAATCATCATCAAATACATATACATTTATAAAGAAAATACATGATTAAATTTACAAAATAATAAGATGATAGAAGAAATGATCTTGTTACCAACCAATATAGTGAAAAGTTTATAAACAAGACTTGGTTTTTAATAACCAATCTTATGAAATATCAAGACCACTTTGAGATCACCAAGAATATGAAGACACCTTGAGAAAATCAGGCCTAAACTCCTTTGAAAAAATGTTTTTAGTTGTTAAGATCACCTCAAATCACCATGTCTTAAATGGGTTATCATCTTATGTAAGTTATACATAAGATTTGTGGTTAAATTTTTTGATGAATGGGGTGTTTGATGATGATTATGGGACGACAAGGGGAGAACCAAGAGAGCGAGTTTGAGTGGTTTTGCATGTATGAGATCAGAGGAAATGGTTTATGTTAGCTAGTTTGTTGGTTTTGTGGTTTAGTAAGACTCTAAGGACAAGTGTCCTTAGAGTGTATGTTAAGTTGACACCACATATGATGTTGTGGCTTGTATTTGGCGGCCCGTAGTGGGGGTGAGGCAAGTGTAAACTTGTCTCATCTCCACTAATTTACAGGTACTCCTCGATTCTAGTTTCCTCGATTTACGTGTCCTTGGTTCGATTTATGAAAACCGTTTTTATAAATTATGAATCTACGACACCAAACGTTTCTAATAAAAAATTGTCTCATAAAAAACGGAGCACAAAAGCGTAAATACGTAAACCTAGGGTTTCCGGTTTAATCGTAAAAGAAGCTAAATTACGCACGTAAGCCCTAATTTCTTCTCGTAAATTTGTGAGTTTATGGACCAACACAAAATAAAATTCCAAAATAATATTCGATACTAAATTTATTATCTGAATGTCTGACTGTTAAAAAACGGAGTATGTAAACATAAACACGTAACGTAGAGATCTCCGGTTTAGACGTAGTCGATGCTACTTTAAGATGTAAACCCCAATTTCTTCCCAAAGTGAGTGAGTTCATAATATAATAAAATAATGATTATAAATAATACTTGAGAATAAAATATCAACCTCAAATTGACGGATTGTCACAGCAGTTACCCCTAAAGAGGATCTTTGTCCTCAAAGATCAATTCATCTTACTACTCGCTTCTTATAGAGTTAAAGCCATGTGGGTAATTCCTCCACATCCGGTTTTTTCTCACAAGTGTAATTCATTACAATTATGCGAGTTTCATCAAACATAACTATGGGAATATGATCACGCTTAAGTTGACTTACTTTCTCTATCCATGATGTCCATGGGTTTTCGATGAATGCAACTTTTCGCTGATCTAAACTTCATTAAGAAATATTCAGATTTTCACTTGATAGACATTTTATCAAGTTCGATATATGGAACATAATTCATGTAGCCCTTGAAGTTCTAGGTAGATCCAGCTTATATGCCTCTCGGTCCAAATCTTTACATTATCTCAATGGTCCCATACAACGAGTAGTTATTTTCCCAAGATCTTTCAGATCATCAATTCACTTTTCCATGGTGAAATTTTTTGGCATAACTTCGCTACCTATCCTGCACTTCAAGATCTACATCTCACAATGGGCGTATTTTGTAAGGTTAGGTTTGTCATCATAGGCAACCTTAAACCTAAAAGACATGTCCAACTCACAATGGGTGTATGTCGGGTATCTTCATCCCAACTATTGCCTACAGATGCTCTTAAGCTTTTCTTTATATAGATTCTTGCAAGGTTCGGTCTCAATCCTAAAGCGATAATTATCAATGATAATCTCTCCAAAGGAAAGCGATTATCCCGCTCATTACCAAAGGTCAATTATTCAAGCAAAAAACAAGACTTCTAGTGTTTGTATCGTTACTTTACCTTGTGTTGATCCCAAACTTAGATCGATTTAGCTTTATGCATACGAGATTAGATCAAGTAATACACTTAGAGAAACCTTTGTATATGCTTATGATAATCTAAGTGTTATGCGGAATTAACGCTTAAACAAGAACACACAATGGTATTAACAAACTTTCACTTTGATTAAAGATATCAAACTTGCTTGCAATGAAAGTAGTTCACGAATGAAAACTTATATTAAACATAAACCTAAAGGTCTTCTTTTATAGACATAAGAAGCCTTGTACAATAATCTACGTATCAGCTATTCTAGGTAAAGATAAATATAGAAAATACATTGTTGTTCCTATCTTTACTAGAAGTAATCTAGAATACAATAAACGCGTAGAATATATCTTCCCATCAGTGCTTGTCTTCAATGTGTCAACTCTTGACTTTATCTTGTCAACGCTTGAGCTGTCAGCGCTTGTTTTGTTCTTGTCAACTCTTATTTTACTCTTGTCAGCGCTCAAGTAGATTGGCTATAACTTATTCCCAACAATCCTCCCCTAAACTTGATACCCACTCTTATGATCAAGTTTCTGAATAAACACTAAGGACTAGGAGGAATCTTACAAACCTTCTCATATTGGTAATGAATAAATCTGATCAAATCTTTTGCCACATCACTTGAAAAATCAATCTCTAGCTGAGTGTCCTTCATCTTCTCCAAAATAGCCTTGGATATAAAATACTGACCATCCACAAGTAGATACTCAGCAAACTTTGTAGAACTCAAATGGTAAACACCAACAGCTGAATATAATCTCCATTGAAGACCACTGAGGTCATCTTCAAGATCCTTCAAAACAGCAGGATCCTCATCTTTTGGTCCACACATTCTTTTGAATGTGGACCACAGTTTTATTCCATTAGCTGAAGTTGGTGCTTCAGCCTCATACTTGGTTTCTAGAAATCCCCATAGATCAACCAAGTCTTCTCTATCACAACTTGCAAACAAAGATATGAAAGTGGTAAAAGTGTGTACCTCTTTACCATATCTGCCAATCTTCCAAAACCCACATTCATCTTCTTCATAGCTCACAATTGGGTTCCTGGAATCTAATGGTAACACTTGCACCATATCTGAAGCTTCTAATGGTGAGAGCTTAAGGCTCTTTCTTATGACAACTTCACTTGGATATAGTGGATCCCTATCTTTGGGAAACTCAAGAGAAATTCCCTTTTTCACTGGTCTGGGAACAAACATAGCTTTCTTGAGCTTCATTTCTTCTGCAAGTTCTTCCTTTCTTTCACCAGAAAGAAGTCTGAGAGTGTTTGCTTCCTGAACTCTCACCCAAATAGGATAGGCTCTACATTCCAACTCATCAAATGTCAATGCCCTCAATTTCTGGTAAGTCCATCCTACTCCATGACATCTGAGCAACATGCAATATAGCTCCCTTCTATCCCTTTCCAATTCTGAGAGAATATTGCATGCTTTATGTTTCAAAATTACCTGGCAATCCTTCTGAACTCTGAGAAGAATCTCGAAACCCCATATTTGATCTGAAATGGTCAACTCTAGATTCTCCATACATCTTTCTTCCCAAGCATTATACATTTGAACCACCTCTAGCATGTTAAAGTCAACCTGCAATTTCAATTCTCTTAATTTCTCCTCAGCCAACTCATCTCCATACTCAAGTCTTTCTGGTTCTATAATCATCACACTTGAGTCTGAGCTAACTCCATCACTTCCTTCTTCTGAAGTCACAACAAATGGTGACTCTTTCACCTCTTTCTTATCTTGTTCCATGATTTGTGCAGCTAATCTTCTATCAAATTCAACTTGAGTTGCATCCTTTGGAACAATCTCTTCTACCATGATACCCTTACCCTTATCTGATGGTGTAATTGTTGGTAAGGTAGATGGTGACACTTGTGTAGAAACCTCCTTGATGATAGATGATGACTGGGATACATCACCTTCATGTGTAGGTCTGTCAACGCCCAATTTTGTTCTATTCCTTTCTAAGCGCCTTTTGCAATCTCCTCCAACATGGCTGTAAATGACAAATTTAAGTTTGTAGGAGAGACTAAGGACGTATCAAAACCTGTTTGTTTCTTCAATGTTGTAAGGGCCTCAGCAATATCCAAAGATTGACCATCATGGCTTCCCTTATCACTCAGATTTATTGGATCTTCCTCCCCTTTGGAAGATTCCTCCATACCCCTCCTTGCACTAGCACTCTCCAAAACAACAATCCTCTCCCTCAATTGCTTGAGTTCAAGGCCTTGTGAGCTGACAACTTGTACTAAGTCTGCATTCTGCTTTTGCAAGCTCATGCAGACTGCCGTCAATTCAATAAGAGTCATTGGTTCCAGTCTGCCCTCCTCTAAAATGGGGATTTGACCTCCCAAGTCAGATTCATTGGGCATGGATGAGGACTTAATGATGGTGGGACTGCCTTGGCCAGCCTCTAAGCCAGAACCAATAGTCCCAGCCTCATCCAGGTCACCAACCACACTTGTGGTGGTGGTTCTCTCTACTACATGGCTAGGACCACCAGAGGAGAACACTCTAGTAGTCCTTTGGCGTTTCATCAATCTATATTCAGGGGGTGTGGAAGATGGTGTGGAAGATTGGGTGGATGCGGGTTGGTTAAGGGGTGTTTGGGATTGTGAAGGTTGTGTGTCAGCGTTGGAAATAGGCACATCAACGCCAACATTTAATGTGTCAGCGTTGAAGGGATCTTGGTCAATTTGCATATGTTCAGGTGAAGGTAATGGTTCAGGTATTGGATAAAGTTGTGGTTGGGGGTCAATTTGGGGTTGAGGGTCTGGTTGGGGTTGTGCTGCTGCAATAACAGCAAGCATAGCTTGGGTTAAAGGTAGGTCACGATAGGGTGGTGAGTTCATCTTCATAAAAATAGCTTTCTTTTGCACAGGGATCTCATAAAAATCATTATGATCCCTTGTGCAGTATCCTTGAACATCAAAAACCATTTGCAAAAATCGGGGATAAGCTAAAGTTATTGTGTTCCCCTTATTTTTACACATGCCCTCAAAAATCATTTTAGAATAATTAAATTTTTGCCCAGTTGCAATACACACAATAGCACTGGCAATAGATCTATTGATCTCATTGTGTGCAGTGCATTTGGGACTCAAACATTGAAGGAGGACATGTATGAGGTACTTCCAGGCTGGGGGAAATTCCTGCTTATGATACTTGTTTAAGGTACCTTCATCAGGAAAAGGATATCCCAAAGCCCTTAGCCCTTATTCTATTTCATTAACAGGAAGGGTGGCTATACCATCAACATCATCAAGATGCAAATCTTGGCGTACCAAAGCCTCAGTAACCACCCAAGGTCTCCCATGAACAATAGAAGTCAATGTAGTCACTCTATTAACTGTTGAGGAACTGACAGTGTTCCAAAACTGCTTAATATGTGTGACTGGAATGAGTGGTGCATGAGAAAGAGCATACCTTAAGGGGGGATGCGTTCAAAAACGCCACCATTTGTGTGTATTGGGGGAACAGAGTATCATCAGCTTCAAGATACGCGATCATGTTATGTTGACTTCTGAACCCCGATTCCAATTCTGATGGTTTAAACTTTGGTGCCATTGTTGAAAGCTGTTAAATTTAAGTGATGAAGATGAAATTGATAAGAGAAAATTGTGTTAGACAAGAATTATAGATACCATGTTTAAAATAGGAGCCAAATTTATAGGAGAAGAAAAAGCATGTGATAGGCCCAAAAATAGGCAAGTATTTTCAAAAATCAATCATGAAAATATTGATAAGTTTATAAGTTTATCTCATGCATTAAATGAAAGTAACAACTCCTAAAATTACGGCCTAAAAATATGTCAAAAAGTAACAACTGGGTAGGTCCCATTGAGTGTCAACGGTAAAAAATAACCTATCAACGCCCAACGGCTATAATCTTGTCAACGTTTGCCTATAGCCATGGCAGCGTCCAAATTGGTCACAACAACGCTTGGAAAATTCTTGTCAGCGTCCAAAAAAAATGTTTAAAAATGAAAAATGACCTTAACAAAGTAATTTATCCTAGAGAAGATAACCAAAAAGGTGATAATTATTATAGGGCGGCAAGCACTGTCCAGTTATGCACACTTGCTTAAGCAAGATAGACATAACAGTCCTCTAGTGTCCCTTGCTAACCAAAACTCTTAACAACCAAGTTATCTTACAAAATTCCTTGTTACTCCCAGGTAAATCCCATAACAAAATTATTCCCAAGTCTCCCAACAGACCACAACCAATTCTAGGCCAAAAATGTCTTGGTAGCATGCATAGTATATCAACTTTTCATACTACAGTGCCTCGTGATTTAGAAAAACTAACTCATACTCACCTGTGGACACAATCTAGAATTGTGATAAGAGTATCATATGGATACCCAAACATCCTAAAGGTTCCTAAAACCTCCCCTTAAACTATGATACATAAGTTTGCTAAAATCATGCACGAACATAAAAATTTATATCAAGATAGGAATTAAAAATTCCAACCATCATCCATAGATAAAAACTTGTCCAAATGCTTCTCCATTGATCCATAAGCAACTCTTTATCCAAGGGTATACTGCTAACACCATCTGCACATTTAGATTGAAAACCACAAAACTAACATTGTTGCTGACAACGGCCCGATAACACATGACAGCGTTGAGGGAAGCTTTGCCAGCGTTAGACAATTATATTGTTGACAACGTTACAAAAACACTTAACAGTGTTCAAGCAACCTTTGTCAGTGTTTGAAAAATATAGTGGAAAATCTAAATCATCAATAAGACCAATAACAATGCATCATCTTGTACATACTTTTACAAAAAGACTCCAAAACACATATTATGTGAGATTGACCATTCCAATACTTGTTACCAAGTATTGAAATCTCCCAGTATCAAAAGGTTTAGTTAGTAAATCTGACACATTTTCCTCAGTGTCAACCCTATCTGGTTGTATTAAACCTTTTTCAAAGCAATCTCTTATAAAATGGTGTCTAATTTCTATGTGTTTAGTTTTAGAATGATGTACATGATTCTTAATGATGCATAAAGTACTGTTATTGTCAACAAATATCTTGGTATGCATGAAATTATACCCATAGTCCAACAGCTGGTTCTGAATCCACAAAACTTGTCCACAACAAGCAGCTGCAGCAACATACTCTGCTTCAGTTGTAGAATTAGCCACCACTGTTTGTTTCTTTCATTGCCAAGATATCAACCTGCTCCCAAGAAACTGACATCTACCAGTGGTGGATTTCCTATCAAATTTATCACCTCCATAATCACTATCTGAATATGCAATCAGCTCCAATGGTGAATCTTTTGGGTACCACAAACCAAGACCAGGATAACATCTTAGGTACCTAAAGATCCTCTTCACAGCATAAAGGTGACATTCTTTGGGAGTCACTTGATGGCGTGCACAAGCACACATAGCAAACATGATATCAGGTCTGGAGGCTGTAAGATACATCAAGGATCCAATCATGGATCTATAGTGCCTGACATCAACATCTTTCCCATCTCCAATCTTTCCCCAAGGGTGTTCTCTATCCATAGGAGTAGTAGCCCTCTTTTCATGTGGAGAAAAGCCAAACTTCTTCAAGATCTCAGCCACATATTTATCCTAGGAGATGAAGATACCATCTTCTTTCTGCTGAACTTGTAAACCAAGAAAGAAGTTCATCTCCCCCATAGCACTCATCTTGAATTTGTCTGTCATAAGCTTGGAGAAATCCTCACTCATCTTTGGATCAGTAGACCCAAAAATGATATCATCAACATAGACCTGGACAAGCAACACATCTTTGCCTTTCTTCTTAGTAAACAGTGTCTGATCTATGGTGTCCCTCTTGAATCCATTGTCCACCAAATAGGTAAACAAAGTACCATACCATGCTCTAGGGGCTTGATGAAGGCCATACATAGCCTTTTTGACTCTATACACTTTATCTGGATTCTCTGGATCCTCAAAACCAGGAGGTTGCATCACATATACTTCCTCAACAATAGTTCCATAGAGGAAGGCACTCTTGACATCCATTTGATAGAGAGTGAAACCCATGCAGGATACATAGGCTAGAAAGATCCTTATAGCTTCAATCCTTGCAACTGGAGCAAAGACTTCCTCATAGTCTATCCCCTCCTGTTGTGTATATCCCTGAGCCACTAACCTTGCCTTGTTTCTGACCACAATGCCTCTTTCATCTCTCTTGTTCCTTAGAACCCATCTTGTCCCTATAGGTCTGACATACCTGGGACAATCCACCAGCTCCCAAACATCCTGAATTGCAAATTGGTGAAGCTCATCCTGCATTGCTTCCACCCAACTTGGTTCTTTGAGAGCATCAAATATTTTCTTGGGTTCCTGTTGTGAAAGAAAACAGGCAAACAAACATGCTTGCACAAGAGAGGTATCAACCTTCTTGTGTATATTGGCAGTAAACCCACCAAGACCTTGATGAGATCTTCTAGTCTGAATTGGAGTCATAATATCACCAATGATTTGAGAGGTGGGGTGATTCTTCATTGTGGAAGTGAGAGCCCCTCCTTCAAAAAGTCTGGTGTCCTCAACCTCATGCTCCATGTTGCCAATATCTTCTTCATCAGACTCTCTTTCATCCACATGAGGATGAACCTCTTCATGTATATTGGAAGGTTCACCTTGTTCAAAAATGGAAGAGAAAAGATGTGCAGAATTGTTGTCAACGCCTGAATCTTGTTTGTCAGCGCTTGGGCTAACAACGCTTGAACTGCTGTTGTCAACGTCTGAGCCATCAACGTCTGAATTGGTCTTGTCAGCGCTAGATTTTCCTTTGTCAGCGCCTGAAGGACCATGCATGTTTGTATCTGGTGGTACTTGGAAACCACCATTATCTTTTCCAGCAGCAGTAGCAGTAGCAAAAGCATCTGTCCAAATGGGAATTGTAACATATTCTTGGATAGGAGATGTCTTTTCTGCTTGTGATCTAACCTTTTCATGAACTTGAGTACCTGAAACATCAACAACTTGTTCCTCCATAACATTTGAAGTTGCCTTCACAATGTCTGGATTAGTGACAGGCATATAATTTAAAGTTCTAGATAAAGGTTCCAAGTCAAACAACCAATTAGGACCACTTTCAGGATCACTAGGTTTATTCTCTAAAAACCTAAAATGTACTCTTTCAAGTATACGTTTTTCCTCTTTAAGATAAACCCTATATCCCTTGCTCTGCACTGAATACCCCATGAAGTAGCCCTCATCACCTTTTGCACTAAATTTCCCTAAGGCATCACTAGTATCTAAAACTACTACATGACAACCAAAAGGCCTGAGAAAACCAATATTAGGTTTTCTACCACAAAGTAACTCATAAGGTGTTTTGTTCTGAATTTTGTTAACTAATGCTCTATTTTGAACATAACAAGCTGTATTAACAGCCTCAACCCAAAAGGCTATAGGAAAATGAGCATCAGCCAACATAGTTCTGGCTGCTTCAATTAGGGTTCTATTTTTCCTCTCAACAACCCCATTTTGTTGTGGGGTTCTAGCAATACTAAATTGCCTAGTAATTCCTTTTCTGGCACAGAAATCATCTAGCTTCTTATTCCTAAACTCTCCACCATTATCACTCCTAAGCATTTTAACTTCATTGCCAGACCTCTTCTCTATCTGAGTGATAAAATCAATTACAATATCAGCTGTGTCACTCTTCATAGCTAGAAAGAATGTCCAAGTAAACCTAGAAAAGTCATCTGTGATTACAAAGAAATACGACTTACCATTCAAACTTTCTATATTGGTTGGACCAAAGAGGTCCATGTGTAGCATATGAAGAGGTCTAGAACTAGTATGTACATGTTTGGACTTGAATGAGACCTTGTGCTGCTTGCCTTTAAGACATGCAACACAAGAGTGGTCATTGTGGAAGGCATTCTCAGGCAAACCATCAACCAAACCAAGTCTTACAAGCCTATTTATATTTTTAAAATTTATGTGCCCTAGTCTCCTGTGCCACAATTTACTCTCATCTATTGAGGCTTTAGCATAAAAACAAGACATATTATTATTCATTTTAATCCCATTTAGATTTACATTATATATGTCTTTATGCCTAGGTGTTCTATACTCAATATATTTCTCATCAGGGATCTTAAAATCTTTGCTTAACACCAAACACTCAGTATTAGTAAACAGAACTTTTTTTTGGTTATCACAAACTTGTAATACACTAAAAAGGTTGTAATGAGGTTCTTTTACCAGTAAGACGTTCTCAAAACGCAAATTCTTGTTGAGAAGGGTTCCTTTGCCTGTGATAGTGCCATATCCACCTCCAAAGTATACCTTATCACCATCCTTAATGGGATTGAAGTTTGTCAAATAGTCTTCCTTCCCTGTCATGTGCCTTGAGCATCCACTATCCCAATATCCATAATCATTGACCTGTCTTTGAATGCCCTGCACATAAAGAAAACAAATTAGTTTTCTTTGGGAACCCAAGTCTTAAAAGACTTAGATTCATCTGGTTTTCCAATAAGAACAGACTTAGTTCTCACAACAACCCCATTCTCATCCTTCTTAGGATGAAATACCCAGTTAACCCCAATAGGTTTTGTAATGACCTTTGAAATATAATTAAATCTGTTGCAGGTCATTGAAATCCCATTATCATTAGGGTTTTGATCTTTCTTGGGTCTCCATGTTAAGCTTGAAGAAGCTTTAGACCCCTTACCCTGTGGTTGCAAATATTTAGGTCTGATCACATTTCTGTCAGCGTTGGAATTTGCCTTGTCAACGCTGAGATTACCCTTGTCAGCGTTGAATCTAGGGTTTGCTACAAAAACCCATTGCCTATTTGACCAGGTGTTTGTCTTTTGAAATGGTCTTTGTCCATGAGTGTTAGACCCTCTAGTAAAGAATGGGGCAGGTCTAATAACTTATGGACTTTGCTGCACACAAGGTTTGGGTCTGACAACGTTTGACTTCCTAACAACGTTGACTTTGTTTCTGTCAGCGCTGAAATTGTTCCTGTCAGCGCTGGCTTTGGGAGCGTTGACACACTTGTATGCCAAGTGTGAAAAGCTACCACAAGTGTAACAAGCTTTTCTAGACACAACCTTAGGTCTAGAAGAGAAGAAGCCCGTTCCATGATTGCTAACTTGGCTCTTGGGTGACCTAGTATTCCTATACATCTCTGCATATTTAATGCTAGGTTTTCTATCAGTGTTTGAGCCTAGGTCAACTACTTTACCAGTGACTGGGTTGGTAACCTTGATGGGAGTTGACTCATTGGGACTTTCACATAGCAAGCCACCCTTAAAAAACAAAGTAGGGTTAGCTTTCTTCCATTCATTCAGGTCAGTCAACTTTTGTTGGTATTCTTCCACTAGGGTGACAACTCTTGGTGGAGGAATGAATTCCTCCTCTTGGAATTCTGGCAAACCAGTCCAAGATAGGTCCTTTTGTTGGACACCATAGAAGTCACCAGTTGGTGGTGGAACCAAAGAGTATTCATTCATCCCAATCCCAGTCATGTCCTTAGGATCCCTTTGTTTACCCACACAGTCTCCTAGGGTTTGAGTGGCTCTATCAAATCTTTGAATTTTAAGGCCAACATTGTCTTTATTCTTAATGGCCTCATCTAATTTAGCCTGCAACTCACCATTAACCCTTTCCATGATGTTTCTAATATCCATACTAGCCTCTAACTCATGTTTTAAGATATTTATTTTTTCTTTTAAGTCAAATTCCATTTTCTTGTATTCAGAAACGGTTTTCTCAGTTTGAGTGAGGGCTACTTGGTAATTAGACAATTTGCACTTTTCAGTACTCACATCACTCATTAATCTTAACACTTCTTTGTTAAGTTTCTTAGTGTTTAACCTACAACCTTTACTACAAAAAGCATCATTGTATACCTCATTATCAGATGAAGAGGAGGAGTGTGCCATGAGAGCATATTCAACATGCTCTTCTTCTTCAACCTCAGCAACCAAAGCTTTATCCTCTTCAACATTCTTAGCCAGATAGCTCCAATCACATCCCATGCCATCAATTCCTTGAACTGCAACCATGGCTTTGGAATCTTGAGCTTTAACAACTTGACTTGAGGGTTTACCAGCATCAGATCTTCTAGGAGATCTGCATTCCCTCATAAAGTGCCCCATTCGATGACAGTTGTAGCATTCAACTTTGGATTTATCAAATCCAGTTGTGTCTTTTGCATTGAAGGTCATCTTCTTCTTAAACCTTCTGTTCCACCTATTTGCTCTTATACTAGCAAGAGCCATGTTCCACTTAATGTCCATATCTTCCAAGTTCTCATCACTTATCTTCTCCAGGTCCTCATATGTAATCACTGAACCATTGGGCAAAGAAGAAATATAAGCACATACAGTATCCAAATCTAAACCAGCAGGTTTAACTCTTGGGGAGTTACTCTTGAATGTGTCAGCGTCTGAATAGGAGACGTTGACAGATCTTGTTCCAGCGCTGACATATGATGATCCAGTAACTGGATGCATGTAAGAGTCCTTCTGATTGAATTGACCTTCACTATGAGAGAAGAAGGCCATGTTACTGGTGGTAGACTTGCTTCCATGCTCTAAAAGAGTTTCATCTTCCAACAACCTTAGTTTGTTGTAGATGTCATCAAACGAGGAACTCTTGTAAGTATTATTGGCAAGAATAGATCTTGCCTCAATCTTCCATGCCTCACCAAGACTTTTAAGAAAGGTAGCATTAATGTCGACATCACCAAGTTGTGTCCCCATGAAGGACAACTTACTTGTAATGTCAAGCAACCTGCTTCTTACACTACTCAGTTTCTCATTGGGTTGTGCCTTGAAGACAACATAATCATGCATGAGTTGCTTTTTCTTCTCTTCCTTAGTGTCTGCATTGCCACCATATGCAACTTCAAGTGCTTCCCAAAGGTTTTTAGCAGATTCATAGCCTCTATATTTATGCTGGTTCTCTTGTCCCAAAGAGACTTTCAAAATATTTAGGGCTTTCATGTCGACCCTTTTCTTTGCTATGTCTTCAGCAGCCACAGCTCTACCATCTCCAAGTTTTTCTTTCTTATCCTCTTCAGAACATCCAGCAACAGCTGATGTAACACCCCCAATTTCGTTCATAACAGCGGAAGGGTCATTGGGTGTTACTATCATGGTTCAATCTCATAATCATAGAAAACGGCTCAAAACGAGTCGTTTTAATAAACATCCATTCAATTCTATTTAATCAAGATAAAATTTCATATATGGTCCCGGATGATTCAAAAGTTTACAAACTATTATAAATGATAAAAGTTATTTGAATGGATATGTTTTAGAAAAGCGGGCCAAAACATTTCAAATATGCAAGCTTCACGAAACCGCCTTCCTCGAGTGCCTTCTAAATGGGCCTGAGATAAAACATGCTAAAAAGTCAGCAAAATTTGCCGAGTGAATCTATAGAGTTTTAATTTAAATAAAGTGAACACAAGTATGAAAAATAACCTTCCATGGTTAATAATTTATCAAAGACGACCATGTTGTATGGACATAATTATCGTTGTTATTTCTATAAGTCTCGTGAAATTGAACGTTAACATATATTATTTCAGCCCAACACACCTAGCCAAGTGCGTATATTTCTCTTATACAATTGCATCCGATGTTTCATTACTGGTGCATCACAACACCACGCGATAGCTAGTCGCGACCGGACTGGGCGTCACCCCGATAGATCTATCCATAGTATTAGCGTTCTTTTCGATTAACAATTCACGATTCATGGGTCTTTAAGGCTAAACAAACTTATATAACAACTTTCATCTAAGCATACAATCGGGTCCTTTGTGTTCAATTTTAAAACAAAGAGGGTTTACCACAACTTCTCGTTGCTCCCATCATTTATAATAAATACTTTTCCAATAATAAGGGTTTCCACAACTTATCGTTGTACCCTTAAATTTCAATAATTACTTTTCAAGTAAAATAGGGTTTCCACAACTTCTCGTTGCCCCCTGTATTTTTGTAAAACAAGCATGTTATCCCCCTCGCGGGTTTTATAAAACAAGTAAACATGTTAAGAGCGAGGCTATAGACTCACCTTAGCCATTAGTGGTAATGAGACGATCGCCGACGATTAGTGATGCCCGTTTAAACACGAAAACCGCAACCTACCAAATAAGGCGCGTTCGTAAATAATCGACTTAAGTATAAATCATACTTAAATAATATAAAAATAAAAATTACAAAACCAAGACAATCCCGAAAATTTAATAATACAAGTGTTATTACTATACCCTTTTTTATTCAACACTATTCTTTTAAACACTTGCACTCTCGATATTGACCCGTCATAAGACGCCAAGTCAACGCAAGTCAACTTATCATTTTACTTCCCTCGGACCAGTAGCCAAGTCATTTATATAATGACTCAACACTTGAGTAAATTACCATGTCCAATGGCGAATACTCAACTCACGCCACATAATTATTGAACTACGTGTCCAAAATACCAATCAGCATGTACACTCCAAATGTACACACCAATCTAACCTATCTAGACATGTCCGATTTCGAC
The DNA here is from genome assembly GCA_025667525.1 of Glebionis coronaria. Classification (NCBI taxonomy): domain Eukaryota; kingdom Viridiplantae; phylum Streptophyta; class Magnoliopsida; order Asterales; family Asteraceae; genus Glebionis; species Glebionis coronaria. Next base: position 811,842 of record JANFOE010000468.1, read on the forward strand.
GAAACTTGGTGACAAACTCACACATAATATGAATAAGACTCAGTAAAAGTTTCATTGAAAAATATTACTTCTAAGACCTTCTGCCCGACACATCTTCGTGTTATAAAAACCGGACAGTTTTACGTCTTTGAATTGTAAAACCATTTCGACTTATCTAAACAATTCCGTTTATAAAACCGACACTCGGGTTTGAAAATAGACTCATGACCTGAGGTTTAGCAACTTACATCAGTCCTTGAACATTTTTAAAACTCATTCTATAGTCCCCGAGATTCGATCCAAATATCGACAACAATTTTCGGATTGTGCCGATACCCGTCTCCCGGTACACGAATACTAAAAGTAGCATAACTTTTCGCTCGAAATGAGTTAGAAGCTCATTCAAGCGGCAAATCGAAGCTAAAAGAATCCTCTACAAGCCTATCCTATTAGTTTCATCATTTTCAAACAGTAAGATTTTCAAAAATTACGTTTTACCTACTGGTCTAAAATGCCTTTCTAAAAATCATACTAAAACAATTTTTCAACCCATTCCAACAATTTGTATACTCCTAATATTACCCCAATATCATCCTAACACATCTAACTAACCTATATCATCCTCAAATTCAATCTTACAAAAATTAAATATATAAAAATCTTGCATGCAACCACTCAAAATTTTAAATATAATAATATTAACACTACTTACAAGCATAGAAATAGATCAAACACCCTTGTTCTTCATCAAAATTTGAAAGTTCTTGCATGTTGCATATTTTTACATCAAAATGATCACCATCAAATTTCCAACATGGGTCTTGTTTTAGTTTCTCTTGATTGAAACTTGATTTTGAAAATCAAATGGGTTTTGGGGGAGGTTTTGAACCGTGGGTTAGAGAGAGAGAGTGAGGGGAGGATGAAAAAAAATTTTTAAATAAATAAAATGAGATTTTGTGTTAGTGGGGAGTTTTTATATAGTGGGGTGAGGGTAATTTTTGCCAATAAGGTATAGTTTTGGTCCAAAAAGTAATTAAATGGTTATAAGGGTAGAAAATGTAAATATTACATTTTAAAATATTTGCGGGACTCGGGTTTCGTAAAAATACTTTTTAAAAGTTAAAACGCTTCAAAAATAAATTAATATAACTTCGACACGACTTAAAACGTAATTAAATCGAAAACGTCGAAAATATTAAATATCGAGACAATCGATAATAAAACGTAAATTTTTGGGCATCCGTCGGTATCGCGATCATTCGTAGTTCTCGTCATTCGTTAAAACGAAAAATACGAGAAATAAAAATAAATATAAGAAAAATCATTTCCATGATTATTTGAGAATATAATATCGATACTTAACATATTCCTTGTCGGTTTTCATCTAATCGACATTCTTACGCTAGTTTCAAGCCATAACCTTCTCGGTTAATCGATAATTTAAAATTCTCATTAAAATAAATTTATAATTCTTAATAGTCGAGACTAAAATAACGACCTGAAATTGACGGATTGTCACATTATCCCCACCAAATTGGGATCTTCGTCCCGAAGATCAACTTGCGTTCTTCCTCGATCGCTCGTTGAAATCAAAGAGTTAAACGTATTTTGGTCCTCGTTTAGAGCTCCATCACACATGACAATAAAAATTCGACTTCGTTTCTGTTGCCTAACTTCCTTATCGATAATATCTACAAGTACTTTGATGAAATGCAACTTACTGTCGATTCATGCTTCATCAAGAGAGATAATAAGATCTTCGACGAGAAGAAATTTCTTTAGGTTCGACATATGAAAAGTATCGTGAATTCCTTGCGGCTTTCGAGGTAATTTAAGTTTTCATGCCATCGGACCTTCCATCGATATCATCTCGAATGGTCCAAACTAACGGGGACTTAACTTCCCACGTTTTCCAAAATACATAACACCTTCTCATGGTGATAGCTTGGCATAACTTTTCCTAGAAAGCGACGTCCCGGCGCTTAATTCGCATACGATAGTCTTCAGTGTAACAGTGAAGAGTGAAAAACAGGATAGTCATCGTCTAAGTTCCAAAGAAAGTCAAAAGATATTATATGGTACATGTTCTCCATGATCGGACGTCATTGGACAATGCCGCCTCAAGTTCTCACAACTTACGATCACTCAGCTCGATCACATACCACATAAGTACCTAAAAAAAAAAAACAAAGGTCAAACATAGACATCAAATGTAAACCTCCGTCGTTGATCATCGATAAAACCTTGGACTAGCCCTTGATAATACAACTCGATCTCTAAAGTCTTTCCACTTGTAGTGTCGGCAACAACCTACTCTTCGAAGTGAAACGAATTTGTTAATTCCAGTCATTAAGAAATTCGGTCCATTGGCAAGAATTCACAACACATCGGGCATACCATTAAGTTCTACTCCAGTGTTCAACGTACAAAAGCGTCCCACTAATTTTTGCTTCAGCGTTCATCGTACAAAGGCGTCCCAATAATTTCGACTTTAGTGCTCAAGGTGCTGCATCATATTCTTCGTTTTTAGTTCGTCATACTAGCCCCAAGAGTTTCGTCATCAAGAAAAGTCTTCGGTGACCCTTCGATAGTAGCAAGTAAAATTACAAAATCTTCACGTCCACGATAAGTTGTCGTTGATAACTGATCCTCAGTCAATCCGCAAGTACACACATAAATCATGGTGACGCTTAAGTGAGTCGCCTATTCTCGGAACGGTCAACGGTTCTTAACAATCTATTTATAAAGCTCACGATCATCGAGACACATTAGAATTGGTCTATTAAAACAAATCATAACTCGAGAGAAGTCCAACGGGTTACTTGTACATAGATGATAATCGATGATCATCATAATGACGACAACATCGAACGATTCTTACCAACGAAATACGAGTCGAAGGAAGACGTACGCACACCAAAAATCCACAAATCGAGCAAGACATACTTGGGCCCACTCATTTATAACTCATTGTCTACATCAAAAGGCGTCCCTCTCCATGTATACAAGAGTTTATAAATTTACGGTTCGGGAACTTATAACTTTCTTGTTCAAATGAAAAGGCGTCCCATTCCAATTCAACAAAACGATTACAAGTCAACCTACTCAAGTATTACTACCTCTCAACACGATCATATCAAAATACCATGATAAATACAAGGTGTCAATAAACTTACATCATGATTTCCGTATTCAAATGTCCCATTCCATCTGAATAAGGAAAACACAACAATCTAAGGTCCAGTCGTTTAAAATTTTCTTATTCAAATGTCCTAATCCATTTAAGTAAGACAACATTAAACGACTCTTAGTTGGGTGAGTTAAAATCTATATATCTAAATGTCCCATTCCATTCAGATACACAATATTAAGTCACTCAACCGAATGGCTACTACGAGCATATTATTGTTGTACCCAAACTATATATATTTGATTAGGATATATATATCTTAAGTCCAACATTGGCATCCTCCTTTTCGCCAATAAAACGTGGTCATATAAACTCAAATCACACGTCGCATTACATAGAAGATGTCGCCTCAGATAAATGATTCTTTAGAATCATAAGTAGTAACGAAAACACGAACATCGCATTTATTAATTACGTTTCGAAAGGAGATGTCCAAAAATGGCACATCACGATACGATGATAACAATCGAATTTAAACAAGTCGATATGCGATAGGTTACAAAACCATGACAATCTGCGTCATAATAATACCTCGTATTAATATAAAACTATCATTTATAATTTAAAAAAAAAATGAAAACATACCTTGTAATTCACAAGTACAAATAATCGATAAAGATTACAGCAACATATATAATGACATATATATATAAATACTATCATTCTCGTCCATTGGCAACTCGGAGGTTTCGCTTGCAACAGTTATAGTTAAAAGATTTCAAAAATTCATTTTTGGAAAATCTTTTCGTTCTCTATAACTTGAGCTCTGATGCCAATCTGTAACACCCCCCAATTTCGTTCATAACAGCGGAAGGGTCATTGGGTGTTACTATCATGGTTCAATCTCATAATCATAGAAAACGGCTCAAAACGAGTCGTTTTAATAAACATCCATTCAATTCTATTTAATCAAGATAAAATTTCATACATGGTCCCGGATGATTCAAAAGTTTACAAACTATTATAAATGATAAAAGTTATTTGAATGGATATGTTTTAGAAAAGCGGGCCAAAACATTTCAAATATGCAAGCTTCACGAAACCGCCTTCCTCGAGTGCCTTCTAAATGGGCCTGAGATAAAACATGCTAAAAAGTCAGCAAAATTTGCCGAGTGAATCTATAGAGTTTTAATTTAAATAAAGTGAACACAAGTATGAAAAATAACCTTCCATGGTTAATAATTTATCAAAGACGACCATGTTGTATGGACATAATTATCGTTGTTATTTCTATAAGTCTCGTGAAATTGAACGTTAACATATATTATTTCAGCCCAACACACCTAGCCAAGTGCGTATATTTCTCTTATACAATTGCATCCGATGTTTCATTACTGGTGCATCACAACACCACGCGATAGCTAGTCGCGACCGGACTGGGCGTCACCCCGATAGATCTATCCATAGTATTAGCGTTCTTTTCGATTAACAATTCACGATTCATGGGTCTTTAAGGCTAAACAAACTTATATAACAACTTTCATCTAAGCATACAATCGGGTCCTTTGTGTTCAATTTTAAAACAAAGAGGGTTTACCACAACTTCTCGTTGCTCCCATCATTTATAATAAATACTTTTCCAATAATAAGGGTTTCCACAACTTATCGTTGTACCCTTAAATTTCAATAATTACTTTTCAAGTAAAATAGGGTTTCCACAACTTCTCGTTGCCCCCTGTATTTTTGTAAAACAAGCATGTTATCCCCCTCGCGGGTTTTATAAAACAAGTAAACATGTTAAGAGCGAGGCTATAGACTCACCTTAGCCATTAGTGGTAATGAGACGATCGCCGACGATTAGTGATGCCCGTTTAAACACGAAAACCGCAACCTACCAAATAAGGCGCGTTCGTAAATAATCGACTTAAGTATAAATCATACTTAAATAATATAAAAATAAAAATTACAAAACCAAGACAATCCCGAAAATTTAATAATACAAGTGTTATTACTATACCCTTTTTTATTCAACACTATTCTTTTAAACACTTGCACTCTCGATATTGACCCGTCATAAGACGCCAAGTCAACGCAAGTCAACTTATCATTTTACTTCCCTCGGACCAGTAGCCAAGTCATTTATATAATGACTCAACACTTGAGTAAATTACCATGTCCAATGGCGAATACTCAACTCACGCCACATAATTATTGAACTACGTGTCCAAAATACCAATCAGCATGTACACTCCAAATGTACACACCAATCTAACCTATCTAGACATGTCCGATTTCGACGAAACTTGGTGACAAACTCACACATAATATGAATAAGACTCAGTAAAAGTTTCATTGAAAAATATTACTTCTAAGACCTTCTGCCCGACACATCTTCGTGTTATAAAAACCGGACAGTTTTACGTCTTTGAATTGTAAAACCATTTCGACTTATCTAAACAATTCCGTTTATAAAACCGACACTCGGGTTTGAAAATAGACTCATGACCTGAGGTTTAGCAACTTACATCAGTCCTTGAACATTTTTAAAACTCATTCTATAGTCCCCGAGATTCGATCCAAATATCGACAACAATTTTCGGATTGTGCCGATACCCGTCTCCCGGTACACGAATACTAAAAGTAGCATAACTTTTCGCTCGAAATGAGTTAGAAGCTCATTCAAGCGGCAAATCGAAGCTAAAAGAATCCTCTACAAGCCTATCCTATTAGTTTCATCATTTTCAAACAGTAAGATTTTCAAAAATTACGTTTTACCTACTGGTCTAAAATGCCTTTCTAAAAATCATACTAAAACAATTTTTCAACCCATTCCAACAATTTGTATACTCCTAATATTACCCCAATATCATCCTAACACATCTAACTAACCTATATCATCCTCAAATTCAATCTTACAAAAATTAAATATATAAAAATCTTGCATGCAACCACTCAAAATTTTAAATATAATAATATTAACACTACTTACAAGCATAGAAATAGATCAAACACCCTTGTTCTTCATCAAAATTTGAAAGTTCTTGCATGTTGCATATTTTTACATCAAAATGATCACCATCAAATTTCCAACATGGGTCTTGTTTTAGTTTCTCTTGATTGAAACTTGATTTTGAAAATCAAATGGGTTTTGGGGGAGGTTTTGAACCGTGGGTTAGAGAGAGAGAGTGAGGGGAGGATGAAAAAAATTTTTTAAATAAATAAAATGAGATTTTGTGTTAGTGGGGAGTTTTTATATAGTGGGGTGAGGGTAATTTTTGCCAATAAGGTATAGTTTTGGTCCAAAAAGTAATTAAATGGTTATAAGGGTAGAAAATGTAAATATTACATTTTAAAATATTTGCGGGACTCGGGTTTCGTAAAAATACTTTTTAAAAGTTAAAACGCTTCAAAAATAAATTAATATAACTTCGACACGACTTAAAACGTAATTAAATCGAAAACGTCGAAAATATTAAATATCGAGACAATCGATAATAAAACGTAAATTTTTGGGCATCCGTCGGTATCGCGATCATTCGTAGTTCTCGTCATTCGTTAAAACGAAAAATACGAGAAATAAAAATAAATATAAGAAAAATCATTTCCATGATTATTTGAGAATATAATATCGATACTTAACATATTCCTTGTCGGTTTTCATCTAATCGACATTCTTACGCTAGTTTCAAGCCATAACCTTCTCGGTTAATCGATAATTTAAAATTCTCATTAAAATAAATTTATAATTCTTAATAGTCGAGACTAAAATAACGACCTGAAATTGACGGATTGTCACAGCTGATCTTTGAGTAATAGCATCAGCAATCTTTTGGGCTTTATCGAATGTGTTTCCATATTCAATGATCTCCCAGAGTGTATAATCATAGATCCCCAGGTATTGTTCAAAGTTGAACTTCCACAAATCAAAGATGGTTTCATAAAGCATGGGAATCTTGATGTTTGGTAAAGCTGAGGAGGAGGAGGTTATTGCTTCTGACATGATGTTGTTAGGGTTTTTGAGAAAATTAGGGTTTTGGTGATTTTTAGGGTTCTTGTGTTCTTTAAGATCAAAAGTTCCTCAACAAGCTCTGATACCACTTGTTGATCCCAAACTTAGATCGATTTAGCTTTATGTATACGAGATTAGATCAAGTAATACACTTAGAGAAACCTTTATATATGCTTATGATAATCTAAGTGTTATGCGGAATTAACACTTAAACAAGAACACACAATGGTATAAACAAACTTTCACTTTGATTAATGATATCAAACTTGCTTGCAATGAAAGTAGTTCACGAATGAAAACTTATATTAAACATAAACCTAAAGGTCTTCTTTCATAGACATAAGAAGCCTTGTACAATAATCTACGTATCAGCTATTCTAGGTAAAGATAAATATAGAAAATACATTGTTGTTCCTATCTTTACTAGAAGTAATCTAGAATACAATAAACGCGTAGAGTATATCTTCCCATCAGTGCTTGTCTTCAATGTGTCAACGCTTGACTTTATCTTGTCAACGCTTGAGCTGTCAGCGCTTGTTTTTCTCTTGTCAACGCTTGTTTTACTCTTGTCAACGCTCAAGTAGATTGGCTATAATTTATTCCCAACACCTTATCCCTTCGATTGGGGTGGTTAGAAGTACTCATATCAAGATTCGTTCCCAATGACTTCTGAAGGAATCTCCAGAAATTCTATGTGAAACGAGGATCTTGATAGAGATAATCGATACACGCACATCATGCTTACACAACTCCTTTAAATACAAATGAGCCAGCTTCTCCATTGAGAACCTATCATTAATTGGAATGATATGAACAGATTTGGTCAGTCTGTAGACGATGACCCAAATCTAATCAAATCTAGATGATGACCTTGGAAGGTTTGTGATAAAATCCATGATGATTATATCCCACTTCCAAACATGATTAATAAGCTGTAGAAGCAATTCTTAAGGATTTTGGCGTTCAACCTCGACCTTTAAAAAAGTTAGATATTTACTAACGTATGTGGCGATGCCTGCTTCCTTATTTGGCCATGAGTACAACTTCTTTAGATAAAGACACATTTTATTAGAAATGGCATGAATAGAATACTTAAACTTATGAGATTCTATCATGAGTAAGTCTCAAAATCCTCCATATTTAGGCAGCCATAAACGAATTTTTAAAACAGTTAACGCCATCGGCTGCCATCTCTAATGGTTCTCATTAGCCACGAGACCCTTCATTATCTATTTGATCCTTCTTACAAGCCTCGGCTTGTACATTTTTAATTTGCTCGGGCAATTTATTATATATGGTCAATACTAAGGAACACATCTTAATTGGTTCTCTATTCTTTCTACATAATATGTCAGCAACTACATTCACCTTCCCTGATGAACTAAATATCATGATTATAATCACTCATAAATTCTTTCTTCATATTTTCTAAGTTTTAGTTTCGTCTCAACTATTATCTTTATTAGTTTTGCTCAATCCGATGTTAAAAGCGTCGATAAGTATTACAAGTAATTAAATAATAAATAATTAATTTTTATGAAACGTAAAATTAAAAAATTTTAAATTTCACAGTTCGTCCAATTATAGAAAAATGTTCAAAATTTTAATTTAATTAACACGATTTTTGTTGATTTATCGAGAATAATTAATAAGATCCGTAAATGTTCGAAAAATCTTTGTTTACACTTTGGTCAAAATTTTCTTATTTGAAGAGCAAAAATTGTCGTTCCAAATTCCAAGTCATGGTTTAAATGGTTTCCTCAATCCCTCTTAGGTTGTCTTGAGGTATACACAAATATCTACTCCTAAGGGAGTTTAGTTAAATGATCTGGGTATAAGGGATTAATTTCTTAAAAATCCTTCGATAAATATCTGTCAAAACCTCTTCGCACTTCCTTTTTGGTATAACCCAAAGCCTTAATGGCTCCGATATTTGAAGAGTCAACATAGATTCCACTACCATTAATCACACGGTCAAAGAGTGTAAAGGATCAAGCCTTAAATCACATGATAAATACTCAGGGTAGTCTACAGATGGTGTTGAATCCAAGATCGTTAGACTCAAACAGTCAAAACCGTTTTACCTAGAGTAATCATCATATTCATATGATTTAACATAGCTGAATAGAACAATAATTAGAACAAAATGTCTAACAAAGACGAATTCTTCCCGAAGGGTTTGTATTATTGTTTAACACAAACCGCTCTAGGTGTGTGTACATTCAATCCCACACTTATAGATCAAAGCAACAGTAGGTTACATTGTAGTGAATGAATGAATAAAGCCTACGGCTTACACTCATGATTTATCAAATTCATGAATGCCACACGTGCGTTGGTCAATCCAAACGGTATCACATGAAACTTATAATGTTCATTACAAGTTCTGGATGTAGTGATTGGAATAAATAATCTCCTTTGCGGACGCGAATTTGATAATAACAAACTGACCGTAGATCAAATTTTTGGAACATACGCTAGAACCTTGTAAATGATCGAACAAATCTTCCATCTTGGGTAATGGATATAAATTGTGATCGTCAGTTTACCTAGTTCACGGTAATCAACAAATATAAGGAATGATAACACCATAGCTCTTCATGATGTCGAGCTCGGTAGAATAAAAGCTTTCTTCGACAACTCTCTCAGTTGTACGGTAACTCTTTCGATTCAAATAGTGCTGAAGTTTAGTGCACATGCCACAGGTGCAACACCGAGAATATAATCAATACCAAATTCAACTTGCCTTATTGGCGGAATTCTAGGTAATTCATCAGGAAGTACCTCAGAAAATCTCATATAACAAGAATATTTTCTTATTTAATTCACCTTAGGTTCTTTCTAGATTACAAGATCTATGACTAGTTCATAACTATTCATGGTATAACATCAAGCCCAAATGTAGGATATGGTCACCCATCGGGAATATTTAGATCACATTTGATAATCAACATCTTATCTTTTAGGGGAATTCTACTCGAGTTCCCATCAATTAAGACAATGACATCATGTCATAATCAACCAATCCATCCTAATGGCATTATCATCTTTCCAGTTTTATTACCGATGATAAGACGAAATTTCTCAAAAGACTAAGAATAACTCGTAATCCTTCATAAATTCAAGGATATCTGGAGACACGGCTAACATTAAAAGAGTAAGGTCAACGCATAATTTACGCGAGAGAATTTCAAATCAGATAAAGACGCAAACATTAACAAATATGAATATATCCCATGTTTTAATGATTTGAGTAAGCATTCGAAAGCACCTCGGATCGTTACCCATGCCATTCAAATGGAATCTAATCAAAAGAAATGATAGGAACGTCGATATACCCAGTCGGGTATCAACACACGATAATTATAAAATTTAACAAATAATCTCATCATGAGAGAATAAGACAAGAAGGGGAGGTCAATTATCAAATAAGACAATTTCCACCGATGAGTAAATCTGATTCGGGATAATAAATGGTACGTGCACATATGTAGGTGTCACTAACAATATGCCCCTATTTTGCACTTCTTGCAGATCTCATAGAAATTCAATCTTTCGCAATTACAAAAAGAAATGTAATGTTTAGTAACAATTTCATGGTGACTACTAATCAGCCTTGCATGGTCCCTTCCAAATTGTACGTAGGCGCACAACTATATACAATTTTAGGATTAACAATGCAATACTCAGTTCGTCAAAATTTTGTCATCATGTTTAAAATATGTTTTCATGTTTAATTATGAAATACAAATGATGTTTCCGAAATGTTCATCGTTATGAAAGCATTTCCATTTACAAAATATTTGATAAAAACTTTATTTGACAGTAACTACGAATAGTACCGATTTAAATAACTCATATAAATGAGAATTTCATAATTTCCCCCAGATGGTATTGTATTACTTATAAAACAATGAGTGATCTGCAAAAGAGTGATGAAGAGTTGTTCACCAAGAACTAATTACAATATAATAGGAAATGAGCTTAGCCAAATAATCATGAGGTTCATGCCCTCGATAGCACTCAGGAATACAAAGAGAAGAATCTACAACATAACTCAAATCGAGATGAGTACTTGTTCAATAGTTGCATCACTAATGCGAACATTAGGAAGAAGCAAGAAAAGATAGATAACATCGATACATGTAAAATTCAACAATCAAAGGTAGTCTTTTCATTAATCACAAATAGGTCAAAAATTGTACCGTAACACATTACGTGTCGCCATGTCATACAATTCCAAGGACTCATCCTACCAACTAATGTCTTAGTTAAGTTAGGGATTTTAAAAGATACTACAATGAATACTAATCTACATGAGTCATTAGGTGTTCCACCTGTATTAGAAGATCCATCGGTCACAATTCAGGAGAAGATTTCTTCAATTTATTTCTTGGACACTGGGCATCCTTGTCATTGGACAATTGACTAAGAAAAACCCTTAACACGAATTAACAATCATTTAAAACATTATAATTCAACCACAGGACTTAACGACTTCCTCTTAACAATCTCGTATTCTATACGAGTTAAGTTTGACTTTATTCAAATTTCAACCAACTTATACACAATGCGACATCCTACCTCATTCTCCAATACTTTCATCCTTATTCTTAGACCTTGAAAGGGAATAAAAGCTCGATATGAACAACACTTAATTTCCAATTCTATAGCTTCATATAACAATAATTATCAAATGAGTCATGAGTAGAAAATGACTCACACATTTAATTAGACTTCTCGGAAAGACACTAGTGGCATGAGGCTTTTGGGTAATGGTTCCAGTGACAGCCTTAAGTGCAAATTTCACCTTTTCGATTTCAAATTTAAGAATTGGGTGACACCGAATCAGATGACACCTTTCTTAGTGGTAAGGTTTTGTCAAACTCTACTCTATAAGGAAAGATCGTCATGACATCGATATCAGGTTTAATCTAGCCAATTCTTCTTTAATATCACAATCAACTAATATCAACATTTCTACGAATATCATCCATTTTGTTGGGATCATAAATATCCACAACTTGGTTTAGATCTAGAATAGCTAGAATTCCTATGGAAATAGCTTCGATTGATTTACTAGGGGAGTTAGGGTTTCTTGTAACAATCTACGTCGTATGAATACCTCGTATAAGTATTAAAATAATCATCAAACAATCATGTAATCAAATTAAAACATATATATATTATCCAAGTTATATATATATATATATATATATATATATATATATATATATATTAAAATAAAACTTCTCAGTCTGGCCTTGTCGGTAACTCAGGAATTCTTCGGCACCGTTATAGTGAAAAGATTTTTAAACATTTTATTCAATATATTTATTTAAAAATATTTATGGTTAAAAGATTTTGAAATGTTTTATTCAAAACCTTGGTTTTAAAAATTTTTCGTTCTCTATAACGAAAGCTCTGATACCAAACTATAACACCCCCAAATATTTCACATTTCACAGCAGCGGAAGTGTCATTGGTGTTACGGGATAGCACATTACTCAAATCATAGACAACGCTTAAAAGTCACGTCGTTTAATAACAAAGCATTTTCCATTCATAAATATCAAATTACATAGGTCCTCAGGTCAATACATGTCTTACAAATTTACAAAACATTTCAATGGAAATTGTTATTAAAATGTGGGCTATAAATTCTGTTAGTCTTCCCGAGAATTACCTTCAAGTACCTGAGATAAAATATATCATCGGTATATAATTATAACCGAAGTCATTTTGTACAAATCTTTGTCGTAGGCTATAAAATAGGCCAAACACATTTTATACGAATATTTGTCGTAAATTATAATATAGGCTTTTGCCTTCAAAACCATTATACGAACCATTGTCGCAAAAACATCATACAATACGTTTTATTACGTTGTATAGAGTTACATAAAAACCGTTATATGAAAAAGGTTATGTAAAACCAAAACACGAACATAATATCAGTAATAAGACCCCGTATTTCTAGTCAGGCAATATATTATAATTCAATGCGTATATCAGTATTTTCGTTATTGGATTATTATAAGCCGCATGACATTGTTACTTTTGTATCACATAGATCGGGTAGCTAACCCGTAATTCCTTTGCCCATCTAAACAGCGTGTCATCACAATAATCACGCTTATATAAATCTTCTCATACATAAATTCGCTTACCAATCAATGTGGCACGACGGGGATCAACCGTCAAGGCGCGAACTAGGGTGATCTTCCCTAAATAGTACTATTATATGCATTTGCGTCTACCAAATCCCGGTAGTTGACAATTCATGTTAATGGGACTTTTAGTGACATAACCTAACTAATAATAATTCATTTCATTTCATTCATTGGGTCATATAATCATTTGGGTCCATATCAATAAGCATACAATCGGGACAACTAGTGTCCTATTTTTATTAAAACTAGCATGTTATCTCCCTCGCAGGTTTATAAAACATTTCATTAAACATTTAAAATAGAGCGAGGCTATGAACTCACATTGGTGTGGGAAGGCGGTTTATCGGCAATTAGGATGTATAGTACGTGCCTCGATCATGGGATACCTAGACAAATAATACTCGGCCTTAGGCTATGCCCAATAACTTTATAAAAGTTGTTATGTATATGTAATGATGTCATAACATGATGATCAAGTGTGGTTTTATCATCTTACAACATTATTAGTTGTAAAGTATTAGTTAACTTAGGCTTATTATACTAGTTACACTAGTTTTAGCCCATTCACACATTAAGACCCAATAAGCCCATTAAGAGTCCAATATCAATTTAATAGTCCATTTATCTTTTTAAGACCATGCTCATACTCATATGTTGGGCCCAAGTGGGTTAAGCCCATGAATAAATCCATTAGTGTTAAGCCAAACTAGTTGGGCAAATGGTCTAATAAGGCTACTTTGGCCCATTATGGTCCATAAGTTAGGTTTATCAGTTTTTACTTGTCAAATGTGTTTACATATACGTATATAAGTTATAAAAATGTTACATTAAACAGGTCCGACCGTCTAAGTTTTATTTGGCGAAAACGCTAATCTTTTAGTTTTAGCCGAAAAGACGTAAAACTTATATATATAGTTTTATAATTTTAGAAAACATTTGAGTTTTACTTTTATAAAATGCCATGTTTATTTATTATATTATACAACTCATTTTATAAAAATTATTATTAGTTAGTGGGTTGTATATATTTATTTTATAATGATATTTACTTGAGTGCTCTTTTTATACTATATAGTTTATTTACAAATCTGATTACTAATGTCACTTCCACCATTTTTGCCATATCTTGAGTTCTACTAGGAGATAGAAGCTCAAATTTGAGAAGAATAAACTACATGATGTGTGCTATAAATAACTCTCTTATCAATCATCTTCTAAGTATTTTAAATAATTCGTCCAATACAGACTATGCAGATTTCTACCTCAATAGTATTTTGATCATATCTTGCTCATTTTGATGATTCCATTGAGTGGTCAACTCACCACATATGTAAAAATCATATATCTGTCCGTATATTTAATAATCTAAGCCATTTTACCAAGTTATCATATTGATACTTACTGTTTTATACAGCCTATTTAATTACCAAGATTTTAACATCTTTACTTGTTGATTTTAGCCTTTTTAACTTAATCTATTAATACAAAATCCCCACATAATATTTTGATCATGATTCATCATCATATACATATACATTTATAAATAAAATACATGATTACATTTACAAAATAACAAGATGATAGAAGAAATGATCTTGTTACCAACCAATATAGTAAAAAGGTTAAGAACAAGACTTGGTTTTTGATAACCAATCTTATGAAATATCAAGACCACTTTGAGATCACCTAGAATATGAAGACACCTTGAGAAAATCACCCCTAAACTCCTTTGAAAACTTATTTTTAGTTGTTAAGATCACCTCAAATCACCATGTATTCAATGGGTTATCATCTTATGTAAGTTATACATAAGATTTGTGGTTAAAATTTTTGATGAGTGGGGTGTTTGATGATGATTATGGGATGGCAAGGGGAGAGCCAAGAGAGAGAGTTTGAGTGGTTGTGCATGTATGAGATGAGAGGAAATGGTTTATGTTAGCTAGTTTGTTGGTTTTGTGGTTTAGTAAGACTCTAAGGATAAGTGTCCATAGAGTGTATGTTAAGTTGACACCACATATGGTGTTGTGGCTTGTCTTTGGCCGCCCATAGTAGGGTTGAGACAAGTGTAAACTTGTGTCATCTTGAAGGTCTATGAAATATTGGCCTATTATACATGATTGATTAGATTAATTAGGTGGATTGAATTGATTAATAAAATAAAGAAGATGAAGGGAGATGAGGGTGTAGAGAGAGAAAGGAGAGAAAAGAGAAGAGTAGAGAGAGAAAGTAAGATTGATTATCAAAAATATGAAATCACCAACCCCTCCTAACATGCTAGGAGGGGATATATATATCCCACCCTACATGTGGGCTATATGGACTATACATTTACTAAGTAGATCACGAGCCCATTACATAATTATCGTTGGAGCGATCGATCCTTCATAAATACGTAAAAACGTATTTCCAACAATCTCCCCCTAAGGGAGGTCGCTCCAAGTTACAAAGTTCTAAATATTCTATATCTCGTGATCTATGCTAACTAATATGTGACCGAGACTTTATTGGGAAAAACGTATTTCCAACAATCTCCCCCTAAGGGAGGTCACATCTTTTTACAAAATCTTAAACCTAGCATCTATGCTTGAGTCTTCAACCTTGTTCTTGTGAATATGCTTGATGTGGTCTTTGACTTAAGTCTTGAGCATGTTTTCTTGCCTTGACCTTGTGCATTCATCACTTGTGACATTCGCCTCTTCGTGACTTCATGTTCCACATACTTATTCCTTTAAATTATTGAAAGCTTCAGAGTTTGATACAGCGGAAGACTTGACCTTCAGACTTTCTTGAATTTGTTGAAGTACTAATTGTATGTAGTATAAGCATGTGGTGACGACTTCTTCTGGATTGTACACCGCAATGCCACCTTCTTGTTACGCTGCATAAGATAGTTAGCAACAAACAATATACACGGATGAAATGGCCTTGAACATTTCATTCTAATTCGGTAGCATTTTACCTCCGGTCGGTGAAGACTGTTGGACGATATTAAATATCGTACTTGTGGCGGGTAGTTTCAATAATGAACCTCCTTGACAAGATTTCACGGGTAAACCCGTTCTCTTTACTCGACCGTCTAAAGCTGACTGTGAACGTAAAGAGTGAATCATTTGGATAATATTATCCGCATGATTTGAAGCCTTCAATTCATGTTCCTAGAACAAGTGAAGTTCAATTAAGAACCGCACCATCGTTGCTTTCCAGTTGTCACTAGCTTGATTCATATAGAATCTTGTAAGTTACCTACCAAGTGCTGTTTGATGTTAACACTAGAAGGATTTCCATTCGTCACTGTAAATACTTAATAGTATTACTCTGAATGTTCTGGCAAGATCACTAAGATATTGTGTAGCGGCCTGGAACGTGTTTAAATTCATTTAAGAATTAAACCACTGTTGCTTTCCAGTTATCACAAGTTTGATTCATAAAGAATCGCACAAGTCACCTACCATAGCTTTTTGATATTCGCTCAAGATAGATTTCCATCTTTATTGTAAATACTTTCGTATTACTCAGATGTTCAGGCAAGATCATGAAGATTTTGCGTAGGACTCTTAAGATCTTTCTTACTTTTCACAGTGTATGGAGAAGCAAGGAAATATTAAAGTGTGTCCTAATGAGATATTTGATGATCTCAAATGGCTCTAGACTCGATCGTGCATTTTGGATTTTAGTGATCGGAGGCTGGAGAGGAGTGCCACCTTTTCAATACCAATTTATTCGGAGTGAATAAATCAATAGATAATGTGTTGTCTCCGTGTGATTAAAACAAATATCTTTTGAGAGATATCTGAGTTAGCTGGGATGGGTTGTGCCTTGCATCACTGGGTCCATGATGTCTATCTTCAATATCGAGAATCATAAATGATCTCAATAGCATATGAATTGACCCGGTTTCTGCCTAAGTTGTAAGGAGGGCTACTTTCTTTACACCCTTTATCTTTACAATTCTTTTTCATTCTTCAACCCCTTCAATGCTTACCAATACGTCATAACTAGCACCTTGTTGTGATTGTTCCAGTGCTAACTTAAGTACTTGGTCGGCATTCAGCTACATTCACAATCTTTCTCCATCTTTCCTAAGGACTACTATTTCTAGCTATGGAATGTCCTTGGGAAGATTCCTCCGGTTCTAGAGAAATCATTGGACTTTAACCTTTCCTACCATCCTTATGTTACCACAATCTTCACCGTCGTGAATAGAGATGTGTTGGGTAAGTGTATGTCACCATGAAATCCAATTTGAAGTGCAAATCCATTTTGCTCCCCCTTAACATATGCCACGATATCCGAAAACATTTCGCACATGTCGGGATGAGCTAACACGTTAAGTCAAACCATTTGTAATTAATCATTTCCCATATTAAATCACATTTTCTCCCCCATATTAAAAATATTAACCCAATCGATGTTTTTAATATCAATTGATTTAATAGCATTTTAAGAAAATTTGGGAAGAAAAATGCAAGGCCAAGTATCTTCATGAGTTACACAAGCTCCCCCTCAAATTAATGAGGGTATACTTGAAACGTAAATTAAATACCTTTTAAACACAAGTGTAAGGTATTTATCACGTGCAAAGATCATATATGATAATGAATTCACAATATTAGCAATTTACGAGGATGGACCTGAATGATGGAGAACATCATATGAAAGAAGCACATGGTTCTTGTTCACGAATGTTGGTCTTCCTCGTAACTTCTGAAATTATCTTCCCCTTTACACCACATGGACAATTGATATCGTTGTCTTGACACCAACTTCTAAACTATGGCACTTTCAGCATCGAAGATTCTGAATGCTAGACAATTGCTCCCCCTAAATTGTTGACCCGTGTTCTACTTAAAGAGCTGTATCGTTTGAGTAGTCACATCGTCTAGTATGTAGATATCAATTGCAACAAAATTCGGATTGTGGAGTTGATAACTTCGGATTTTGAAGTCAAAGCTTTCCGGTGAAATGCTTGACTTCAATGTGAAAAGCGGGTTACTATCGGAAATAATAGCAAACCATATGGAGCATGTTTTAAATCGTTTAAACTTCTGCTCGAACTTTATTTACAACCCCGTGTCATTATTGAACGACATTTCTAGGTTCGTAAATATTATCGATTCCAGAAGACATGCTCTTTTTATCAAAACATATTTGAACACACAATTTTAAAAGATTTAGAAAAACCTTTTGAAAAATTCTTGAAAAATTGTGTTCATAGTTTTGAAAACCACCAATTACTTGAGCTTAAGATGTTGAATATCTTAAAAGCGAGCTCAAGTCCGAGAAGTTGTAAACTTCCCGTTATTAAGGATAAGTTACCATCGGCGATAAACTTTCCTTTTATCTGAAGGACGAGTCCTAAGCTGACATTTACTTAGGAGTCGTTTTCATGAGCTTGAAAACTTTGACTGTTTTAGCGGAAAGCTCATGACCGAGAAAGGTTAATTTCTCGTTATGAGGAAAAGTTCTCTTATTTAAAAGATACACTTTCCTTTCTGAGCTTAAAACTTCGAATGTTTTAATACAAGCTCATGACCGAGAAAGGTGAATTTCTCGTTAAGAGGATAAGTTATCATAAAAGATAAACTTTCCTTTATTATAAGTTCGAGTTACAGTCTGACATTTAACTGTAAGTCATGTACACGAGCTTAAAACCTTTGAATGGTTTTAACGTAAGCTCGTGTCCGAGAAAATTTAATTTCTCGTTAATGAGGATAAGTTTACCATCGGCGATAAACTTTCCTTTCTTGGAAGTCCGGGGCATAAACTGTGATGTGATTATACGCCATAGTGCATGAGCTTAAAAACTTGGAATGTTTTTGATTAAGCTCATGCCCGAGAAAAATGAATTTCTCGTTGTTAGGATAAGTTTATCATCGGCGATAAACATTCCTTTCTTTGAAGAACGGGTTACAATCTATGATCTGACTGTAAGCCTCAGTGTAAGCTTTAACCATGAATCCCCTAAGATACTAGTTTCTCTGATATCTGCTTCTTCAGCAACCAAACTCTAAGAGTGTCCTTAGTTGAACGGTATACAACGATTGGACTGCTTCGTTCTTTTGGAACATCAACTTTGGGACCTACATTCTCATTAGGAATTTGCATGCTTTGACATGGGTTAGCGATATCAATTATAGAAGCACATGGGGGTTCACAGTTGGTTTTACTTGTGTCAGAGGTGACCTGAGTAGATGATTCACTTATCTTAGTTGGCAAACGTTTCCTTTTATAGAAAACTTTAAGTTCAGGTTTAAGTGATGTATCATCTTTTTCAATTTCCTCCCTAGCAGTCTTAGTAGAGTCGGAGATTATCCTAGTTAAAGGGCACTCGTTTCTTACAAGAGTGAAAGTTCTACCAGTGGGGCGCTACATTTTACCAATGGGTTTGATTTTAGCTACCCACTAGGATTTAAGTCTAGCACGGGAGTTCACCTCATTAAGCAATTTTTTGATACAGGAATCATGATTGGTTCTAAGACACATTTCCTACATGTTTTACAAGTAGCATATTTAATGTCCGAGTAATTCCTAGATGATTGATCGATGCTCCTAGGAGACGTCATGCTACGATTAGCAGTGTTGGGTAATCTAGAAGGCATCTGACTAGGTTGGACATTGCTATCTCTTGCATGTGTCTTTTCTTAGCTTCCCCAAGACCAGATTTATGGAAAACGTCATTTGAACTAGTTCTAGACGAGGTCTTGGTATTTTTAGGGAAACTAGAGGCAATCATGTTATTAGGTCTTGCTAAAACTGATTTAGTCACATTAGGCCTAGTTGGTGGAGTGACTGTTCTATAAATATGACCCAAATCAACTTGGGAGGCAAACCGCAGTCTCGAGGATTGTGGTCGCTCGGATCTAAATACAGTAGGTTGTCTGACAATCGGTTGTTTGACGAACTGATTTGTAGGCGGTTTCCCCAAGATTGATGGTTTTTCACGCTTAGTGTCCACACTAGGTCCTTTATTTTTCCTTAATTCATTTTTCAACGCAACTATAGCAAAAACCTTTTCCTGAACATGAGCCTTTAACGTTTCATTTTCTTTGAGCAATCTATCTCGGGATGCCAATTTAGACTCTAGTAACTGAATTTGTTTCAAAAGATTATCCTTTTCAGCTTTAGAATCTAAAACTTTTTGATCCAGTTTTCTTTCAAGAACAACGTTTGACTTTTCAAGTTTTTCAAAGTATGTTTCAAATTTGTCCGTTTTCTTAGAAAATTCAAGTTTGGCATCCTCAAGGTCTTTTGATTGTTGAGCTAAAATCGTTTCGAGCTCTCTAATCTTGGAATCAAGAGCAGTTATAATACAATTATCATGATGTACTATAACATTCTGAACAATCTCTCCCCCATTATGACTTACATCGGATGAATCAGAAGTGGTATTGCTATCACTCGTTTCCATCCCATGTTTGTCATAATTAGGTTCAGAATTCTCAATATGCGGCATATCATCAGCATATACATCATAAACAACATTACATTGTACCATGTTTGCAGGCTCTTCGTCATAAACAGGTAATGTGTCATCAAGAGGGATCTCGTGAACATTCCCCAACGTGCCACTAGTATCATGTTGTCCTCCTGATTCCGTGCTCTTGCCATCATTAGGCTCCAAGTTGTCAACCGTATGACTATTCTCCTCTTGCATCTACATCATAGATTCTTGCACTCCATTATTATACGCTTGCTGAAGTCGAGATCTTTCATAATTCGAAGACGAGACCGATGTCATGAGTTTCAATATTGTATCACGAAAAACTCGAAGCTCGGTATGTGTATCTCGAAGAAATGATTGGCAAATCACTGAACTTTCAGACTTGATGATATTGAATTGGAGGAAAGGCGTGAGTTGTGTCACAAGAGCCTTATAAGAAAGTGTCGATGCAGAGTGATTAAAGTTTTCATTGTTGAGTTGCTCGGCAAGTTGGGTCAAAGTGGTGAATATTGAGTCGATGAATATATGACGATCTTGACCAAAGATCGTCACAAATTCGCTTCCTCCTGGAATCCATGAAAGAGTGACAAGATGAGACTGAAGCATTCGAAATGACGTGATGCCACTTTCTCTAACTTTCTCTTGCAAATTTTGCGATTCTCCCTCGTTTGATGTCGAATTCAAAAAATCCATTGAAAATTTGATGACAAGTTCTTGGTTCTTTGATTGGAAAAATATCTTTCGCTCGGCTCAATAATTTTTATCGGCTCAAATGTTGATAAAATAAACCGGAGACCCAGTAAAATTCGGCTTACTCTAAAAATAAAGCCCGTCAACAAATTAAACCAACCAGATTATTTTTGCGACATTAAGAAATTTGAATTGATCATCCCGAATCCTAAATTCGATTGCAAACAATACTCGACCCACTATATACTTTCGTGAAATGATTAATCGATCCGCAAACCGACTGAAAAATCGAATAAAATCTTATTTTTTGATTAAGAATAACATTTAGCCCAAACAGATTTACAAAAGTAAGGCCAAATCCCAGTTTAGGCTCAAGACTTACTGTCCCCAAACAAAAGTATACACAAACGTGTAAAGAAAATAAAAATAAAAAGAAAACCCAATAACAGTTTTCGAGTAAACAAACGTTGCGAGTAGTAAACCACGTGAATATCACAAATGTGTAATTAGTAGTGAACCACGTGGTTGATGTATCTTCGTAAACTCCGCCCCACTTGTTTCATATAAATCTCAACAGATACTTAGCCTCACTTAACAGATACGTGACAGACATATTTTTATTAAAAAATACGTGGCCCCACTCACTTTCTCTCGTTAAATCCGCCCCTCATTTTATACAATTATACACACAATCACGTAGTAAACTCACCTCCTCAAACTCTCCGCCTCTTTCTTCTTATCTCAGTCAACCACAAATAATACTCCTCTAATCTCAAATCACAAATCAAATTTCATATGACCATCTCAATCATCTCTCTAAACCAAAAAAAATAACCCAATCTCTACGTAGATTCAGTTTTACCAGCCCCTAATCCCACGAAAGAATCCAGCACTCTTGATACTTGAAGAAAGAACGAGGCTCCACAAGAGAAACGACTTCAAGATCTTTTAATTAAGGTCTTGGGTAGGTGTTAATTCGTGGTTATTTATCGAGTCTTTCTATCATCTGTCGAGTCTTTCTGGCTAGTGATGTTTTTCTTTGATTGATTGATCGAATTAAAGAAAGATTGTAACAAAGTTGTTATAAATCTTCTTTATTTTCGTAGATTAATGACAGATCTGTGATGAAATGCTCATTTTCGTGTTAGATCTTAATTGATCTATGCATGCATAACGAAATGATTCTAAGATCAGGTTGTTTTCTGTTTAGGTCGAGGGTGAGGGTTTGTGCAGTTTGGTGATGTTGTTCGAGGGTGTGGGTTCGAGGGTGATGGGTGTGTTGGAGTCGTAAGTTTGAGTGGTAGTCGAGTGTGTCCGAGTGTTGAGTCCGAGAGTTGTGAGAGAGGGAGTCAAGTGTGAGGGTTTGTTTTGAGTTTAGTTTGTTTGCGGTTGTAGGGGGAGTTACTGATGAGAGTTGATTGGACGAGAGGTGAGTCGAGTCGAGTTTATGGACGAGAGGGGAGTCTTTGGTTTGATGAGTCTGTTGGTTGGTTCGAGAGTGGTGTTGAGATGGTCGTTGTATCGAGTCTGTTGGGAGTGATTAATTTGTGAGGTTTGACCGATAGTTGTGTTTGTGTGATGTCGAGAGTGTCAGGCCTGTGTGGTGTGTTTGTGTTTCGAGGCTGTGTAGATTTGAGGGTGTGGGTGAGGGGGAGTCTTTGGTTTGAGGGGTGTGGGTAAGGGTAAGTTTTTCAAGTCTGGGTGAGAGTCGGGTGTGGATGGGGGTGTGTTTGTGACTCGAAAATGGGTGAGGATGAGAAATTTCTTGTTGTCAGTCGAGAGTCGAGTCTTGAGGGTGGGAGTTTTCGTGTGGTGGTCTTTGGTGAGTTTTATTACCGTTGTGTTTGAATCGAGTAAAAAGCTTCAATCGGAACTTGTTCGTTCGGAACCTGTTCGTTCAGAACTTGTTCGTTCGGAACATGTTCGTTCGGAACTTGTTCGTTCGGAACTTTCTTTGATCCGGAACTTTTGTTCGGAAGAAACTGATTCGGAACTTTCTTTGATCCGGAACTTTTGGTTCGGAAGAAACTGATTCGGAACTTTATTTGATCCGGAACTTTTGGTTCGAAAGTAACTGATTCGGAACTTTCTTTGATCCGGAACTTTTGGTTCGGAAGAAACTGATTAGGAACTTTCTTTGATCCAGAACTTTTGGTTCGGAAGAAACTGATTCGGAACTTCTTTGATCCGGAACTATCTGATAAGTCTGTGTGTTGATAAGGGACTGATAGACTGAAAAATGATGAATGACAGTTTTGACAGTTGACAGTTGGACTGAAACAGATAAATGACTGATACCAACAGAAAACTAATTGGATAAAAAGATAAAAAATAAAATACTTTAAAAAGTTGAAAAATAAAAACTTTAATAGTAATGAAAATAAAAAATAAAAAATACACAGACTTCACTTTTCACTTCAAGAAAGATAAGAAATAATAAAAAATAAAAAAAAATTCAATCAAAAATTTAAACAAAAAATTTCAAACAAAAATTCAATCAAAATAGAAAGGGTTTTATCAATAAAAATACAAAATTAAAAAGAGAAAACACAAACTTTTTATAAAAACACAAACTTTTTAAGATTTGATAATAAAAGTTTTTTGATTTTTGTATAAAAATTTGTGATTTTTATCTAAAAAGTAAGTAAATCTAAAGATTTGACTATGATTTAAAGCCTAAAAATACAAACTTTTTAAGATAGAAGCTTGATTAAATTAAAACCCACCAAAATCAATAAAAAATAAAAGCAAGAATAAACCAATCAAACTTTGGCTCTTGATACCAATTGAAGGTCTACGTAATACTTGGCCTATTCTACATGATGGATTGGATTGATAAAGTGGGTTGATTAATTGATAAATATAAGGAAGATGAGAAGGAGATGAGGGTGTAGAGAGAGAAAGGAGAGAAAAGAGAAGAGTAGAGAGAGAAAGTAAAGATTGATTATGAGAAAAATGAAACCACCAGCCCCTCCTAACATGCTAGGAGGGGATATATATAGTCCACCCTACATGTGGGCTATATGGACTATAGATTTACTAAGTAGATCACGAGCCCATTACATAATTATCATTGGAGCGATCGATCCTTCATAAATACGTAAAAACGTATTTCCAACACATCTCCACTAATTTACGGGTACTCCTCGATTCTAGTTTCGTCGATTTACGTGCCCTCGGGTCGACTTACGAAAAACGTTTCTATAAATTATGGATCTACGACACAAAACGATTCTAATAAAAAAATTGTCTCATTAAAAACGGAGCACAAAAGCGTAAATACGTAAACCTAAGGTTTCCGGTTTAATCGTAAAAGACGCTAAATTATGCACGTAAGTCTTAATTTCTTCTCGTAAATTTGCGAGTTTATGAGCCAACACAAAATAAAATTCCAAAATAATATTCAAGAATAAATTTATTATCTGAATGTCAAATGTTACAAAAACGGAGTATGTAAACGTAAACACGTAACGTAGAGTTCTTCGGTTTAGACGTAGTCGATGCTACTTTAAGACGTAAACCCCAATTTCTTCCCAAAGTGAGTGAGTTGATAATTTAATAATAAAATAATGATTATAAAATAATACTTGAGAATAAAATACCGACCTCAAATTGACGGATTGTCATAGAAGGATCTGAAGATTATATAGTTTGTTGTGATGTGTTTCATAAGGGTTATGGAGTTGTGGTATTTGCTTTGAAATTGTGAAAATATTACTTGTACGGAATCAAGTGTGTAGTAATCAAGGATCATAAGAGTTGTCTCATATTCAATTTCTTGGGAATGCAAAGGAGATGAATAGAAATGTTGGGAATAAATTATAGCCAGTTCACTTGAGCACTGACACGAGTAAATCAAGCGTTGATAGGAAGAAAACAAACGCTGATAGATCAAGCGTTGACAAGAAGAAGTCAAGCGTTGATAAAGTGAAGACAAGCACTGATGGGAAGATATGGTCTACGCATATATTGTTTCTAGCATGTTTCTAGTAAAGATATGTTCAACTTTGTATTTTCTATAATTATCTTTACCTAGAATAGTTGATACGTAGATTATTGTACAAGGCTTCTTATGTCTATAAAAGAAGACCTTTAGGTTATTGTTCATATAAGTTTTCATACGTTAAACACTTTCATTATAAACAAGTTTGTTATCATTAATCAAAGTGAAAGTTTGTTTACATCCTTGTGTGTTCTTGTTTAAGTGTTAATTCCGCATAACACTTAGATTACATTATACATATACAAAGATTTCTCTACGTGTATAACTTGATCTAATCTCGTATACATAAAGCTAAATCGATCTAAGTTTGGGATCAACAAGTGGTATCAGAGCTTGTTGAGAAACTTTTGATCTTAAAGAACACAAGAACCCTAAAATCACCAAAACCCTAATTTTCTCAAAACCCTAAAAACATCATGTCCAATCCAGAAGTAAACCCCTCCTCCTCAAATCCAAACATCAAGATTCCCATGCTTGATGCAAACAACTTTGAGCTATGGAAGTTCAACTTTGAGAAATATTTGGGGATCTATGACGACACTCTCTGGGAGATTATTGAATATGGAAACACATTTGATAAAGCTCAAAAGATTGCTGATGCCATTGCTACAAGAACTGTTGTTACTGGATGTCCAGAAGCATATAAGAAAGAAAAACCTGGTGATGGTAGAGCTGTGTCTGCTGAAGACATAGAAAAGAGAAGGGTTGATATGAAAACCCTAAACATTCTGAAACTCTCTTTGGGACAAGAGAACCAGCATAACTACAGAGGTTATGATTCTACAAAAGACCTTTGGGCAGCTCTTGAAGTTGCATATGGTGGAAATGATGATACTAAAGAAGAGAAGAAGAAGCAACTCATGCATGAGTATGTTATTTTCAAGGCTCAATCTAATGAGAAGCTTAGCTGTGTGAGAAGCAGACTACTTGACATTACAAGCAAGCTGTCCTTCATGGGGCCATAACTTGGTGATGTTGACATTAATGCCACTTTTCTCAAAAGTCTTGGTGATGCGTGGAAGATTGAGGCAAGATCTATTCTTGCCAATAATACTCATAAAAGTTCTACTTTTGATGATATCTACAACAAACTGAGGCTGTTGGAAGATGAAACTCTTTTGGAGCATGGAACTAAGTCTACTAATAGCAACATGGCCTTCTTCTCACATAGTGAAGGCCAATTTGATCAGAAGGACTCTTACATGCACCCAGTTACTGGATCTACATGTGTCAACGCTGGAACATATCCTGTCAACGCCTCAAATTCAGACGCTGACACATACAAAATTGACTCACCAAGAGTTAAGCCTGCTGGTTTGGATCTGGATATTGTGTGTGCATATATTGCTTCTTTGCCCAATGGTTCAGTGATTACATATGAGGACCTTGAGCAAATAAGTGATGAGCACTTGGAGGAGATGGATATTAAGTGGAACATGGCTCTTGCTAGTATAAGAGCAAACAGGTGGAATAGGAGGTTTAAGAAGAAGATGACCTTTAATGCAAAGGACACTGTTGGATTTGACAAATCCAAGGTTGAATGCTATAATTGTCATCGTATGGGGCACTTCATGAGGGAATGCAGATCTCAAAGAAGATCTGATGCTGGCAAACCCTCAAGTCAAACTGTTAAGGCTCAGGATCCTAAGGCCATG
Source organism: Glebionis coronaria (assembly GCA_025667525.1). Classification (NCBI taxonomy): domain Eukaryota; kingdom Viridiplantae; phylum Streptophyta; class Magnoliopsida; order Asterales; family Asteraceae; genus Glebionis; species Glebionis coronaria. The sequence continues at coordinate 838,922 of JANFOE010000468.1, forward strand.
GTTACAGTGCAAGAATATGATGGTATGGGATGGGATTGGAGCTATATGGCTAAGGATGGGGAAGAGTATAAAGCTTTGGTTGCTGAGATAGAAGAAGAAGAGCATGTTCAATATGCTCTCATAGCACACTCCTCCTCTTCATCATATAATGAGGTATACGATGATGCTTTTTGTATTAAGGGTTGTAGGTTAAATACTGAAAAACTTAACAAAGAGGTGTTAAGATTGTTAGATAATGTGAGTACTGAGAGATGTAAATTACGTAACTATCAAATTGCTCTTAACTCAAACTGAGAAAACAATTTCTGAGTACAAGAAAATGGAATTTGACTTAAAAGATAAAATAAACATCTTAAAACATGAGTTAAATGTTAGTAATGATGTTAGGAACATCATGGAAAGGGTTAATGGTAAGTTATAGGCTAAATTAAATGAGGCTATTAAGAATAAGGATAATGTTGACCTTAAAATTCAGAGATTTGATAAGGCCTCACAAACCCTAGGTGAATGTGTTAATAAATAAAGGGATCCTAAGGACATGACTGGGATTCGGATGAAAGATTATACTGTTGTTACACCACCAGTTGGGGACTTTTATGGTGTCCAAAGAAAAGACCTATCTTGGACTGGTTTACCAGAACTCCAAGAGGAGGAATTCATTCCTCCACCAAGAGTCATCACCCTAGTTGAAGAGTATAGACAAAAGTTGACTGACTTGAATGAATGGAAGAAAGCCAACCCTACCTTGTTTGTCAAGGGTGGCTTGTTATGTGAAAGTCCAAATGAGTCAACCCCTATTAAGATAACTAACCCAATCACTGGCAAGAATGTTGACATTGGCTCAAACACTGTTAGAAAACCTAGCATCAAGTATGCAGAAATGTATAGGAATACTAGGTCACCTAAAAGCCAAGTTAGTAATGATGGAACAGGATTTTTCTCTTCTAGACCTAGGGTTGTGTCTAGAAAAGCCTGTTACACTTGTGGTAGCTTTTGACAAGAAGAAGTCAAGTGTTGATAGAGTGAAGACAAGCACTAATGGGAAGATATGGTCTACGCATATATTGTTTCTAGCTTGTTTCTAGTAAAGATAAGTTCAACTTTGTATTTTCTATAATTATCTTTACCTAGAATAGTTGATACGTAGATTATTGTACAAGGCTTCTTATGTCTATAAAAGAAGACCTTTAGGTTATTGTTCATATAAGTTTTCATACGTTAAACACTTTCATTGTAAGGAAGTTTGTAATCATTAATCAAAGTGAAAGTTTGTTTACATCCTTGTGTGTTCTTGTTTAAGTGTTAATTCTGCATAACACTTAGATTACATTATACATATACAAAGGTTTCTCTACCTCTATAACTTGATCTAATCTCGTATACATAAAGCTAAATCGATCTAAGTTTGGGATCAACAAGAAAATCATCAATTATAAATTTCAAGTACTTGAGTATGTTGGTGGTTGTGAGTGTGAGTGATCATGACTACGAGATTCGCTACCATCTGGAAAAGGCAAATGTGGTAACTAATGCACTTATCAGGAAGGAAAAGGAAAAAGCCTCTAAGGTTTGAGTTTTGGTGATGATAAGAAGTGTGGATTTGATAGAAAGGATATTGAAATTTTAAGTTAGTGGTCTTATTTGAGAAGGATGTCAAGGTAAGTGGTTTCAACATTTTGTCAAACTTATGGAAAGGATTTTGTTGTAAAGTCAAGTGAGACATGGTATATTGAGCACTCCTAACATACCTGAGTTAAGAGTGCAAGAGTTAGTGATGAAGGAATCTCGTAAGTCAAATAATCAATACATTCTGATTTGGATAAAGGTGAAAGTTGAGTTGAGCACTGTGTGTTATACAAAGACTGATGGACAGAGTGAAAGGAAGATTCGAACATAGGACTATTGTCTTGCCCTTGTGTGGGATGGAATAGGCACTTAAACAATTGATAGTACTATCGGGGTTGACACCCCTATCCGACACAAAAGTTAGTACGCTAAGTGCGCTGCTCGGGCGGATAACTTGAATAAGAGACAAGGTAAAATTTACAACGATTACCTTAAGAGGGGCAATGGTTTCACTTTATAATTGCCGTCCTTTTGGCAGATGATTGGTCATAATGGGTCGGTGTCATGAGCTTAAAAACAATTGTATAGCTGATTCTATAAGATGAAATGGCTGACAATAGATTGTGTGCACGACAATTCTATTAAATGATTATGATTGATTTTTCTCTTGTGTTAAAATATTGTTTTTGAAAACCTATAGACTTTTTCAACCGTTGTGTTGATGATTTTAAGCATGCATTTCAGGTGATTGAAGTTGATAGATGGCGGAGCTTGCTGGAGAAGGATTGAGGGTTGCTTTTGTGGTTGATGAGTCTAAACCTAATTTCTTTCTCTTGTCATAAAAGTAGTTATGTTTTGTCATACATTTTGGTAAAAATGTTCGTTTATTGGTTGAGATATTTGGGGGACCGAAACGCTACTCTGATTATTAAACTCTTCTTTTAATTGGGATCGACGGTTTTAGACATATGGTTAAATTACTTTCTTTTATATTTGAAATGTCTCATTTTGAGATCGTTAAAAGTGAGTTGTGTAATGATGTTTGAGTTTAGCACCCAAATGTGTATTTTCGCTGCGCAATGTATTTTGGGGGTGTTAAAGTCATGTCGATTATTAAACGAAAAAAGTATTGACATTACGGATGTGAAAGCTCAATTACAAGAAAAGGACATGGCAATGGGGAAAGTTGAAGAAACTCATTGCTAAGATGGGTGGGAAAATTGTGGAACCTAGAGTTGTAAAACCTGTTGTTAGACAACCCAATGCGTACAAAGTGACTAAACCCTCTGTCTTAGGAAAACCCTCTGCATTTTCAAATTCTTCATTTGCAAAATATTTATTTTCCCCCAAGACGGATGTGAAGGATAGATTACTACATATTAGTCCCAAAACGGATATTCGAGCACAAAGCACAAATATGATCAAACCAGGGATGTCTAGATTGGCCACTAAACCCACACACAACAAAGAAAGTCAATCGAATCAGACTTCTAGAAACACTAATTGACGTGTGTCTTTTACTACAGGAGTAATCCCCGCTGCTAGTGTAAGCCGGCCTCTGCTTAAGAGCACTCAAATGAATGATAAGGTTTGGCAAAACAAGAGTCAAGAAAAGATGAAGAAAGTAGAAGCCCACCCTAGGAATTTGAATGTTTCTAAGAATAAAACTTCTATAATCGCATGTAATGACGATTTGAATGATTCGAATGCTTTAAATGCTTTGAATGTTAAGTTTGTTTGTGTGAAATGTGGAAAATGTGCTAATGCTAAGCATGCTATGTGTGCTTCGAATAATGTCAAAGGCGTAAATACTAGAACTAAGAAGCAATTTATGATTCCTATTAGTGCTAGTAACCCCAAACGCAAAGTGAACCATTCTAGTGCAACCCCCCCCCCCCCCAAGAAAAGTATTGCATCAGACTCCACTACTGAGAACTCTAGAAACAAAATTAGGGAATTATATGAGTCTGCTAGCAAGTTGTGGAAATGGTGGTTTTCTAATCATTGTCCTTCAGGATATAAATGGATGCCTAAGGTTAGGAATCAAAATGAGACAACGAGCGTTAGTGTGCCTTTAAATGTCGAAACTAGGGAAACTAATGATTCGGAAATCACAACTAACATGGAATCCAATTTAGCATATGCTCCATCATGTTCTAAATCTTCTGGAGGTGATAGAAATAATTCTCTTCATACTGGAATCCCGTTGGACGAAGCACATGACAGGGAATCTCAAGCTTCTAATTAACTTTGTTGAGAAGTTCCTGGGTACGGTTTGATTCGAAAATGATCAATTTGCACCGATCCTAGGATATGGACATTTGGTTTAGGGGAATATTATAATCAAAAGGGTATACTACGCCCAATGAATCAATCACAATCTTTTCTCAGTTGGTCAATTCTATGATATCGATTTGGAGGTTGCATTTCGAAAGAAGACATGTTTTGTTCGTGATTATGATTGGAATGATTTACTCACCTGTTCACGGGGTACATATCCTTACACAATATCACTTCAAGACACAACTTCCACAACTCCAATTTTCTTCATGGCTAAAGCTTCTGTAACGCCCCCATTCTTACCTTGACGCAGCGGAATAATATTTTTGGGATATTACTTCATGATACGAAAGCACAGTAATAGAATAACAACTCAAAAGAGTGTTTAAATAAATTTTATTTATTCTTTATTAATTATCATTTACCATTATCATTCAAAATCATAGATTTTCAGTAAAATAATTTGTACATACTTTGTACATCAAAGGTTCTCGAGATCTAGAAACTAAGTTTGAATGATAAAAATTCCCAAGTCTAAATCTTTCCACGTCATCATTATGTTGCTCCATGGTATCAGTTATCAATATCTGAAATATATGCTTAAAGTCAACACAAAGGTTGAGTGAATCCATAGGTTTAAAATCATTTTGAATAAAAGATCCTTTTTCCCGAGCTACGTTGTTATTCGCTCGTAAGTTTAAAATAATAAATGAATCAATTTCACTAAGCTTATGATACCGCGACTAGACATATCAGTAACCAACAGATGCCCTTATGAGGAAGTCTGCCAAACTATCTTGAATAGCAAAATAAAGTATGCTTGTTTGACCACTAAGGTTCTAGCAAGTGCGACTTGCCTAGACAAGAGATGTCAGTCTCCAATAGTACTATTCACAATATTAGCGCTCATTCCTAGAAATGATTAGCGGTTCATAATTAAAAAGGGAATTCATAGGCAGCAGTAAACATAGTGTCAATGAACATATCGGAGAAGCATACCAAAAATACATGTATTCCAGTTTAGCATATATCCCCCTCACAGGTTTTCAAATATAAAACCCGCTTAAAATACATGAAACATTAAATACACGAAAACACGGATTAATTAAAACTTTATAACGAATTAATACATGACACGTATCATGAATATTTGATGTATAAATACAAGTATTACGTATATTATTATTTATTATATACAAGTTTTACGTATAATAAATAATGCACGACACGAATTAAAACAATTTTAAAACACGAACACGTGTCATGAATTTTTTAAAACACGACACGTAATTAAAACGCAAATAAAATGAAAAGTATATAAAGGGTGTTTGTTTGGCCGGTTATAGAAAACAAGGAGAAATAGCCCATGGCCCGACCCGTTAAGCAAATTAACAAGTAACAAAAAAACCAGGAGATTTCATTTGCTAGTTTTAACAAAAGAAAATAAAAACCTTAGCTCCTTGTGCTCTTGGTGCCGCGGGTTACACAAAGAAAAAGGAAGGGAAAAACAAAATTTGGTTGATTGATTCGAGTTTAGTTCGTGTTTGCTCTTCAAGATCATTATACGTTCGGTAGCCATAAACCTTTAATTTTTTCTTATATTTATTTTCTTTCTTTGATCATGAAATAATAATATTAATAAGAAGACATGATGAATTAGTAAATAAAACATGTATTTATCAAGATCAAATCGGGTTTTGGTTTGGTGTCAAAGAAACCGAGAGTTAAAGACTCTTGGTGTGGGTTATGTTCGGCCAACCGAACCCCATAAGGGGTCAGTGGCTGTTTTGTCTCAGCAGCCGTAACACCAAACAACCCCAGCGGTGGGGTGTTTGGCCTACCAGTGGCAACCAAGAGCATATAGCTCTCGGTGAGTGGGTTTGAGCCGACATCGGCTACCGGCTGAAGCGGTGAGTGTTTTGGGCAGGCGGCGACAAAGCCACAACCGCAAGGCTATGGTGGTGGTGTTTGTGGTTCAAGCATGCCGAGGCCATGGGGTATCGGTAAGGGCTATGTTCGGGGCTCGGGTACACAAAAACACACCAAGGGTGTGCTTGGTTCTTAGTTTTTTTATATTAAATTAAGACTTAGGTTATGTTAAATTATTTATTTAATCATGAAAATAACATGGCCATTAATTATATAAACAACAAACTTATAATAATTATTGTATATAATAATTCATGATAAATTACATATCACATTTAATTAATTTAATTAAGGCTTAGCTTAATTATTTAATTACATTAAATCCACGGTATAATTAAATTAATTATAACACTTATCAAGTTATGGTAAAGTATCTTTTATATTATAAGATTAAGTCCCATTATTAAATGGTGAGTCTTAATGATGTTAACAGTTAAATGCCAAATACATACAAAAAACTTCTAACAGTTAAATGAATGCCCAGTCCTAACAGTTTAATGCCCAATCTTAATGATGGGGTGTTGGGCATACGATCAATTGTTTCCAACAGTTACAATTCATAGTTACAAAATGATATAATAAATAAAGGACATACAAAAAGCTTATGGCAATATTATAAATTAGATTTCCATGGGTTGAGTTGCATCCATAACTAACCGGACAGGCCAAAACAAAAACTCAAAATGTCAAACAAAGTTGGAGAAAACACCAACAAAGTTCCTCAGCCCAATACCGAATTCTTCTTGGACAATCTTAAGGTGGGTGGAACTGGCACCATTGTTGTTATGTTATGCAGGATGTTCGATATCAATACACCTTCTGGACAATATTTAAGTACTGACTTCATCGTGTCTGATGCTAAGGTACCCTATTACATAATCTCTCATCATTAAGACAACAATTGGATGAAGCCTGATCATAACCTTTTTGCCGGGTAATATAATGCATTGTACTCCAAAGGCGAATATAGCCCACAATTTTATCAGACTGAAGGAGGGGGTGGTGTATTCAGTTAAAGACTTTTTTGTTCACCCGAATAAGGAAGAGTATCACATTATTAAGAATGCAGCTCTAATGATTGAATTCGACGGTGCAACGATCGTGCGAAAAACTTCTTCTACGTCTGGGGATTTTGTGAGATACCCATTCCAGCTTGAGGAGTTTGACAACATTGTACCTACAGAAAAGAAGTACTTTATTGGTAACTCTTATGTATGCAATGTTGTTTGTTATATTTAATAATACGCTTATAATGATAAACAAGTGAATGCCCCCTAGATGTCGTTGGTTATGTCACAAGTATAGGAAGGAGCACGACACAAAAGACCGGCTCAAGGACTCGGGAATTTTACCTTGCTAATAAAAGGTTAGAGCCATTGCCTTTAACTACCCAACCATGATATATATATGTGTATATGATAACGTGGTATATGCTTTTTTGTAAATCAGGGGCCAATCTTTGAGGGTGACATTGTGGGGTGCTCTTGGAGATTTGCTGATTGAAAAGAAAACAGAACACATTGGGTCTTATGCAGTTGTCCTAACATCAATGAATGCCAGATATTATAATAGTAAAAAACTTTATCCTGCGGTGATGTGTGTCCTATATCTAAAGCGGTATTGTGATTCTTAAATGTTTATCTCATACCTTTTAGATAAGCTTTCTCTCTCTAGCAGCTCATCAACCCAGATTCTAGACGACCCTGCAATACCTGTGTTGCATGAATATAAAGAAGAAATGAGGTACTTATGTGTGCATCATGTATCTGTAATGTTAAAAAGTTACTACATTCTAAAGCTTACCCTTCATTTGTTGCAGCGCTGAAAATTGCATGGAAGAGAAACGCTTTGCTGTTCATGGTGATCCATCCATACCACGAGATAGGAACCTAGAGAATCTGCTGCTATGGGCGCGTAATCACAAAATGGATGTAAGTCTTTTACTTTTGAATTTTGCTTGGGCAATCATAACCCATTGACATATGGATGGCCTGTGCAGTCTGCAACTTTCAACTGCATGCATAAGATTGACAATGTTCGAACAAAAAAAGGTTGGCATTATCCATCGTGTCGCAGTGAAAAATGCAAAAAAGGCACTACCCGTAAATAAGGCAGTTCCTGGTGCGAAGCGTGTAACAGCCCGGTTGAGTACCCAACCTTGCGGGAATGTTTTGCTTTTTCAGCATACTAATTGATAACTTCATATTCGTACCTACCATGTTCCATGTCCCACTTGCAGGTACCGTCTAGAGCTAGGAGTCTCCGACAAGACTGCAACAACTGTCGTTGTACTGTTTGATGAGATTGCTACAGCGTTAATCAAATGCTCTGCTGAGTCAATTGCAAATATTGACGATGAGGTAGATTTTAGATAGTTTATGGCACTATTAGTAAATCGTATAATACTTACCCTTTATTACAGTCCCCAGATGACCAGTCAAACTTGCCCCGGGCCATAACAAATATCATCGGTACAACTCACATGATGGAGCTCAAGTCTCATACCTACATTGAGCATGGATCATTTAAAAGCTTCACATGCTCAAAGATTATCCCAGGTGCATTTTTTGAAGAGAGTGCAACTTCAAGTGCTCTAGATACAGGTTTAGAGACCAACACCCCAAAATTTAAAAGATTGCTCAAGCATCCATCTGTCTCTACACCATCCAAACCTACAGAGGGAAAGAATAAACGAAGGTCTGATATAATTGTACATGTTGTGCATGTTGCTATATTAGATTGTTAGTTGGTTACCAGTTATTATGAAATTGTCTCAGGAAGGAGCTTCAAGATTCAGATACTGAACAGGAATGTGATGCAGTTGAAGACGAAGTTACAGCAGGGGATCTTTGTCCTGCGCCAAAAAAAGAAAACAAGGTCATACATTGTTGAAGAATCAGACTCGGAGAGTGCCACATAAGGTTGAATGATTGCAAGGTTCAAACATACTTGAAGGAATGTGCGGCCGATGCTTTCATGAATAAGTTATTAGGAAAAAAATAAACTAGATTCCCACGTTTGGAAAAAAGACGGGAATTTGTAATGGGACTTAATCTTATAATATAAAAGATTTTCTGTTCCAAGTTTTATATATGCTTTTTGTTTCCAAGAATGATGCCAGAAACCATCCTTCAAGTCTCTCAAAATCTGCACACAAAAAACATAATAAGCTTTTATTTCTCGATTTTATGATGTTGTGTAGGATGTGGGATGTCACCTATCTAATCAGTTTTATGAAGTTGAAATGGCCAGAAACCATCCTTCAACTCTCTCGAAATCTGCACACAAAAAACATAATAAGCTTATCATGAGAACAAATGATGCAAAAACTAAAAAAGATAAGGAAGAGAATGAGGTAGAAGTTGAAACATATAAAGAGGACAATAAGCAATCTAAAACAGCGCCTATGTAGTAGGAACTTGAACTGGTGTGGTTTGTAGTGGAACCATTCGAAACGTTATAACAATTTACCTATAGTGTTTTCACTGACCGTTGGTTTGCAAGCTGCAACGCTCTGGTGGGAAGTTAAAGTCATCAACGTTTAGACAAAACATCAGTAGTACTACCCTGCATGTGGACGCTAAAATTGCACAAAGGGTGTGACCCGAAAGACTGGGAAGATATGGTGTGATCATTGCAACGAGCCTGTGAATTATGGTAAACCAAGGTGATGATATGTTCCTCACCTTCGCAAAACAGATGTGAAGGTATTGCCAATATTTTCTTTGGCCGAAAAGAAGTAGCCTCGAACCATAGAGTATCACTTTCTGCTCTTCGTTCTGTTGGACAAGTTTGGGTACCAAAGTCCTAAGATAAACTTCATAAAAAATTATCTAATGTATATTGTAAGTCAGTCAACATAACCTTCTCGAAGATGAAAAGTATAGATCTGGCTGTACGTGCAGAAGAACAAGCTCGATTCCACTCCCTGCAAAGTAAAACAATCCCATATAATAAAGCACAAGAAGCAATACAGATTTTCAATTAGTGACAATCGACTTTAATATGCTTGATTCTAGCAACAGTGGAGTCACAATGGGGCACATGGTAGGTAATCAAAATATTCTTCTAGGAAAGCTACATATGTTGTAAATCATTACGCTATCAGCTAGAACAGTTCTGGCAAACGAGTGTGGTTTGTGTTGATAACCATGTTTCTCGCATTATTTAAGTTTCTTTTACTATGTGATTGCAGAAATTAGAGATAAGCGTGTTTCATGATAATTTATCTTAGCATAATTCATGTTACCCCAACATTAAAGGTCATTTGTCCTTTTGGTAGATTAAGTGGCAGATAAGAATTTGCATACCTTCTTTCATATTAATTCCATTTATTAGTATGATAAATGTGCTACTTAAACAAGGAAACTCCAACAGGCATTCTGTTAAATATTTTTAGTGTATATATCTTTTCATATGATCAATCAACCTTTCATTGTTGTTGTATACATAGTTTTTGTAACTGAAGCAAGTATGAAGAAAGGTATATGTTATTTCAATAAATTTACATTCATTTGAAATAACAGTATATTCAGGAATATATTCATGTTGCAGTGTCAGAAAAACATAGCAATATTTCATCTCTAGCCGACCTACTCCATAATTCTATCATTATTCAATCAAATACCATTATTAATCGGGAAGGAGAAGTTCAAAGCTATTGTGGTCTGAAACTAACAGACTTACCTACACCAAATTTAGGTTAAAACACAAACCTCTATTGTAATTAAATAATTAAATAAAATTGTAACCTAAGTTTCTAACTACTTACTCCGATACAGGGTCCCTCCGAGTCAACACCATAGAAGGCCCCACGCAAGACAACCAGGCTTCTACTTCTAATGCTCACTCTACCAGGCCAGGACTCCCAACATCAGTTATGGATTATAACAAATGCTATAATGGGATTAGTTTAAAAAATATTATACATTCACTCAAATCTTTATACCCTAACCTGAACCTTTTACACCTAGTGGTCGTTTTTCTAGAACCACCCATGATACGTGCATCAAGGAAAATAGCTAAGCAAGCATCCTTAACTTCTACAGGTTTTAGTTATGTTCAATTTAAACATGTTTTAATTGACATCCTTATCTTTAGATTGTCTACTAATTATGCTTTTTGGTAAAGGAGTGCCTGTATCTTACCATAACATGGGCCCACCATCATATCAATGTAAGGCCTGTGCAGCAAACATGTGGTATGAAGAGAGAACTAATAAGGGAAAAAGAGCTGTAAATCCAACATTTTCCTTTGTTACCAAGAGGGTAAAGTTCTGTTGTCGAGATTCAAAGAAACACCATGGCCACTAAAGACACTTCTTGACTTCAGTGACCCTACGACATCTAAATTTAGAGACCAAATTAGGATATACAATAGCATGTTCTGCTTCACATCTTTTGGAGCAAGAATAAATCATTTAATAAACATGGGGAGGGGGTTATACACATTTAGAATTAATGGGCAAAGTTATCATCGAATTGGTTCTCTACTTCCTAAAGAAGGCATTCAGCCGAGATATGCTCAGCTATATTTCTATGATACACAAAATGAAGCTAAAATTCGGATGACAGCTTTCATTGATAAAGAGACAGGTGAAGGAGTTAACGCAGCAATAGTAACATCTTTGATTGCTATGTTGGATCGTTCAAGCGCAGTAGCTAAATCATTTAGGATGGCAAGAGATTGGTGTCAGTCTCATGGTTCAGTTAACTTCGAACTACATCTTCTTAGCAAAAGAAGCACATCTAAACAGTATAATGCACCTACGGTGGCTGAAGTTGCTGCTCTAATCACCAATGATTTTGGTGATGGTATTCCTGTAAGAGATATTGTTGTAAACAGCCAAGATAGTAGACCTAAAAGAATTTCGGAACTTCATCCATCATATATGGCTTTGCAGTATCCATTGTTGTTCCCGTACGGGGAAGATGGCTACCACGACAAGATACCTTATCATAACAATAGGGGTATAAGAAAAACACGTCGTGGTTTTGTTACGATGAAGGAATACTATGCATACATAATTCAACAACGTAATAACCAGGGCACTACTTTGCTTAAAGGTGGTCGGCTGTATCAGCAATATCTAGTAGATGCATATGCAGGTGTTGAAGAACAGAGGCTTAAATGGGTAAGAAAAAATCAAGACACCTTGCGAGTAGATCTCTATCACAATTTGCAAGATGTTGTTACAAGAGGTGACACAAACGCAGCGGGTCTTGGGAAAAGAATTGTTTTGCCCACAAGCTTTACGGGAGGCCCCCGTTATATGATGCAGAACTATCAAGATGCAATGGCCCTGTGTCGGGCGTATGGTAACCCAGACCTTTTCATCACTTTCACGTCCAACCCAAAATGGCCCGAAATAGCAGAGATGCTAGCATTTATTCCTGGCCAGAAACCACACGATCGTCCAGAAATAGAGACTCAGGTTTTCAAAATGAAACTCACTCAGTTGTTAAACGATTTAACCAAAAATGAAATTTTTGGCAAGAGCCGTGCCGGTAATACCTTTTCAAAAACAACTAACACGCGTATGTTTTCCAATAATCTTTAATCATGTCTAATACTCTCTTGAATTTATTTGCAGTCGTGTATGTCATCGAATTTCAAAAACGCGGTCTCCCACATGCCCACATCTTATTATGGCTTGAAGAACAGTGGAAATGCCAAACACTAGAAAAGCTTGATGATATAATCTCAGCAGAGATGCAATCTCCAACTCATGATCCGGATGGATACAAGGCTGTAACTGAATATATGTTGCACGGACCATGTAGCAAGGGATCTGCGTGCAACGTCGAGAGAAAATGCTCAAAGCGATATCCTAAACCATTTGTTGCAGAGACATCAATTGATGAAGATGGATACCCTGTTTACCGGCGAAGGGATTCTAAAGTCAGTGTCGTGAAAGGCAAATTCACCTATGACAACCAACATGTGGTCCGTTACAACCGATACCTTTTGCTCAAATACCAGGCACACATTAATGTGGAGTGGTGCAACAGATCAAAAGCGATTAAGTACTTATTTAAGTACTTAAATGAAGGGCCGGACAGGGCAACGATTGTTATACAAGAGAATGTCCAAAAGGATTCACATGGTGATGCTGAAAAAGTTGTAGCCGTGGATGAAATTAAAAGTTACTTAAACCGTCACTATTTAGCTCCGTGTGAGGCGGTGTGGCGTATCTTCTCTTTTGATATCCACTATTCCTACCCATCTATAATGAAGTTGAATTTCCACTTGCCAAATCAGAACACAATAACATTACATGATGCAGAAAGTTTACCATCCCTACTAGAAAGAGAAGAAATCAAATTGAAAATGTTTACTGAATGGTTTCAGCTTAACATACGTGACAAGGCGGCCCGAAAGTTAACTTATGCTGAAATTCCCAAAAAGTATGTGTGGCATGAACAACAAAAGATTTGGCTACCACGAAAACAAAAAAATGCATTGGTAGAATTTATTATTCGAGCCCAGCATCGGGGGAACACTACTATCTCAGGATGTTACTGAATGTTGTAAGAGGGCCTCGATCTTTTGAGGAATTAATGACAGTTAACAAAATATTATGCGGAACATTTAAAGAAGCATGTTTTGCATAGGAAATACTCAATGATGACAAAGAATGGGCGCACACTATATCAGAAGCACGGTTCTGGGCCCTGGGGTCACAAATAAGAGATTTATTTGTTACCATTTTGTTGTTCTGTGACGTGAGTAGACCACTCCAGTTGTGGGAAAAAACATGGGAGGCTTTATCCGAAGATATCTTACATAAAAAGCGTAAACTTTTCAGATAACCTGATTTGCAGCATACGGATGAACAACTCAAGAACTATTGTCTGGTAGAGCTTGAAGCGTTGTTAAATAGAAATGGTCGTTCTTTAACGGATTTTCCAGATCTTCCATGCCCGAACCCGGAATTGTTAACACATATGGATAATCGCTTGATTAGAGAAGCACTCAACTTTGATATCAAACAAAGCAAGATTGAACATGAACAACTTCATGGACAATTGAACCCCGATCAACGCTTAATCTATGAAGACGTGCTAGCCTCTATATACAATGACAAAGGCCAATTCTTCTTCGTGTATGGACCTGGAGGAACCGGGAAGACGTTCTTATACAAAACTATAATATCAAGGTTAAGATCAGAAAGAAAGATTGCACTTGCAGTTGCGTCTTCAGGTAAATTTTTGCTTAGAATTTTTACTCGAACGTAGAATATTAAATTCTAATAATTTACAATATTAAATTGAAATAGGAATTGCGTCCTTACTGCTACCGGGAGGGAGAACAGCTCATAGCAGATTTGTTATACCCCTCGAGTTGTTAGAAAATAGTACGTGCGGCATCAACCAAGGCACCCATTTGGCAGAGCTTATGCAACAAGTCGACCTGATCATTTGGGATGAAGCACCAATGACTCAAAAATATGTTTTTGAAGCATTAGATAAGACTCTGCGAGATATAATGGGATATAAAAACCCGATTAAAAGAGACAAAATTTTTGGAGGGATCACAGTATTGTTGGGAGGGGACTTTAGGCAGATTCTACCGGTCATACCAAAAGCCAAAAGGCCAGAAATTTTTGACGCATGCATAAACCGCTCAGTCCTGTAGAAATCTTGCAGAGTTTTCACCCTTACTCGCAGCATGCGGGTCAATGAGTATACTCCAAATGGTGAGGTCGATACTAGGAAACAAGCGTTCAATAAATGGGTTTTGGATGAGGGCGATGGAAGTTTATCTGCCAAAAAAAAGAAGACAAAGATGAGGCCACGTGGATTGAAATTCCAGAAGATTTCATTATTACATCGTAGAGTTCTCCAGTAGAAGAGATTGTAAACCAAACTTTCCCCGAGTTTGCTATAAGAAGAAGTGAGGTTGAGTATCTAAAGGAACGTGCGATCTTAACTCCCCAAAATGATGATGCTGATACAATCAATACCTATATGTTTAAAAAGCTACCCGGTTAATGTGCCACCTACAATAGTGCAGATGAAGTGTGTAAGGCTTCAACTAATACACTAGACCAACACCAACTATCCCACTGAGTTTCTAAATTCCTTGAATTTCCCGGGAATGCCACCTCATGCCTTAAGTTTAAAAAAGGAGCTGCCCGTAATGCTTTTACGGAATGTAAATCCAAGCATGGGCCTATGTAATGGAACACGCCTTATTATCACCGACATGGGCCAATTTGTGATTCGTGCCAAAATCCTAACTGGCTCAAATGTAGGGGACACAGTACTTATACCGAGAATCACCCTCACATCCACACAAACGCAATGGCCCTTTATAATGAAGCGGCGACAATTTCCTATCAAACCATGCTATGCAATGACTATAAACAAGAGCCAAGGACAATCGCTTAACTATGTGGGGATCTATTTGCCTAATCCAGTGTTCAGCCATGGGCAGCTTTATGTCGCAATGTCCCGGGTTACAAGCCCAAACGGCCTCAAAATCCTGATGATGGAAGATGGAGATCCTGAACTAAGGAATCGAACACGGAATATTGTTTTCAAGGAAAGTTTCAGCAACCTATATTAACAATCTCATCATGATTTGGCTAATATTTTTAAATGCTATCTTATGTATTCTAATATCGACCCTTAATAATCACAGCACATCAGCAGTACTTGATGGCCACAAACAAGTGACTCATGAATTATATAGCAAAAATTCGTACAAAATCCGAATTTTGGAGTGTTATTGTAGATAACTTATGTAGATAACTAAATCAAGAACACAATTGAAATATCCGGAATAACAACCAAAATTAAAAGAATTATTAATCTTGTGTTTTGCGAAATACCGAGTAAGATTAAAAGAGTATGGTTGTTTGAGTAAGACTACAAAAATGGTCATCAAACTTAAAAAACCATATATAGTCAACGCATATGAAAGAAACACTCAAATTTGGTTTAAGCATTTTATCAAACAGTTAATGTCAATACACCTTCAGAAACTAAAACTAACAATTTTAATCTCATAACCAACAAATAACTAAAGCCTACAGAATAGTGCCCAACAACAATCATCAATTGTAAAAAATAGAAACGTTATATCACTTACCTCAATTCATTTGAATGGGAAAAAAAGATGACAAGGTATAGGATTTAAGGAAGACTTTTATATGGTATGAAAACGATGGGACTGATTCTATTACAGCGAAAATGTTGAATAGCAATTGGAATCGATTAGGTGAGTCGATAAATGTTGATGAGTTTGTCAGTGTAATTATCTTGATGGTGATGGTGATACGAATGGTGATGATTATAAGTGAAATATGGATCACTATTATTAAAAGTTACCCATTATGATTATAAGTAACTTCAAAAAACTTTTTAGTAACTAGAGAATGTTTTACTTAAAAAAAACTAGCGAATGTTTAGTTAAAAAAACCAGCGAATTTTTAGTTACCAAAACGAAATAACTTACTTAAATTAATGATACTTTTTTTGTTTGTTTGTAAAAAGAAATAATTTGAAACCCGGTTCCCATAAAAAACTGTGGGTTATTTTAAATCGGGTTTTAGATCCAATTAGACATGTGGGTTTGGATGACCCGAGTCAACCCGAGTTTCAACTTTTATGTGTTTTCTCACAAATAAAACATGTAAATTATACATATTTGTAACGTAATTTTAGTTTTAAATATTATTTAGATGATTAATAGTTTATATGTTAAGTATATGAAACATTTTATTTTTACATAAAATTTTTGTTAATCATTACGCACACAACAACTAAATTAAACCGTTTGCAACGCACGGGTCTGCACGACTCGTTATTAATATAAAATTAAGTTATATTATTAATTAATAATCATTTATAAACCATGTATTATATTATTAATAAATAATTATTTTGTTAGACTAAACTATTTATTTATTAATAAACTTTACTATGTTATGACATTTAATAAAACCATGCCTTATAAAATATATTTATTAAGATTTAGCTTATTTCATATGTTTATTAAACAAGCTTATTACTATTTATGGAAACATGCTAACTATGGAAACGTTCTAATTATTGAAACATGCTATTAATGGAAACATGCTATTTATGGAAATATGCTATTTATCGAAACATGCTATTTATGAAAACATACTATTTGTGGAAACTCTCTATTTTTGAAAACTTACTAATTATGGAAACTTTCTATTTTGAAAACTTACTATTTATTGAAACTTATTATTTTTGGAAAGTTGCTATATATGGAAACTTGCTATTTTTTAGAAAGTTACTCATTATGAAAAGTCAAGTACAATAACACATGAAACATGAAATACACTAATCAAGAACACATGAAAAACTACGAAAAACATGAAACAGTAAAAAAAAAAGTCAAGAACATGTAAAACAAGTCAAGAACAAGTAAAACAAGTAAAACAAGTGAGGAACAAGTAAAGTAAACTAATGATCAGTCAGCTATACATGAACACACAACTCATTTACGTCCTTTATTATATAGCACTCGTGAAGTCGGAGTAGAATAATTTTATCTTTTATCTTCTTCCGTTACAGGACTTAAGGTACAGATATTCCGTCCTACAGTAAGGACATTCTCTTTCTATGCATAATTAGGCTTCCCCATTTGCTGCCATCTGTTTCCCCAGTAGTTACATGTTATTAATCTTTTCAGT
This sequence comes from Glebionis coronaria, assembly GCA_025667525.1. NCBI lineage: Eukaryota > Viridiplantae > Streptophyta > Magnoliopsida > Asterales > Asteraceae > Glebionis > Glebionis coronaria. The sequence goes on from JANFOE010000468.1 coordinate 856,368, forward strand.
AATTACCATGCTATGATTTTACATTTCTGGAGCTATATACACGCATGCCATGTTCACCTACTTATGGAGGTACCATAACCATGACACTTGAGACAACGGTGTTTTAACTCTTCTGCGACGAGAGTGATTTCTCGTGGCATCCCTTTCAGTTATTTGGCCATTATTATTATCATCATGTGGGGCGTATAGGTGCATCCTAGTACATGTTTTGCAGAATTATACGGTGATTGTGGTGTGTGCTATACATCCGTCACATTGGAGCTGATCCCTCCACCCAAACTTATATAATTAGAGGCAACCCCTTTAATTGCATGATAAGGTCACCCCTCTATGTATTCATGCACGTTGATACCTTTCATGACCTATATGGGCTCTTGGCATTTAAATTACGTTTTCATGAATAAACATAAGACTTTTCAGTTATAAACCAGTTTATAAAACATGTTCCAGGTTTCCAGGACATACACTTATTCCGCTGCATTTCATGCTTAACTTATGTTCAATTATTCATATCATGTCATTATATCCGTTCTTGAGCGTATTACTCAACTGTATTTTCTTTCCATGTTCTCATATGGCAGGTACTAAAGGACAGACTTAGGCATTCAACAATACGTGCACAGGATGGAGGCTTACTTTGACTTCATTTCCTTTATGCATTTATATACTTATGCTTTGCTTGGACATTGTTTAGTCCTTCTTTGTGACAAACCTCAAATTTCACATCTATGCTATAAGCTATGATTGTCTCAATATGAAAATTTGGCAAATTTTTTTGCTAATATGCCTTACTTGGTAAGATGAACTGCTTCTCACAACCTGAACCGCCACTACAACATATTCCTATATGTTGTCAATACAATGTATATATCAAGTCTAAGATCTAAAAGTGAACTAATAAGTTCAATATTGATAAGAACATCTCAAATGTAACTATGATGCCCTAAATTCGATTAGAAACCCTAGAATCCCTATAAATGAGTTGTAAACTCAAGAATGGTGAACTATGAATGGAGAATACATATGAGTAAGTCATTACGGATTATAAACAAGTTGTAAACTATACATTGAAGACATAATAATACCTAAGAATGGCAAGAACAAACCATACAAAGCTAAGTACAAGTAATTGTACATAATAGTCTAGATCACCATCTAGAAACCATTGGTAAACAATACTTAATTCAATATTACTACCTAATATCTATATACATGTATCCATAACGAAATGCTAATTATAATCTATCATATAAAGGAAAGTTAGTTGATCACAAAATGCTAATATTCACTAATCCAAGGCTAATTACAAGTTAAGACCTAGTAACCAAGATTAGCATATAAAATCCATTATACAATGATTTACAGTCTAATATTTTACCATAAATTATAAAACTCAATTATGTATCATAATAAGATTATACATTTATTTCAAGTTAAGTTACAATTTAATAAAGCATAAAGTACAAGTTATCAAAGATAGGATCTTAAGCTCCCATAATTATTCCTAGAATATGATCAACCTATACAAACCCTTAAAAATGTAGAATCCTTAGAAATCATAAACATACTATATAAGCCCTAGAATAAGTGTTTATAAAGGTACAAACACTAATTACCCAAGATAGAAAGTCATTAGGATTAATGACCTAAAAACCCTAATATTAAGAAATCTACATAGAATCACTACCTAGTTCTTTTTAGACAAGTCTATAAATATTTATAAGACTGCATTAAGGTTATAATATTATATTAAGACAATGTATAAGTACCCTAATGCACAAGGTACAAGATTTCAATGCATGGCTTGTAAATTAGGTCAAACTGGGTATTTTCACCCTTTAGACATGTTTACCTAGAATAACTTAATAAGACCAATGTAGGGACTTCATGAAGACATTGAGGACGATTTAGGATGTATTAATTGAGTTTAAATCAGTATCTAATTGAAGGATAATCATATTTACTAAGACTTAACCATAAATTATTAGAAACCCTAACTCGCCTAAGTTTTCTTCCCATTTTCACATCAAACCTTTATTAAACTTCAAACCAAAGACCCAAACTTGTTAATTACAATGTACATACCCTAAATAAACGCTAATCCATCACTAATCACATTCCTAAGCCCTTAATCACCAAAATCACAAAGTATAAAGTTACAAGCCCTAGCTTAGGACCCGGTTTAGGTTTTCCCTCAAAAAATGCATTCAAAACCCTTTCCCTGATAAATTTAAATATTGGATAAGATCATATAGATATTTAGGAGACATTTTACAAGTAGGTGATGCACCTACTTGTCAATGACAAATCTTAGTTCTTATCATTTCTGGCCATGGGTTAATATGAGCCATACGACCAAGATATTTTCTTCCTAGACTCTAGAAGCTTGCATAGATCTTCCCTAGATTCCCTTAGTCAGTGATCTATCGATCTTACACGTTTCAAGGATTTGTTTGAAGGCTAAGTGTTGAAAATAGTATAAATAGGATCCTTTAGCTTCATTTTAGAATCACCCTTCTATTTCTTACCTAAACACCTATGAATTATGTTCCTATACCACCATTGAAGCTCTAAGTAGTCCCTAAGATCATTAGCAAGCTTTGGAAGAATTTCTAGGAGTTCTTGAAGAGTTATGAGGAAGATATAGTCCATATACCTTATTAGGAGCCATTTTGGAGCATCCTAGGTAATCATTATGTTAGCTATGCTTTGATCTTGTTATAATACTTTATTAGAGTTTTTATAATTCCAAAACTATGTTAGAAAGATAATATAAAAGAAACTAAGTCATTTGATCAATTTAAATGGAAGTTATAAGTTAAAGATGTCTTAAAAACTTAGTTTTGTAATTTACATAAAATTATAAGCAAAAACCCATTTCAAAACCTATAATTCGGAAGAATGTTTTTTATTAAGATTATAAATATTTTTTGAAACTTTTTTTTAAAATCCTAGATCATTTGGTCCATTTTTAAGGTTGTTATGTGATTTTTACAAGTATAGGGACTAAAACTGTCATTTTTTAAACTATTTAACATTTTGGGCCAAAAGTGTCATTTTGTGAAAGTATAAGCTATAAAAATAATTGTTGAAAAGTTTGAGGTCCTAAGGTTAAATATTGAGGGTTTAAAATGCAAATACTAAAACTATATACTTTAAGGGTTAAAAGTGTAATTATACCAAAGTGTAACCAAAAGGGCTATTTTTGCTAATTCTGAAACTAAAGAAGACTAATTATGAATATGAGGAAGTAATGAATGTATCTTGTTAGTATGGAGCTTTGTACAAAGATGTTCCATCTCGATATTACGTTCTGACTGAGTGGTTCGGTTTACGATTTAAAGTGCCCTCGTTCCTCAAACGTTTATAGAATGGCTTCTGAGTATGATGGTCTGAACAATGGTGCTATAATTATAACCAAATATTAATAAAAGAATATATAGCCATCACTTAACAATATTGAACTAAAAATCGAACACTTGATACTATACACAATGTATTAATCTAGGTTTGTGTGAGATCAAGCTGTTGTTTATGAGACCAAGTTGTAGTTTGTATGATCAAGCTGATTATCTATGAATGAAATATATCTGATTATATCTTGGATTCTATGGACATAAGGTGAGTTCATAGCCTCACTTTTTAAATTCTTTTCTAAATGATTTCAAAACCCGTGAGGGGGGTATATGCTAAAACTAGAATACATGTATTTTTAAGTTGTTTTGACTATATGATTTGTAAATATGATATCTGAGTTCATAGCCTCACTTTTAAATGCTTTATAAATGATTTAAAAACCCGTGAGGGGGATATATGCTAAAACTGGAATACAAGTGCTTTTAAAATTGTATGGTATGATTATTGATACTATGTTTACTACTGCCATTAAGTCTCATTTTGATCGTGAACGGCTAATCATTTCTTGAAATTAGCGCTAATATAGTGAATAATACTATTTGGGGTTTTACATCCCCTATCTAGGCAAGTCGCGCTTGCCAGCAGCTGAAGGTTCCTACCTTGGCTAACAGATACACTTTATTTTGCTAAACTAAGGATAGTCTGACAGGCTTCCTTCTTATAAGGGTAGTTTGTTGGTTATGACATTGTCTAACAGCGGGGTCATGAGCATAGTGCAATATGATAACTATTTTATGTGGGTGTATAACAACATAGCCCGGAGGATATACTTGTCTTCAAAACATGTTTAAACCCTATGAATTCACTTAACCTTTGTGTTGACTTTAAGCATATATATTTCAGATAAATGGTGACTGATAGCATGGAGCAACACAAGGATGGCATGAAGAGGCACAAGATTGAAATTATTATCTTAGATTTTAGGAACCTCATTTTGTAAAACTCCGATTTTTCAATGAAATATAAAAAAATTTGATTTCATCACTCTTTTGACTTGTTTTCTATTATTATGACTTGTCTTCAATGAAGTAATACCCTAGATCAATGTTTCGCTGCGTAAAGGTAAAATAGGGGTGTTACATTTTTCCACATTCTTTACTAATGCATGTGTGAGCTTATGTTTAGGGACTGATGTTTGACTCAGGTTTTCCTTTATGGTCATTTATGTTTTTAAGACATTTACCTTACATGCTTTGATGACACGCCATAATTATCATGTAACCGTCCACTTGTCAAAGTGGGGTGTTACAATTATTGTATCAGAGCCCAAGGTTTCGACATGTAGGCTCTAAAACTTGACATGTGACTAGTGGGTAGTCACCAGGATCTTCCTAAAATGACAGTTGATTTTATTTCATGTATCTTGTTTTCTTTAAGTTTTTGACTAAGTAAGGGTTGATACAGGATCGGCCATACATAGTCACACGTGGTTTTCTTCGAATTTTGTTTTGTAGACTGAACCATAGTCGTCCACCCTTACTAATGTCAGATTTTGTAGACTATGTCTTCATAATTCTTCCATGTGTCTCATTCTTATTCCATGTTTCTAACAGATTAATCATTTACTTTCTTTTGAAACTGTCAGATGGTTAACACACGCAATGATAAGGAACTTGATGCAGCTGTCCGAGCAGCTTTGTAGACTATGCTTCACCAAATTCGAAACGAGATTCAGGCAGAATTTCAGAATGGACCAATTCATGTGAATCGTCCACCTCCTCTACCAGTCACATTCCACACCTAGATGGAACGTTTCAATAAGCAGAAGCCTCGAGCTTTCGAGAAGTCCATTGTCCCATCAGATGCTGAGAACTGGATATCGCATATGGAAAATATCTTTGATGTCATGGGTTGCGATGGAGTATACAAGGCTAGATTGGCATGCTACAAGTTTGAGGGTGATGCGTTAGCATGGTGGAGAGTTTACAAGCAGACCAATGGAGGTGAGGCATGGCTTACTACTTTGACATGGGCGCAGTTCACGGAGTTGTTCTACAATCAGTTCTTTCCTAGAGCTGAGCAAGAATGACTAAAGAGGGATTATCATACTACCCGTCAGAAGGCAGGGGAGAACAGCATGGAATTCATGCAACATTTCCTCAGGTTAGCTGGTTTTCTGGGTGCAGCTGCTAGCACAACAAAAGAGCAAGCAAAGCATTTCTGTTGGGCTCTTCACACCTCGATTACTGATCGTCTGTTGTGTGCTACATTCACCAATGTGGCACAAGTTGCGGATGCAACACGCAGCCTAGAGATGCTCCATAAGAGGGATGAGTATGAGGAGTCATAGTGACCTGAGAAGAGTTATATTTTATTCATCAAGCTTTACCATCACATGCATATCAGTACTTGCAATTATATATCATGCTCAATTTAATTGTATCTTTCAGGAAGAAGAGTGGAGACCGGTCCCAGTCGGCCACTCAGCAGAACAACTACAAGGGACAGGGTCAGACTAACGACCGTTATGGATCAGACAAGCATGGCGGTAGTGATAACTACCGTAACAATGCTAGCCACTCCAACAACAGAAGGTCCCTAAAATTTAAACTCTTCCATGTTAAATTGTTGTATGACAAATTCTAACATCTCAGCATTATAACAAAAACTCTGGTAGCGGGCATGGCCAGAACAACAAGGGTCAGCAGGCTAACCACTCAGCTCAATCTGGTATTATACCTAAACTTTCAGTGTAGTCATGTTTATGTTCCAACAGGCATGTCTCAGGCATATTTTATGAATCAGGTTCTCACCTAGCATTCATTTATATTCACTACTTATGTTGCTCGTATTAAGAAGACACCTACACCACTTGAGACTGTGTTAAATATATCCACACCCATGAGAGACTCTGTACACATTACCCATGTGTACAGAGATCTTCCCTTAGAATTTGATGACAAGATTCTTCCTGTCGACGCACTTCCTATGGACATGTGCAAATTTGATATGATTTTAGGCATGGACTGGTTAGCAAAACACCAAAGCCACGATTAATTTCCATACATATCGAGTTATATTCGGTGATGTTCAAGCCGCATAATACATTCATAATGGTTTTATACCAAGAAAGTTTGTACAAATCATTTATGGTTTGCAAGCAAGTGCCTTATTGGCTTATGGTTGCAAAGGTTTCTTGGCTAATATTCATGACACTACTGCTGAAGCTCCATCTATTCATGATCAACCAATTGTTTCAGAATTCCCAGACGTGTTTCTAGAGGAACTTCTGAGTATAACACTTATCCGTGAAGTGGAGTTTCGCATGGATCTCATTCCAGGAGCTGAACCTATCTCGAAGGCTCCTTATTGCATGGCTCCCACGGAGATCAAGGAGTTGAAAGACAAGCTGCATGAGTTACTAGAGCGAGTTTTAATTCGCGCGAGTGTATCACCATGGGGTACACCGGTGTTATTCGTTAAGAAGAAGGACGACAGCATGCGACTGTGTATTGACTACCGTGAGCTAAACAAGATCACAATCAGAAACCGTTATCCATTACCACGTATTCATGGACTTGATGAACCACGTTTTTCATGAGTTTCGGGACAAGTTTGTCATTGTATTTATCGATGACATTCTGATCTTCTCGAAATCCAAGGAAGAACACGAGGAACATCTTCGCACGGTTCTACAGATTCTTTGCCATATGCAAATGTATGCAAAATTTTCCAAGTGTGAATTCTGGTTAAATAAGGCGGCATTTATGGGCCACATCATTTCAGCAGAAGGGATCACCATGGATCCTGCGAAGGTTGAAGCTATCATAAAATGACCAAGACCAACATATGCAACAGAGGTTCGTAGTTTTCTGGATTTAGCTGGATATTATCAAAGGTTTGTGGAGAAGTTTGCACGGTTAGCCTTGCCTTTGACTAAGTTGATGCGTAAGGGAGAGAAATTCATTTGGAATGATGAGCGGGAGAAGAGCTTTGATGAACTTAAGCAGTGTTTGGTTTCTGCACCTATCCTTACTCTCCCATCTGGCACAAGTAGATTTTAGATTTATAGCGATGCTTCGAGAACAGGACTTGGTTGTGTACTCATGAAACATGGGAAGGTGATTGCCTATGCATCACGAAAGCTTGATCCATATGTTGAAATTATCCCGCGCATGATCTAGAATTAGAAGCAGTTGTTTTTGCACTTGAAATCGGGAGGCATTATCTTTACGGTGAGTTATGTGACATCTTCACTGATCACAAGAGCCTCAAATACATATTCACTCAGCGAGAACTAAACATGTGACAGAGACGGTAGTTAGAGCTACTAAAAGATTATGAAACCAACATTCAGTACCATCCTAGTAAAGCTAATGTGGTGGCCGATGCTCTAAGGAGGAAATCGGGCATGATTGCTGGCAAGGTGGAAGAAGATATCATATGTGATATAGAGCGTTTAGACATTGAGTTCTTTGTACGTGGACAACATGGTTATTGGGCTAATATGAGAGTTGAGCCAGACTTAATCCCTCGAATCAAGGAAGCTCAGAAGGACGACAGTAAGATATGGGCGATTATTCAGAATATCGATCAGCAGACAAAGTTTCGTATAGATGACGATGGAATTATATGGGAGGGTACCAAGTTATGTGTTCTAGATGATCATACACTCAGAGAAGCCTTATTGACTAAGGCTCACAGCTCTGCATTATCCATTCATCCAGGTTATACCAAAATGTATCATGACATGAGGCAGCATTTTTGGTGGAGCGGCATGAAGCAAGATGTATCTACCATCGCTTCTTAATGTCTGACCTGCCAGCTGGTTAAGATAGAACATCAGTGGGCTAGTGGTTTACTACAACCATTAGAAATTCTCGAATGGAAGTGGGACAAGATCTCCATGGATTTTGTTATCGAAATTGCATAGACTTAGAAGAAGCATGATGCTATTTGGGTCGTTGTCGATTGTTTGACCAAATCTGCACATTTCCTTCCAATCCGCAAGGATTACCCAGTTAGCAGATTGGCAGAAATATTTCAGCATGAGATCGTGTGACTACATGGTACTCCATCAGATATCATATCAGACATAGATCCACGATTTACGTCTAAATTCTGGATAGGTTTGAAGAAATCTTGGGGCACCAGACTCAGGCTTAGCACAACTTTTCATCCTCAGACTGATGGTCAGTCAGAGCGTACTATTCAGAATTTAGAAGACATGTTACGTGCTTGTGCATTAGAACGGACATGAAATTGGGATGACTACATCTGTTTGGTTGAGTTTTCTTACAACAACAGTTGGCACGCAAGTATCAAGTGTGCACCTTTCGAGATGCTATATAGCAGAAAGTGTCATGCTCCAATCTGATGGGATCAGGTTGGTGAACGAATCATTGAGGGTCCACAGATGATCGAGGCGACCAATGAGAAGGTCACCATTTCCAAGGCAAAGCTTCAGGAAGCTCGTGCTCGTCAGAAGAGCTATGCTGACAAACATCGTATATCGTTAGAATTTCAGCCTGGTGATCGGGTCTTCTTAAAGGTATCACCAGCACGTGGAGACAAGCATTTTGGTATTAAGGGCAAGCTCAATCCTCGTTTCATCAGACCGTTCGAGATCCTCGAACGTATTGGTGAGGTATCGTATCGTTTGGTGTTACCTTCTCAGCTATTTCATGTTCACAATGTGTTCCACGTGTCCTTACTCAGAGGCTACACCTATCATCATCTACACATTGTCACGTATTCACTCGATCAGATTCGTGAGGATTCATCCATGGGGACTCGTTAAGGGATATGTTCGGGGCTCAGGTACACGAAAACACACCAAGGGTGTGCTTGGTTTTTAGCTTTGCTATATTAAATTAAGACTTAGATTATGTTAAATTATTTATTTAATAATGAAATTAACATGGCCATTAATTAAATAAACAATACACTTCTAATAAGTATTGTTTATAATTATTCATGATAAATTATATGTCACATTTAATTAATTTAATTAAGGCTTGGCTAATTATTTAATTACATTGTATCCATAGTATAATTAAATTAATTATAATACTTAGTTTAATTATACAATAATCAAGTTATGGTAAAGTATTATTAATATAAAATAAAGTTATATTATTAATTAATAATCATTTATAAACTATGTATTATATTACTAATTAATGATTATCATGTTAGAGTAAAGTATTTATTTATTAATAAATTTATTATATTACGACATTTAATAAACCATGACTTATAAAATATATTTATTAAGCTTTAGCTTATATCATATGCTTATTAAACAAGCTTATTACTATTTATGGAAATATGCTAATTATGAAAACATTCTAATTATGGAAACATGCTATTTATGAAAACGTACTATTTATGGAAACATTCTATTTATGGAAACATGCTATTTATGGAAACATATTATTTTTGAAAACTTTCTATTTTTTGAAACTTAGTAATTATGGAAACATTATATTTTTGGAAATTTACTGTTTATGGAAACCTACTATTTTTAGAAAGTTGCTATATATTGAAACCTTTTATTTTTTAGAAAGTTACTCATTATGAAACGTCAAGTATAATAACACATGAAAATTACGCTAATCAAGAACACATGAAACACTAAGAAAAACATAATAAAACGTGAACAGTAAAACAAATTAAGAACATGTAAAACAAGTCAAAAACAAGTAAAACAAGTCAAGAACAAGTAAAACAAGTCAGGAAAAAGTAATGTAAAATAATGACCAGTCAGTTATACATGAACACACAACTCATTCACGTTCTTTATTACGTAGCACTCGTGAAGTCAGAGTAGATTACTTTCCGCTTTCATCTTCTTTCGTTACTGGACTTAAGGTACAGATATTCCGTCCTTCAATAAGGACATTCTCTTTCTATGCATGATTAGGCTTCCCCGTTTGCTGCCATCTGTTTTCCCTAGTAGTTACATGTTATAAAACTTTTCAATAGTTACCATGCTACGATTTTAAATTGCTGGAGCTATATACACGCATGCCATGTTTACCTAGTTATGGAGGTACCATAACCATGACACTTGAGGCACCGGTGTTATGACTCTTCCGCGACAAGAGTGATTTCTGGCGGTGTACCTTTCAGTTATTTGGCCATTATTATTATCATGTGGGGCGTATTGGTGCATCAAAGTACATGTTTTGCAGATTTACACGGTGATTGTGGTGTGTGCTCTACATCTGTCACATTGTAGTTGATCCCTCCACCCAGACTTATATAATTAGAGGCAACCCCTCTAATTGTATGACGAGGTCACCCCTCTATGTATTCATGCACGTTGATACCTTTCATGACCTATATGGGCTCTTGGCATTTAAATAACATTTTCACGAATAAACATAAGACTTTTCAGATATAAATTAGTTTATAAAACATGTTCACTGAATTTAATGTTTTACTTATGTTTCAGTTATTCATATCATGTCATTATATCCGTTCACTGAGCATATTGCTCACCCGTATTTTCTTTCCATGTTCCTATATGGTAGGTACTAAAGGACAGACTTAGGCATTCAAGAGTACGTGCATAGGATGGAGGCTTCCTTTGACTTCATTTCCTGTATGCATTTATATACATATGCTTTGCTTGGACATTTTTTAGTCCTTTTTTCACAATCTTTACTTATGCATGTGTGAGCTTATGTTTGGGGACCGATGTTTGATTCCGGTTTTCCTTTATGGTCTTTTATGTTTATAAGACATTTACCTTGCATGCTTTGATAACACGCCATAATTATCATGTAACGGTCCACTTGTCAAAGTGAGGTGTTACATCAAATCATTCAAAGTAGTATACTTTAGTGAGGCTATGGACTCACCTTAGGTCCAGTAATCTTTTCAGGTTTATACCACACATAATAACTTGAGCTAATAAACAAGAACTCGGTCTCACACCAACCTGGTTTAACACATTTGGTATAGTATTAATTCTTTGATTATCAGTTCAACATACTTATGTATTACTTATGTATTCTTTTCTTTATTTGTTGTGATATTGTTGTATCATTGTTCGGGCCATTATACTCATAAGCCATTCTTTAAACGTTTGAGGAGCGAGGGCAGTTTAAATCGTAAACCCAACCACTCAGTCAGAACGTAATATCGAGATGGAACATCTTTGTACAAAGTTTCCTACTAATATGATACATGGTAATATATATTTTTAGAAATTTCTTCAAAAGTTGGTATGTTTCTTTTATATTTATATCTTTTATCCTTTAGTTTCATAATTGGCAAAAATAGTCCTTATACTTTATAATAATTTAGAAAATATGTTTCATCATATAGTTTCATCCATATACTTTCATAAATGACCAAAATGATCCTTTAAGTTTATAATTAGATTAATTACCTTTTTAACACTAATTTCATAAGTTTAGCATATTTACATTTTTAACCTTCAAAGTATATACTTTTATAATTTATGTTTTATACCTTCAAATATTAACCTTAGAGTTTTAAACTTTGCAATATTAATCCTTATAGTTTATAATTTCACAAAATAACGCTTTTAGCTCAGAAATGTTTATAGTTTCAAAAATGACAGTTTTAGTCCTCATATTTGTAAAAATCACCTAACTTCTTTTAAAATGTACCAAATGATCTAGGATTTTAAAACAAAGTTTCAAAACACATTTATAATCATAAAACAACATTTTACCAGATTTATAGCTTTTGAAATGGGTTTTTGCCCATTATTTCATGTAAAATAAAAAACTAGGGTTTTAAGACATCTTTAGCTTATAACTTTCACTTAAATTGATCATATGACTTTTTTTTTGAACAGCAGATATTATTAAAGACTAGCGAGATGCTAGAAAAATTACAAAGATCAAACCACTAAAGGATTTTGAATCCAGTTGTTCCAAGAAATGGAATGAAACTTACATCTAGACGAATACCATTTAAAAGAAAAATTAAAAATATTATCAAATAGCATGCTTCGTTTAGGAGGATCGAGGCCAAAAATCAACTCGTTGTGAAATCTCCACAAGGACCATAGAGTAGTACCACAATGACGTCCATGAAAAGCCTTTAGTTATTCGACATATGCATGCCATCAATCCAGGAAAATAAATCAGTCAGGCTCGAAATAGAAGGAGAAGCAAGATCTACCCACTTGAACACACGAACCCAAACTGTTAGCCTCAAAATATTGAGTCAAACAAGAATGTTCGGTCATAGGTTTATATTGTAATATTTATTAGAACGTTGTAATAGATAGTTAAATAGTCGTGGTTCATGGGCTTAGATTTAAACTAATTAAAGTCCAAAAGACAAGCCTGACCCAATATATAGCCCATTAAAGCCCGCATGTGGGTGGACTATATATACTACCCTCCTAGCATGTTAGGAGGGTGGATGATCATTTGTAAACTCATTATTCTAATATAATATTGACCAATTTATTCATCTCTCTCTCTCTCTACTTTCTCTCACTACTTTCTCTCTCTAGGAATCCATCTATTTTCATCTATTTTCTGTCACTAATCATCATAATAATATGGGACAACATTTGGTATCAGTCGCCACGGACATTTGGTATCAGTCGCCACGGGGTAGATTGTGTTTGGTTGTTTGGTTTTAGTTTGATTCGGTTGAATTTTCCATATAAATCATCCCGAATTAAATTTTTTTTAGTATTTCGGACTATAAATTTTGATATAACTCATTTATATCAACTTGGTAGGGATTTGGTTTGGTTTTTGTGGTAAAAATCACAATATTTTGAGGTGTTTGGATTGGTTTTGTGAGTTACGGTTCATTAACTACATCAAGATCATTCCGAAAAAAGATTTTCGGAAAAGGGCTTATTATTCCGAAAAAAGGTTTTTCGGATAAGGGTTTACTTTTCTGAAGAAGTGATTCTCTGAAAAAGCATCTATTCCGAAGATTATTCCGAAGAATTGAGTATTCCGAAGAAGTGACTTTTCTGAAGAAGTGATTTCTCTGAAAAAGCATTTATTCCGAAGATTATTCCGAAAAAGCCTAATTCTCTGAAAAAGCATCTATTCCGAAGATTATTCCGAAGATTCACGTTTTTCTGAAAATATCATTTATTCCGAAGAACACCATTATTCCTAAGAAGTGTTTTTCTGAAAAAGTTACTTTTTCCGAAGATTTGATGAATTATGAAAATCTACTTATTCCGAAGAAGTACGAATTCTGAAGAAGTGTTTTTCTGAAAAAGTTACTTATTCCGAAGATTATTCCGAAGAAGTGATTATTCCGAAGATTATTCCGAAAATTATTCTGAAAAGTGATTATTCCGAAAAAGTGATTATTCCGAAGATTATTCCGAAGAAGTGATTATTCCGAAGATCCTCAAATCTCTGAAAACATCCATTATTCCGAAAATGTCAGTTATTCTGAAAATGTCTGATGGTATTTTTTACTGAAGCATTTTTAGACTTAGCCACTATCTAGACTAGGTTCGAAACATCGTTTCCAAAAAAAAAATCCTAGACCATTTTTAGGCCATTTATGCTTCGATTTCAAATTTTGGCGATGTGAAAAATTTTTCAACCAAAAATTTCAAATTTTCGGACCAAAATTCAAATTTTTAGGTTTTATTTTTGTCAAAATTTTTCACTTTTCAAAATTTTTCCCTATTCGTTTTTGTCTATTTCTAACTCATTTTCAAAATTTGGTGATTCATAATTTTTCGGTTTACCGTTTTATCGGACTGAGAATTTATTGTCGGACTGAAGAAAAATCGCAATTTTCAGAATTTAAACCACAACCCAATCACACCATATCTACTTAAGATACAAAGTCAATTCGTCAACTGTGTCACCCATTATGGATTCCGTAACACAAGATGTGCATGCACTCAAATCCAAGATGTCGGTTGCAAAAGAACGATGCATGACACACTTTAGATCACTCTAGACACACCTTCAAGTTATTTCAAATGATGATTTAAAAGGCACTCGCGTCGAACTTGGATTCAAATGGGTATTCATGTCTCTAACTGGTCAAGATGTTGAGACATTCACAAGAACAATGTTAATCAATGCAGCTCACCTTGAACAACAACTTGCCAATGATGAATTTCAAGAGGTTGAATCCATAGATTCCGTTTTGGTTCTTGAAAATCAGTTTCAGCAATTCATTGGTACACAGGTGTCTGTACACTATGATCGAGAATTCATAAACAAATACTTCTTTAAATATACTCGGTTAGAAGTTCAACAATTCAAGGAGACGTTTCTTCAACACATGAAAGATGTAATGAAGTTAATTGCCGAAAGAACACGTCATAAACTACCAGTTGAACGACGGGTGAATGAAAAACTGATGCAGATGAACGAGATCAATGTCGATGCTGGTCAAACATTGGATGATTGTTTGATTATCACAAAAAGCAGCGGGATAGAATCAGAATAGCAACAAACCATCCACAACTCAAGGAATGATCCAGCAGCCGATGATGCAGATATAAGACACATTTATGATGAAGAGCCAATGGCTGAGGTACAATTAACTACTGTGTATGATTCTCATATTCATGACCTTGAAACTATGTTAGCTCAAAAGACAAAAGATTTTGAGGATGCCAAACTCGATTTTTCAAAGAAAAATGACAAATTTGAGGCCTATTTTGAAAAACTTGAAAAAGCAAACGTTGTTCTTGAACAAAAACTGGATCGTAAGATTCAAGATTTTAATACAGAAAAAGAACATTTTGTGAAACAAATAAATTTGTTAGAATCGAAGTTGGCTTCTTAAAATCTAAGTCCTCCGCCTGCTTCATTAAGTGAAATATCTGTACAACCTATTGACACTATAGATAGTAATGACGCGAATGCTGATAACGACATATTTGATAATATGAACATTAAGTTAGAACAAGGTGTCTCTCAATTACTTCTACAAAATGAGCAATTGAAAGCTCAGATTCAGGAAATGGTTTTTGCATTGACAGCGGTGAAAAATGAATTAAGGAAGCTAAAAGGAAATAGTGTGGATACTAAGATAGCAAATCAGTCAATATTGGGGAAACCTCCTACTCAACCATTCAAAAACTACTTAGTTGCTAGACAACCGAATGCGTTTAAATCTGAACGACCCAAAACATCGAACTCGAGGTATGCATCCCAAGTTGACGTGCATAGAAATTTGCCAAAAACAGTCACTCCACTATCTAGATCCCCCTTAACACATTTTTCCTATGCAAAACCTGAACACATGAATGCTTCACGAAACTCTAGAAATAGCTCCAAGAACATGCCTCGGAGTAGTTCAAATGACACGGGTCATAAAAGATATCTAGAGGATGCTAAGATAAATACACAGGCAAGGGATAGGACCTAACCGAAACCTAGGAGCGCTAATCACACATCTAGGAATTCTAGACCCTTTTATGATGTGCCCAAATCAGCCTATCCTAGGAACACTAGATCTTTCTCAGATGCTAAGCACTTTGTTTGCACGAAATGTAACAAATGCGTGTTTAAAGCCATTCATGATGATTGTATCACAAAAGTCCTGAACAAGGTGAACCAAAACGCTAGAGCATCTCAAGGACGGAACCCGATAGGAAATAGATTTTCTCCAATTAAGTCTTCCGCTGTGCATGAGAAAACTTTGTTTTCAAGACCTTGTCTAAAGTGGATACCAACGGGTAGAATCTTCAAAACAACTGGTCTTAAATGGGTTCCTACTAGAAAGATATTTCCCTCTAGCACGAAAAAGGTTCAAAGTGAATCCCCACATGGTTCTCATCAAGATATCGCTAACCCACATGCAAGCATACAAACTACTGATGAAAGTGAAGGTAATAAAGTAACGGTTCAACAAGAACATAAAGGTTTTCCTTTTTCATACCGTTCAATAAAATACACTCTCAGAGTTTGGTTACTAAAGAAACAAATATCAGAGAAAAATATGTGTCTCAGGGGTTTCATAAGTAAGCTCAACACTATGGCTTATAGCCAACTCACAGACCGTAAGCCGGCTCACAAGACAGGAAAGTTCATCCCGATGATAACTTATCCTCTGAACGAGAAACTAAAAATTTCTCGGTCATGAGCTATATTAAAAACATTCAAAGTTTTAAGCTCATGTAAAATGATTTACAATTACCTCAGATTATGACTCGTACTTCAAAGAAAGGAAAGTTGATCACGATGATTACTTATCCTCAACAAAGGGAAAATTAAATTTCTCGGTAATGAGCTATCGATAAAAACATTCAAAGTTTTTAAGCTCATGTAAATGACTTACAGTTAAATGTCAGACTGTAACTCGAACTTCAAATAAAGGAAAGTATATCTTTAAAGATAACTTATCTTAAACAACGGGTAGAGCAATCTATCTCGGGTTGAGCTTGTCACAAAACATTCAACGTTTTGAGCTCAACACAATGGCTTGTAATCACTTTCAGCTTACAACCCGGAACTATATTCACGGGGGAGTGTACGGATTCGTGCTCTTACCCTCAACAAAAGAAGAGAGATCTTCATACACTTGAGTGGATTCGTCAAGACATTCAACATCTATGAACTCAAGTTTATGCTTTAGAAAAAACCTCTTCGCCAAAAAGAAATAGGATTTTTCAAAAAGCGTTGAACACAATTTTTTCAAGAATTTCTCAATGATTATTCAAAATCTTTCAAAATTGTTTGTTCAACAACTCCCATCCTTAAAAAGCGAAATGTGGATCATATCCTCACAATGACAATTCAATTGGATCAATTTTTGAGGGGGAGCATTTTAACTTCATGCAAAATATTAACACATCTTTCTCCTGGAGATTTTTGTAACACCCCCAAATTTATACAATTCAATACAGCGGAAGACTCGTTGGTGTTACGGGATAGCACATTACTCACATCATAGACAACGCTTAAAAATGGCGTCGTTTAATAATAAAGCATTTCCATTCATAAATATCAAATTTACATAGGTCCCAAGTCATAGTATTTCATACAAGTTTTACAAATCATTTGAATGGAAATTATTATTTAAGTGCGGGCCATGAATTCTTGTTGTCTTCCCGAGAATTACCTTCAAGTACCTGAGATAAGACATGTTAAAAGAAAAGGTCAGCGATAACGCCGAGTGAATTCATAGAGTTTAATAAAACCATTAACATATCATCGGTATACATTTATTACCGAAAATCATTTTGTACAAATCTTTGTTATAGGCCATAAAATAGCCAAAGACGTTTTATAAAAATCCTTATCAAAAATCAAAATATAGGCTTTCGCCTTCAAAATCATTATACGAACCATTGTCATTAAAAACATCATACAATTCGTTTTATAACGTTGTATCGAGTTAAATAAAAACCGTTATATGAATATGGTTTTGAAAAACCAAAACACGAACATAATATCAATAATAAGACCCCGTATTGCTAGTCAGGCAATATATCGTAATTCGGTGCGTATAGCAGTATTTTGTTAATTGGATTATTATAAGCCGCATGACATTGTTACCTTACTACAACAAACAACGGGCAGCTAGCCCGAAACTCAATTTGCCCATCTAAATTAGCGTGTCGTCACAATAATCACGCTTGTGTAAATCTTCTCATACATAAATTCGCTTACCAATCAATGTGGCATGACGGGGATCAACCGTCAAGGCGCGAACTAGGGTGATCGTCCCCAAATAGTACTATTATATGCATAAGCGTCTACCAAATCCCGGTAGTTCACAGTTCATGCTAATGGGAATTTTAGTGACATAACCTAACTTTAATAATCCATTTCATTTCATCTATCGGGTCATTTAATCATTCATCGGGTCATACAATTATTCGGGTCCAAATCAATAAACAGACAATCGGGACAACTAGTGTCCTATTTCATAAAAACTAACATGTTATCTCCCTCACGGGTTTATAAAACATTTCATAAAAACATTTAAAAGAGTGCGAGGCTATGAACTCACGTTGACGTGGGAAGACGGTTATCGGCGATTTGGATGAACGGTACGTGCTTCAATCACGGAAACCTACACAAATAATACTCGTCTTAGACTCTTGTCAAATGACTTTATCAAAACAACAATTGTGTATACATATGATGATAACTTTTATACTAGTTTACTTATTGGGCTTATAACAAAGATTTGTACAAAATGATTTTCGGTAATAAATTTTACTGATATGTGTTGATAACTTTTATACTAGTTTACTAGTTTTACCTATTTACATGTTTTAGGTCCAATAAGCCTATTATAAGTCCAATACATTATATTAGTCCATTTTACACCTGTATTATCAGTATTATACTTTTCATGTTGGGCCCAAGTGGGTTAAGCCCAATAAGTAAATTTATAAGTGTTTAGTCCATTTAGTTAGATTATTAGTCCAATAATGCTAACTTAGCCTGTTAATGTTCGTATGTTATATAATTCGAGTTTTATCGGTTTTTACTTGTATTAAGTACTTATATATCAGTATATGACTTTTAAAAAAGTTTACATTAGACGGGTCCGACCGTCTAAGTTTTAACTGACGAAAAACTTTAATTTTACGGTATTAGCCGAAAAGACATAAAAATCATGTTTATAGTTTTTATAACTTATAAAACTTACCAAACTACCATTTTTATAAAATTTCCATTTATTTATCCTTATACATATTTATATAAATGTAATATATAAGTTAGTGGGTTTTAATTCACATTTTATACTATATTTATTTGAGTGCTTATATAATAATATTAAACTTTTATTTCACAAAATCTGATTTTTAGTTTCACTATCACCATTTTTATCATATCTTGAGGTCTATACGGAGATAGAAGCTAAAATTTTTATGACAGTAACTAAATGATATGTGCTCCATTTTATTCTCTTATAGCTACTGATGAATCAACATCTAAATATTTTAATAAATTCGTCCAAAACAGTATAGACAGCTTTGCACTCTAAACTTGTTTTGATCATATCTCACTCATTTTTATGATTCCATTGTATGACCCACTCTCACATGTGTATAACACTTAATACTTACTATATATTGATTCTACTTTACCATTTTATCAGTTTAACATTTGGTTACTTACTGTTTTTATACAGCCATCATATTTAGTAAGATTTTAACCATTTTACATGTGGTTTTCCATCTTTTTACCCATGTTTATCAACACCAAATCCCCACACAATACTTTTATCATCATATATTCATCATATACATATACAATAGGAAAGAAAATACATGATTACATAATCAATATAACAAGAGGATAGGAAGAACAATCTTTATACCACCAAGATTAAGTAGTTTATGATCAAGGCTTGGATTTTTGACGGAAGAACTTGTGATAGATCAACACCAATCTTCATGGCCACCAATACTTGTAAACTTCATATAGAAATCAGCCCTTGAACATCACCAAATCTTCTCCTTGGATGTTAAAATCACCTCCAATCTTCAAGGCTTCAAGGGTTCTTCATCATGTGTGTAGATAACACATGATTTAAGGTTAGAATTGATCAAGATGGGGTGTTCGGTGATGGTATTTGGACGGCAAGAGTAGAGAGGAAAAGAGAGAGTATGTGTGGTATTGCATGTGTTGAATGAGAACAAGTGGTTTGGTTGTAAATGGTTTTGTGGTGTGTAGCTTACTTGTTAAGCTTAATTTAACAAGTGTTAACTTGTAAGCTACTAGTTTGACACATCTCATGGTGTGGTGGAGCTACCTTGGCCGTTCCATGTGTGGGGTGGGACAAGTGTTTACTTGTCTCATCCCACTAATTTACGGGTATTCCTCGATTCTATTTTCCTCGATTTACGTGCCCTCGGGTCGATTTACGAAAAGCGTTTTTATAAATTACGAATCAATGGCACAAAACGAATCTAATAAAAATTGTTTCCTCAAAAACGGAGTTCGAAAACGTAAATACGTAATCCTAAGGTTTTCGGTTTAGTCGTAAAGGACGTTAAATTTTAATCATAAGTCCTAATCTCTTCTCGTAAATTTGTGAGTTTATGAACCAACACAAATTTAAAATCTCAAAATAATATTCACGGATAAATTTATTTTCTGAAATGTCGGACTGTCACCAAAAATGGTGTATGTAGACGTAAGCACGTAACGTAGAATCCTCCGGTTTAGACGTAGTCGATGCTACTTCAAGATGTAAACCCAAATTTCTTCCCAAAAATAAGTGAGTTCATAACATAACATTAAAATAATGTTTTTAAATAATATTTGAGAATAAAATATCAATCATAAATTGACGGATTGTCACAGCATTTACCCCTAAACAGGATGTTCGTCCTCAAAGATCATCTTACCTTACTACTCGCTTCTTATAGAGTTAAAGCCATGTGCGTATTTCCTCCACATTCGGTCTTTTCTCACCAGTGTAATTCATTACAATACGCGAGTTTCATCAAACATAACTACGGGAATAAGATCAGGCTTAATGTTGACTTACTTTCTCTATCCATGATGTTCACGGGTTTCTGATGAATGCAACTTTTTGCCGATCTAAACATCATTAAGGAATAGTCAGATTTTCACTTGATAGACATTTCATAAAGTTCGATATATGAAACATAATTCACGCAGCTCTTGAAGTCCTAGGGTAGATCCAGCTTATATGCCTTTCAAACCAATCTTTAACATCATCTCAATGGTCCCATACAACGGGGACTTATATCCCGTGATCTTTCAGATCATCAATTCATTTTTCCATAGTTAAATTTTTTGGCATAACTTCGCTACCTATCTGGCACTTGAAGATCTGCATTTTATATTCACATAACCTCCTATCCACTACCAGCAGTCAATAATCAGATCCTAATTTCAACAATCATTTCAGGTCTCGCGGGTCGAGTATTTTGCAAGGTTAGGTTTGTCATCATAGGAAACCTTAAACCTAAAAGACATGTCCAACTCACAATGGGTGTATGTCGGGTGTCTTCATCCCAACTCCTGATTACAGATGCTCTCATATATATCCTCACAAGATTCGATCTCCAAATGTAAACGATTATACGGTTCATTACCAAAGGTCAATCATTCAAGCATAAAACAACACTTATAGTATTTTGTATCGTTACTTTACCTCGTCCCTTCGATTGGGGTGGTAAGCAGTACTCTCATCAAGATTCGTTTTCACTGACTTCTGAGCAAATTTCTAAAAATTCGATGCGAAGCGAGGATCTTGATAGAGATGATCGATACAAGCACACCATGTTTACACAACTCCTTTAAATACAAAAGAGTCAATTTCTTCATCAAGAATCTATAATTAACAGGAATGATATTAGCAGATTTGGTCAGTCTATCGACGATGACCCAAATTGAATCAAATTCAGATGATGACCTTTGCAATAGTTAAAAGTGTACTAATGTATGAGGCGATGTCTGCCTTCCATCAGTATACCTTTTTCAAATAAAGATGCATTTAGTCAGAAATGACATGAATAGAATACTTATACTTATGAGATTACAACCTAACTAAATCTCGAAATCCTCCATGTTTAGGCAACCACAAGTGGCCTTTTATACATTTAACGCCATCGGCTTCTTAATTCTAATGGTTCACATTAGCCGCGAACCCCTTTTATTATCTGTATTATCCTTTTTTTTACAAACATCGACTATTTTTAAATCGTTTGGCAATTTATTTTGTAGAGTCATTACTAAGGAATAAATCCTAATTGATTCTTTGTCCTTTTTACATTATACGTCAGTATTTACGTTCACCTTCCCCGATGAAATAAATATCACGACTGTTTTCATTCAAAAATTCCTTCTTCATATTTTCGAAGTTTTTAGTTTCCTCTCAACTATCATTTTTATCAGTTTTACTCAATCTGACGTCTAAAGCGTCGATAGTTATTACAATTAATTAAATAATAAATATTTAATTTTTATGAAACGTAAACGTTAAAATGTTTTAAATTTTCTCGGTTCGTCCAATTATAGGAAAATGTTCGAAAGAATAAATTTGAATTTAATAAACACAATTTTTTTGTTGATTTACTGAAAATAATTAGTAAGATCCGTAAATGTTCGAAAAACCTTCGTTTATTCTTTGGTAAAATTTTTCTTAGTTGAAAAGCAAAAATTGTCGTTTCAAATTTTAAGTCATGGTTTAACGGTTTCCTCAATCCCTCTTAGGCTGTCTTGAGGTATACACAAACATTTACCCCTAAACAGGAGTTTAGTTAAATGATTTGTGTATAAGGGAATAATCCCTTAAAAATCCTTTGTTAAAACATTTGTCAAAACATATTTCCATTTTCTATTAATCACACGGTCAAATAATGTAAAGGATTAAGTCTTTCATCACATGTTAAATATTCAAGGTACATGTTTTCACTACTCGACCGACTTAGGGCATTCTACAAATAATTATTAACTCATTCTTATTCTTATAAATAAACAAATGGTCCTTAATGATCACAAGCATGAATTTATCAAATTACAGCCTACACACGTGATTCACCAAATTTATGGATGCTACATGTGTATTAGTCAATCCAAATGACATATCATGAAACTCATAATGGTCATTACAAGTTCTGGATGTAGTGCTTGGAGTAGAAAATCTTTTTCACAGATGCGAAGTTGATGATAACCATGTCGTGGATCAAATCTTTAGAACATACGCTAGAACCTTGTAAATGATCGAACAATCTATCATCTTGGGTAGTGGATATAGATTTTAATCGTCAATTTACTTAGTTCACGGTAATCAATAAACATAAGAAATGATAACACCATATCTCTTCATGATGACGCGCTTGGTATAATAAAAGCTTACTTCGAAAACTCTCTCAGTTGTACGGTTATTCTTTTATTTCAGATGGTGCTGACGTACAATGCACAAGCTACAGGTGCAGTACCGGGAATATAATCAATACCAAATTCAACTTGCCTTAATGGCGAAAGTCTAGGTAGTTTACCAGTAAATACCTCCTAAAGTTTCAGATAACAGAAACATCTTTAAATTCATTTATTTTAAGTTCTTTCTAGATTATAATATCTATGACTAATTCACAACCATTCACAGTATAATTTCAAGTATAAATGCAGGATATGGTCATCCATCAAGAATTATTTAGATCACTTTTGATAATCAACATTTTATCTTTTAGGGGAATTCTACTCGAGTTCCCATCAATTAAGACAATGTCGTCATGTCATAATAAATCAATCCATTCTACCGACACTATCAACTTTCCAGTTTCTTTACCGTTGATAAGATGTGAACTTCTCAAAAGACTAATAATAACTCATAATCCTTCACAAATTCAAGGATATCTGGAGACATAACTAACCTTAAAAGAGTAAGGTCAACGCATAATCTACGCGATAGAAATACAAATCAGATACAGACGAAAACATTTAATGAATATGAATATATCCCATGTTTTCATAATTTGAGTACGCATTCGAAAGCTCCTCGGATCGTTACCCAGGTCATTCAAATGAAATCTAATAAAAAGAAATGATAGGAACGTCGATACAACCAGTCGGGTATCAACACTCGGTAATTAGATACTTTTCTTAAGAATCTCACTACGGGAGAATTGGACAAGAAAGAATTGTCAATTGTCAAATAAGACAATTTCCACAGATGAGTAAGTTCGACTCAGAAGAATAAATAATACGGGCACATATGTAGGTGTCCCTATCAATATGTCCCTATTTTTCACTTCTTGCAGATCTCATAAAATTTAATCTTTCACAATCTTCAAAGAAAATTTAGTGTTTATTAATAATTTCATGGTGACTACTAATCAGCCTTGCATGGTCACTTCCAAATTGTATGTAGGCGCGCAACTATATACAATTTCAAGATTAACGATGCAATACTCAGTTCGTCAAAATTTTATCATCATGTTTATAATAAAAACATTTTCATGCTTAATTTTTAAATAAGAATCAAAAATAAATTTACAAAGATTTTCTTTGTTATGAAAACAATTAATTTTCCAAGGTGTTTTATAAACAACTTCATTTCGATAACGATCACTTATAAATCGCTCTTTGAATAATCCTTATAGTGATGAAAATTCAATTTTTCTCAAGGGATATTGTTTTATCTTATAAAAACAATGAGTGATCTGCAAAAGAGTGATGAAAAGTTGTTCACCAATAACTAACTACATTATGATAGGAAATGAGCTTAGCCAATTAATCATGAGGTTCATGACCTCGATGGCGCTCAAAAAGAATAATCCAAAATGTAACTCAAATCGAGATGAGTACTTGTTCAATGGTTGTATCACTAATGCGAGCATTAGGAAGGAGCAATAAAGGATAGATAACATCAATACATGTAGAATTTAGCAATCAAAGGTAGTCTTTTCATTAATCACAAACAAGTCGGAATTGTATCGTAACACATTACGTGTCACTATGTCATACAATTCCAAAAACTCATCCTACCAACTGATATCTCAGTTAAGTTAGGGATTTTTAAAAGATACCACAATGAATACTAATCTACAAGAGTCATTAGGTGTTCCACCTGTACCGGAAGATCCATCGATCCCAATTCAGAAGACGATTTCTTCAATTTATTTCTTGGACACTGGGCATCTTCATCATTGGACAATGGCCTAGGAACAACACTTAACACGAATCAACAATCAATTAAAACCATATAATTCAATCACATGACTAAACAACTTCCTCTTAAGAATTTCTTATTCCATACAAGTTAAATTTTACTTTATTCAAGTTTCAATGAACTTATACTCAATGCGATATCCTACCTCATTCTCCAATACTTTCAACCCTATTTTTTGACCTTATTAGGGAAATAAAAGCTCAATATGATCAACACTTAATTTCCAATCCTATAGCTTTTACAACAATAGTTATCAAATGAGTCACTAGTATAAAATGACTTGATCATTCAATTAGACTTCTCAGAAAGGTACTAGTGGCATGAGGCTTTTGGGTAATGGTTCCATTGACAGCCTCAAGTGCAACATTCACCCTTTCGATTTCAATTTAAGAATTGGGTGACAACGAATCAGATGACATATTTCCAGGTGGTAACGTTTTGTCAAACTCCACTCTATAAGGAAAGAAAGTCATGACATCGATATCAGATTTAATCTCGCCAGTTCTTCTTTAATATCATAATCAACTACTATCAAAATTTCTACGAATATCAACCATTTTGTTGGGATCATAAATATCCACAGCTTGGTTTAGATCTGGAATAGCTAGATTTCCTACGGGAATAGCTTCGATTAATTTACTAGGGGATTTAGGGTTCCTTGTGACAATCTACGTCGTATAAATACCTCGTATAAATATCAAAATAATCATCAAAAAATCATGTAATCAAATTAGATCATATATATATAATCTAAGTTATATATATATATATATATATATATATATATATATATATATATATATATATATATATATATATATATATATTAAAATAACAGTTCTCAGTCTGGCCTTGTCGGTAACGCGGGAATTCTTCGGCACCGTTATAGTCAAAAGATTTTTAGACATTTTTAGAAAAATGTTTATAGTTAAAAGATTTTGAAATGTTTTATTCAAAACCTTGATTTTAAAAATCTTTCGTTCTCTATAACGAGAGCTCTGGTACCAAACTGTAACACCCCCAAATTTATTCAATTCAATACAGCGGAAGACTCGTTGGTGTTATGGGATAGCACATTACTCACATCATAGACAACGCTTAAAAATCGCGTCGTTTAATAATAAAGCATTTCCATTCATAAATATCAAATTTACATAGGTCCCAAGTCATAGTATTTCATACAGGTTTTACAAAGCATTTGAATGGAAATTATTATTTAAGTGCGGGCAATGAATTCATGTTGTCTTCCCGAGAATTACCTTCAAGTACCTGAGATAAGACATGTTAAAAGAAAAGGTCAGCGATAACGCCGAGTGAATTCATAGAGTTTAATAAAACCATTAACATATCATCGGTATACATTTATTACCGAAAATCATTTTGTACAAATCTTTGTTATAGGCCATAAAATAGCCAAAGACGTTTTATACAAATCCTTATCAAAAATCATAATATAGGCTTTCTCCTTCAAAATCATTATACGAACCATTGTCGTTAAAAACATCATATAATACATTTTATAACGTTGTATCGAGTTAAATAAAAACCGTTATATGAATAAGGTTATGAAAAAACAAAACACGAACATAATATCAATAATAAGACCCCGTATTGCTAGTTAGGCAATATATCGTAATTCGATGCATATAGCAGTATTTCGTTAATTGGATTATTATAAGCCGCATGACATTGTTGCCTTACTACAACAAACAACAAGTAGCTAGCCCGAAACTCAATTTGCCCATCTAAATTAGTGTGTCGTCACAATAATCACGCTTGTGTAACTCTTCTCATACATAAATCCGCTTACCAATTAATGTGGCACGACGGGGTTCAACCGTCAAGGCGCGAACTAGGGTGATCGTCCCGAAATAGTACTATTATATGCATAAGCGTCTACCAAATCCCGGTAGTTCACAATTCATGCTAATGGAACTTTTAGTGACATAACCTAACTTTAATAATCCATTTCATTTCATCTATCGGGTCATTTAATCATTCATCGGGTCATACAATTATTCGGGTCTAAATCAATAAACAGACAATCGGGACAACTAGTTTCCTATTTCATAAAAACTAACATGGTATCTCCCTCGCGGGTTTACAAAACATTTCATAAAAACATTTAAAAGAGTGCGAGGCTATGAACTCACGTTGATGTGGGAAGACGGTTATCGGCGATTTGGATGAACGATACGTGCTTCAATCACAGAAACCTAGACAAATAATACTCGTCTTAGACTCTTGTCCAATGACTTTATCAAAATAACAATTTTGTATACATATGATGATTTTATATATATGATGATTATCAAGTGGTTTTATACATTCTCATTTACTCATATTAGTGATATGTGTTGATAACTTTTATACTAGTTTACTAGTTTTACCTATTTACATGTTTTAGGTCCAATAAGCATATTATAAGTCCAATACTTTATATTTGTCCATTTTACACCTGTATTATCAGTATTATACTTTTCATGTTGGGCCCAAGTGGGTTAAGCCCAATAAGTAAATTTATAAGTGTTTAGTCCATTTAGTTAGATTATTAGTCCAATAATGCTAACTTAGCCCGTTAATGTCCGTATGTTATATAATTCGGGTTTTATCGGTTTTTACTTGTATTAAGTACTTATATATCAGTATATGACTTTTAAAAAAGTTTACATTAGGCGGGTCCGACCGTCTAAGTTTTAATTGACGAAAAACGTTAATTTTACGGTATTAGCCGAAAAGATGTAAAAATCATGTTTATAGTTTTTATAACTTATAAAATTACCAAACTACCATTTTTATAAAATGTCCATTTATTTATCCTTATACATATTTATATAAATGTAATATATAAGTTAGTGGGTTTTAATTCACATTTTATACTATATTTATTTGAGTGCTTATATAATAATATTAAACTTTAATTTCACAAAATCTGATTTTTAGTTTCACTTTCACCATTTTTATCATATCTTGAGTTCTATAAGGAGATAGAATCTCAAATGTTTATGAAAGTAACTACATGATATGTGCTCCATTTTATTTTCTTATAGCTACTGATGGATCAATCTCTAAATATTTTAATAAATTCGTCCAAAACAGTATAGACAGATTTGCACTCTAAATTTGTTTTTATCATATCTCACTCATTTTTATGATTCCATTGTATGTCCAACTCTTACATGTGTATAACACTTAATACTTACTGTATACTGATTCCACTTTACCATTTTATCAGTTTAACATTTGGTTACTTACTGTTTTTATACAGCCATCATATTTAGTAAGATTTTAACCATTTTACATGTGGTTTTCCATCTTTTTACCCATTTTATCAACACCAAATCCCCACACAATACTTTTATCATCATATATTCATCATATAAATATACAATAGGAAAGAAAATACATGATCATATTATCGAAATAACAAGAGGATAGGAAGAACAATCTTTATACCACCAAGATTAAGTAGTTTATGATCAAGGCTTGGATTTTTTATGGAAGAACTTGTGATAGATCAACACCAATCTTTATGGTCACCAATACTTGTAAACTTCATGTAGAAATCAGCCCTTGAACATCACCAAATCTTCTCCTTGGATGTTAAAATCACCTCCAATCTTCAAGGCTTCAAGGGTTCTTCATCATGTGTGTAGATAACATATGATTTAAGGTTAGAATTGATAAAGATGGGGTGTTTGGTGATGGTATTTGGACGGCAAGAGTAGAGAGGAAAAGAGAGAGTATGTGTGGTATTGCATGTGTTGAATGAGAACAAGTGGTTTGGTTGTAAATGGTTTTGTGGTGTGTAGTTTACTTGTTAAGCTTAAGTAAACAAGTGTTAACTTGTAAGCTACTAGTTTGCCACATCTCATGGTGTGGTGGAGCTACTTTGGCCGTCCCATGTGTGGGGTGGGACAAGTGTTTACTTGTCTCATCCCACTAATTTACGGGTATTCCTTGATTCTAGTTTCCTCGATTTACGTACCCTCGGGTCGATTTACGAAAAGCGTTTTTATAAATTATGAATCAACAGCACAAAACGAATCTAATAAAAATTGTCTCATCAAAAACGGAGTTCGAAAACGTAAATACGTAATCCTAAGGTTTCCGGTTTAATCGTAAAGGACGTTAAATTTTAATCATAAGTCCTAATCTCTTCTCGTAAATTTATGAGTTTATGAACCAACATAAATTTAAAATCTCAAAA
This sequence comes from Glebionis coronaria, assembly GCA_025667525.1. Classification (NCBI taxonomy): domain Eukaryota; kingdom Viridiplantae; phylum Streptophyta; class Magnoliopsida; order Asterales; family Asteraceae; genus Glebionis; species Glebionis coronaria. The sequence goes on from JANFOE010000468.1 coordinate 885,544, forward strand.
TAATATTCACGGATAAATTTATTTTCTTAAATGTCGGACTGTCACCAAAAATGGTGTATGTAGACGTAAGCACGTAACGTAGAATCCTCCGGTTTAGACGCAGTCGATGCTACTTCAAGATGTAAACCCAAATTTCTTCCCAAAAATAAGTGAGTTCATAACATAACATTAAAATAATGTTTTTAAATAATATTTGAGAATAAAATATCAACCATAAATTGACGGATTGTCACAATTTTCAAGACTATTTTTCAAAATATATTTTAATCAAATTTGGTATCTCTAATATCAAAAGATTTTATATATTAGAGATAGGGGGAGAAAATGTGATTAAAATGTGATCTTATATAAGACTCAAGCACTTTAACTCTTACCTACATGTGCGAAACGCTTTCGATTATCGATGCACATGTGAAGGGGGAGCATTTCTGAAACGAAAAACTAGCAAGGTGTTAAATGTTTTTCAAACACTTTGTTAGAATTTAAAGTGGTTTTCATGGTTACGATCAAATACCCATTACATCTTAAATTCACGACGTTATTAGTGTCAAAAGGGTGGTTAGGTTTAAGTCCTATGATCTCCCAGGGACAATCCAATAGATTATTAGAAGTCCTTAGGAAAGATGGAGTAGAATGTGAACGAAGCTGAATGCCGACTAAGTACTGATGACAGCACTACAATAATCACAACAAGGTGCTATTAATGATGTCTTGGTAAGCATTGAAGGGGTTGAATAATGAAAAAGAAATGTAAGGATAAAGGGTGTAAAGAAAGAAGACCTCCATACAACTTAGGCAGAAACCGGGTCAACACATCATGAAGATAACTCATCATGGATCCAGTGATGTGAAGCACAACCCTTTCCTAGCTACTCAGGCTTCTCTCAAAAGCAGTTTGTTTTATTGTCACGGAGATCAACACGACTTCTATTGACTTTCTCACTCCGAGATAGTTGATACTGAATAGGTGGCATCTGCTCCAGCCTCCGACCACTAAAAGTGCACAAATCGAGTCTAGAGCCAAGAGATCAATCAAATCTCGTTAGGACACACGGATAAAGATCAAGAGAGTCCTACGCTATATCCTTGTGATATTGCTAGAACACTCAGAGTGATACTATTTAGTATTCACAATGATGAGTGGAAATCCTTCCAGTGTTAACATCAAACAGCACTGCGGTAGGTCATATGCAAGATTCTTTATGAATTGAACATGTGTAAAACTGAAAAGCAACAGTGGTTTGATTCTGAATTGATTCAAACTCATTTCAGGTTTCTACGCAATATCTTTATGGTCTTGCCAGAACATTCAGAGTGATATTCATTAATATTCACAGTGACGAATGGGAATCCTTCTAGCGTCAACATCAAACATCGCTACGGTAGGTGACTTGTGAGATTCTTATGAATCAAACTTGTGTCAACTGGAAAGCAACAATGGTAAGATTCTTAATGAATCTAACTTGTTCCAGGAATTTGAATTGACGACTTTAATCAAGCGGATATTTATCCAATTGATTCACTCTTTATGTTCGCAGTCTTGCTTTGAGACGGTCTAGTAAAGAGAACGGCTAGTACAGCCGCGAAACCCTGTCAAGGAGATTCTTAATTGAATCTACCTAATCACATGTACGGTCTTTAATATCGTATAACGGTCTTCACCGACCGGAGGTAAAACGCTACCGATTTAGGACGAATGTCAAAGCCATTCAGTCCGTGTCTATGTTTGTCTCGAGAAGGAGGCGTCACGGTGTACTCAGCAAAGTCAAAGATTCAAAAAACACATATTCATGCCCAAAGACTTATTCAACAATTAATAGTGTGAGCATGTGGATAAAGACAAAAGATCGCAAGATGGCAAAGACAAGTCAAGAATGATTTGAAGATCCCAAGATAAAAGACTAAGTGGAATGAAAATGACAAATGCTCAAAGATCACAGCATGAAGGAACAAAACTACTGTTACACGTTCAAGACTCATTTATGACTAAATTCATAAATCTCCATTGGAATCCAAATATCAAAGAGGAATGACCTCACATTGGGGGAGATTGTTAGCCTCAAAATATTGAGTCAAACAAGAATGTTCGGTCATAGAATTATATTGTAATATTTATTAGAACGTTGTATTAGATAGTTAAATAATCGTGGTTCACGGGCTTGGATTTAAACTAATTAAAGTCCAAAAGACAAGCCCGGCCCAATATATAGCCCATTAAAGCCCGCATGTAGGTGGACTATATATACTACCCTCCTAGCATGTTAGGAGGGCGGATGATCATTTGTAAATTCATTATTCTAATATAATATTCATCAAGTAATCATCTCTCTCTCTACTTTCTCTCACTACTTTCTCTCTCTAGGAATCCATTTATTTTCATCTATTTTTATCACTAATCATCATAATAATATGGGACAACACAAACGTTAGAGGCCAACGAGCAGGTCCAAAACGTATGATTGCTAGTGTCAATACCTTAATCACAAAACGGATAGTTCAACGTGTTCACATCAATTCCTTTGCGGCTTAAGTTCCACCTAGAAGGTAGACGATCACGAAGAGACCTCCAAATGAAAATGTTAATCTTTTTTGGAAGAAGCTTGTTCCATCTAGTTTTCGGACCGTTATCAGGATGAAGACCCTTATCAATAAGACATCGTGCACTTTTAACCGAGAAGGTAGACGTATCAGCATTCCAAACCCAAGTATCCTCTGAATCTGTGAGAGTAATGGCAGAAAGGTAGCTTTGAAGAGTAACAAAATGGGCAGCATTGGAACCATTAGAGATATCACGAACCCAGTTGAAATGCCAACCATTGTTCCAACAGTCTTTAACCAAACAATCTCTGTTACTGGACAAACGAAAGAGACGAGGGAACTCAAGCTTAAAAGGAGAGTTAACGTTCCAAGAATCATGCCAAAATTTTGTGGAAGCCCCGTTATTTACCTTTCGCTGCACTGAAGAGAGAGGAATAAGATTCTTCTCATGTATGCCCTTTATAGATCTGATAATTTGATGCTAAACACCTTTGATTTTTGAGTGACCAAAAAATGATGAAGAATCTTCATTCGGACCATGAATAGCAACAATTAAACAAGCACATAAAGCCTGCGGGTTGGTGAGAAAACACCATCGCCATTTTGAAATGAGAGCATGATTCAGAGCATAAAGACTACCAATACCGAGCCCCCTTTTATTCTTAGGAGCTAGAGCAACATTCCAAGAAATCTGAGGGATTTTAGTAGAATTGCCAGTGCTTCCCAAAAAAAACTTTTGATCTAAGGGTTTCCAATTTCTTGCTGATCAAACTTGGCATAGTGGAAAGAGAAAAATAATACGTACCAAGTGCGCCTAGAACCGAGGAAATAAGAGTGGCTCTACCTCCAATGGAAAGGAGAGATGCTTTCCAGTTTGAAAGCCGTTTTGAAAACTTCTCCATAATGGGATCCCAGCTTTTCACAAGCACCATGTTACTGTTGATAGGTAACCCTAGACAATCGAAAGGAGACGTCAAAGCATTACAGTCAATAGTAGAAGCCAAAAGAGAGACTTCATCAAACAAAACTCCAAATCCAAAGAGTTTAGATTTATGATAATTTATCTTCAGACCCGAAACTTTGTAGAAGCAGTCAAGAACGCTAACTAGACATTGGATATTAGAACGAGACCACTCATGGATAAAAAGGGCATCATCTGCAAAATATAAATGGGAGAGACTCACGTTGTTGATTTTGATCCCATTGTAAAGATCAGCAACTGTAGCATCTTCTATAGCGACATGAAACCCTTCCATAGCTATAATGAAGAGAAAGGGAGATTAAGGATCCCCTTGACGAAGCCCTCTGTGGGTATTAAACTCACGAGTAGGACTACCATTAACTAAAATCAATGATGAAGATGAATGGAGACAACCTATTATCCAATTGATCCATTTATCGCTAAAACCCATAAAGTGCATAACCCTGAACAGGAAGTCCCAAGAGACAGTGTCAAAAGCTCTCTCAAAGTCTATTTTGCACACCATAAGCTTGTACTTTTTACGCTTACACCATTGAATTACCTCGTTAACCATTAACGGCCCGTCAAGGATTTGCCGATTTTTAATGAAAGCAGATTGTTCTTGGCTGATAATGGTATCAATGACACGGGCCAATATATTAGCTAAAACTTTTGCGATAATTTTATATTGGGCCCCGATAAGACTGATACGGCGAAAGTCACCAACCACCATAGGATTTTGAATCTTAGGGATAATAGTAACAAAAGAATTCTTACAGCCTCTTGGAATCGTACCCGAGATGAAAAAATAGTTGACAAAGTCCACAACATCATTTTGAAGCAAACTCCAGAATTCCTTGTAAAAAGCAAAAGAGTAACCATCTGGACTTGGAGATTTATCCGAACCACAATCCCATATAGCATTTTTGATCTCAGAAACTGAGACGATAGAATCGAGAAGAGAAGTCTGGTCGCTATTAAGGGACTTATAAAACGGGCCCCTGTTGATAATATTAACAACTTGAATCTGTTGGAATTTTTGTTCAAAGAAGTTTGTAAAGACATCTTTGATCCTTGTCGGATCTTCAATCTAGAGACCTTCATGTTTGATTCCATGGATTGCTAGGTACTTGTGTTTCTGGTTAATCATAGCGTGAAAGAACTTTCTATATTCGTCCGCCTCAATCCACCATTTAATCTTCGCTTTTTAGGAAGAATCTATAGATTCATCATGCTCAATTTGACGAAGATTTTCAATACATGAAGCACGTTGCTCATGATCATCTGTAGTAGAAGACCCAATGGCAATATCAGCATCAAAAACTTTAGTCTTATTGATGAGCTCCTCCTTGTGACGGATTCTAGCATCTTTTCGATTCAAAGCCCACTCTTTTATGACAATTTTTAGGGCCTTCATTTTATTCTTAAAAGCAACAATAGGATTCGTACCATTACCTGTGGTAGAATTTATCCAGAAATCGTTAGTGCTTGCGTGAAGAATATTATTCGAGAGCCATGAGTTGTAAAACTTGAAACGAGTAGGTCTAAAGTCAACATAAATAGGCATAAGGAGGATAGGCCTATGGTCAGAGATGTGGCACTCTAATACTTACCCCGAAAATTTCTGTAAATGGGGAGTGAAAGATTCTGATGCAAGAAACCTATCAAGCTTACTAAGCTTATTCCCATGCTTATTCAATCGAGTGAACAATGACCTCCAAGGGTAATATCCCAAAGTTGCGCGTCACGAATGAAGTGATTAAAGACATTCGTCGAGGAAGGATTAAACACCGTACCTATTCTTTAAGAAGAATATCTGACTTCATTGAAATCGCCAAATATTAAGTGATTACCCCTGTTGTTATTCATAAAATCAAGTATTTCATTCCATAAAGCTTCTTTTCTACGGGCATCTTGAGGAGCATACACATTAATCATGAAGCAATGAGATTGAGTAGCAATCAAAAATCCTTCAACAATAAGAAAATGCTCGAATATGAACTTGTTTGTTCTTGAAAATACATTCGGATCCCATATCGAGACAAGACCTCCAGATCTACCGATAGAAGGACGTTTTGTAAATTCAAATTGGAATTTTCCGCACATGCGTTTTATTTGAAACTGATCAAGCTTATTAGAATGAGATTCTTGAATACCGAGAAAAGAGACTTTATACTTGTTACAAAGTTTAGCAATAGCACCACACTTCTTTGCTCCGAGTCCACATGAATTAAAGGACATGATATTTATAAATGACCTTTATTAACACCAAGGCAGTCTATGAACTTCTTGAGATCATTCTTGCTTCCTTCCATGTCATAACCTAACACCTTACCCATTTCAATATTAGAAATAAATGCTTCAATCATTGAACCATTACTTAAGTGTGGTCTAGATTATGATGTACTGTTACGAGAGGACTTAGCAAGTGCAGATGAGCAATGAGAAGGTTGTTTGGAACTAGAACCACGATTCTTTGAGGGTTTGGAGAGAGAGTTTGAATCTTCTTTAGGTTCCTCAGCATTTACCTTAGGCGAGTGGTCAGATGAGGGTAAATCTTGATTCTTCTCCAAATTTATTGGTTCACCACCGTCAGACCATTGTGTGTTATTAACATACTCTTCCTCTTCAATGAATTCGCCATCTTCCTTATCCAATTTAGCATCATTTATCTCTCCAACTTCTTAATCCAATATATCATCGTCACTCACATCATCTCCCTGTTTAGAAGAATGATCCTTATCTGATTCAGTGCTAGATAATGAGTCTGCATCTTTAATGTCAGGGTTCCAATCAACAAACTCTTTGATAGAAACACTATATGGCTTTCCAAGAACAACCACTTTTCACTTCTCATTGATATTGTCATGTATTTTGGTTTTAATACACACTCTCCCTATAGATACAGTTTCATTAGGATCTTCATCTACAAGAGAGGTGTACCCCAAATACCTGCAATTTTCTGGAACGCTTTAGGGCACCAAGCATTGAGTGGGAGACCAATGATTTCAATCCAAACAGCTCGTTCATCCAAAACAAACGATTGATGAAAAAGTTTCAAGTGAGTAAAATACCAAGATAACTCAATGCTGGATTGCATTTTGAGGCAAGCCTCTTGAGAATCAAAATCAATCCATACCCATAAACCTCCAATCCATACCCTCTTTATTTAGCACAATATTGATATTAGAGATTAAATGAACATCTCTAACCTTAGCAAGAATTTCATTTTTAGTGACAGATGGATCAATAAGATCAGATTCCTCGAGGGTAACGAATTTGAGTATTGATTTGTGTTGCGGGGCAGGTTTGAATGAATCGACAACATTGAGAACATTTGCGTAAGATTTTTTGAATTTACATAGGAGAATGATGGTGCGGGTTTTGATTGATGTAGTTTAGGGTTTTGATTGGTGGGTTTAGGGTTTGTGTTTAGTGGTGGGTTTTGATTCTTCTTAAATCTGGCCTTTGCAGCAAATAGATGATATGATCTGATCCAAATAGTGTTAAGATCATTGATCAATGACTCAAAATTCGCAGATTTTAAAAATCTAACAAAGGCAAAACTTTTACCAAGCTTGGAGAGTTTTCTGTCAATGTAAGCGTCGACAACCGCTCTATTCTTGCCACAGTGTCTTTGTAGATCATTGGATCCAATGGAGGTTGGAAAATTAGTGATATAAATCGATGCTGTAATGTCTTGAAGGTTTTTAAAATTAGGATATTTGTGGGGGGTGAGTGGTGTTCATTATAGAGTGATTATGAAGATTCAGCGCGAATCAATTTGAATCAATCAAAGATAGTATACGGATACCAAATCAATGATATACTCTAATAACCGGTAATCAAATGATCACAGAAGGGGATAGGGAACAACAAGTGTAAGCCTATTCTTCTCACAAATTGACAAAAATGAAATCAGAGAATAACAAGGATTAAACCACGTAATACAAACGTTAATCGATGAATGGAAACAAGCAGAATATAATCAAAAGAGAGGTTTAGGATTAGGGTTTTTTTGTGCCGCCATTGTTTCAAATCACCGATCATATGAATTAATTATTTTTAGATTATCTTTCAAACATTATTTAAACATTATAACAAGTCTAATATATTAATATAACAAGATCAAAGCTTAGCTAACATAGAGATTACCTAGGTAGCTCCAAAATGGCTCCTTATGAATTCTTATGAGCACTACTTGCAATCAAAGCTTCGAAAGCTTCAATGGCTTCCTTCTAGACATGTTTTATGGTCTTGGGGGATGTCCTAAGATGTTTATAGAAGTGAATATGAAGAATGGGTAGGAGGTTAAAAGAAAACGGGATGCAAGTCTTCAAGGTATGCCATACGGCTCTATTTATACTTGTAGCAAAACTTAGTGTAACACCCCATTTGGATAAATGGACCGTTACGTAATAATTATGGCGTATCATCAAAGCATGCAAGGTAAATGTCTATAACATTAAATGACCATAAAGAATCCAGAAACAAATATTGGATCTAACATAAGCTCCACACATGAAATGCATAAGTATAGAATGTAAAGGAAAGGATTAAAAAATGTCCAGCAAAGCAAAAGTATGTAAATGCATTAAAGAAGGAAAGAACTGGCGCCTCATTCCATGCACGTACTCTTCAATCCTAGCTTTGCCCTTTAGTACTTGTCGTATTGGGACATGGAAAGAAAAATACGACCGAGCAATACGCTCAGTGTGCGGATATGTAACAATAAAATGTAAAGGATAAACATAAGCAAGTAATGAATGAAATGAATGACAGAGGAATAAGTGTAAGTCATGGAAAACCTGGTTTACGTTCATCAGACTGGTTTTATATTTCTTAAAAGACTAATATTTAGTTTATTCTGAAAATCTGTATTTTAAATATGCCTGGAGCCCATATAGATCATGTTATATCAATGTTCATGAATACTTAGAGGGGTGACCTCATCATGCAATTAAAGAGGTTGCCTCTAATTAATATATAAAATGAGTAAAGGGATCAGCTCCTTTAATGGAAGCAAGGCACACACCGCAGTTACCATGAAATCTTACTACTTGTCCTAGGATGCACCCATTCACCCCACATGATAATAATAGTAAAGGCAAAATAACGTAAAGGGACACTGTGAGCAATCACTCTCACCGCAAAAGAGTCATAATACCGGTGCCTCTAGTGCTATGGTTATGGAACCCCCATAACTAGGTGAAACTAGCATGCATGTATATAGCTCAGTAATTCTAAAATAGTCATAAGATATACTGATGTGTTTAAGACACTTAACTACTGGGGAAAACAGATGGCTGCAAACGGGGAATACTAATATAGGAAGAAAGATGTCCTTACTGAAGGATGGAATATCCGTACCTTATATCCAGTAAATGAAGACGAAAACGAACGCGAAAGATCACTCCGACTTCACAATAGCTACATAATATAGTGACATGAATAAGTGTCATTTTTACTTATACATACTTGTTATTTAGTTTACTTGACGTGTTCATATTTATTATACTTGTTCTTGTCTTGTTCTATTATTTCATGTTTAAATCATGTGTTTTCTTATACTTTCATGTGTTTTAGATTCATGTATTTCATGTTTTATGTGTTAAAGTACTTGTTATAACAAAATGAGTAACTTTCTAAAAATAGCATGATTTTATATATAGTAACTTTCTAAAAATAGCAGGTTTCCATATATAGTAACATTCAAATAATATTAAGTTTCCTTAAATAGTATTTTTCTAAAAATATAAAGTTTCTATAATTAGTAAGTTTCCAAAAATAGAAAGTTTCCATATTTAGCATGTTTCTATAAATAGCATGTTACCATATTTAGTGTGTTTTCATATTTATCATGTTGCCATAATTAGTATAGTTCCGTAATTAACATGTTTCCATAATTAATATATTTCCATAATTAATCATATGTTTATTTTATAATTAAATGATAATTATATTGTAAAGTTTAATAAATAATGAATACTTAGGCTTAACTTATTATTATTAATTGATAATCTCATATCATGTTATCATAAGTTATTATTAATTAATAAGACTACATCTTTCATGTAATTAAACTTTACCTTAAAAGATATTAGTTAAATAAACTAAGTTTTAATTAATCAAATTAGTATACATGAATAATTAACTTATTAACTATTTTAACATAAGTTTATTTAAATAAATGTACATACAAATATAACATGATTTATTTAAATAAATATTATAACCTATGTCTTGTTTTAATTAAACCATACATTAATTAATAAAATTAATTAATCAAACATAACATATAGTATTCTACATAATGGTTTAATTACGTGTTCTTGTAGAAATGTCAAGTTCCCGAGCCTAAAACCTGAGACCGACAACCGAGCATCACGGCCCGAAGGCTGCGACCTCTTGCTGTCGTGACTCGTCTGAGCCAAACAACCCCACACCAAGAGCCAAGGGCTCTCGGTTTGATGTTGCTGCCCGAACCAATCCAACCCCCAGCTTGCGCTAGGGTTCCCCCTGCTTGCGACAACCTTCCCACCGATACCATAGTGGGTCTCGGTTCCCACTATCGGGCCAAGTTCCCCACTGTGGGGTTCTTGGTCCTTACGGCTGACAGCAAGCCACCACCACCGCCACCATGTGGTTGCGGCTGGTGGTCAAAACCCACGCTGACCCCACTTGGGGTTGCGGCTGCTGGACAAACAACACCACCGAGACCCTAAGTGGTCTAGGTTGGCTGCGATCGGGATAAAACCAAACCTCCAAACATTGTTTCGATTAATTCTTGATGGATCTACATTTATTACATGTTCTTGATTTGTTTTTAATGATCATAACATAATTAAATAAAAATAAAGAAAATATTAGAGTGATACCAAACACGTGATTAAAAGGAACGAACACGAACCAATACCGGTGTTAAAAACAAAGATAAAAAACAAATCGTCCTTGTGCTCTTGTTGTTCGCCGAAGCCAAGAACGAAAAAGGAAGAGAAACAGTGTTTTAGGGTTTTGTTAATTATCCTGTGTTTTATGTTTATAAAATCCTTATTAGTGTACCTAAGGATTTATTATTGGATTGGGCCTTAGGCCCCCTTCTTTCTTTGTTTTGGACCTTGGCCTAACACACACATATAACCAATTCGTTTATTTTTTGTGATTTAAATTATTATCGTGTGTGCTCGTTTAATGATACGTGAATCCTTATCGAGCATTTATGTAAAACCCGCAGTATTATCATGTTTCTAATATCCATGTTGCTTAGTTAACTAAGAAAGTTAATATTATTAAGAGATACAATTAATAGTCATTAGCTTAAATAAAAAGTATACATAAGTTTTAATTTTGCAATGTGTAAAAGTAAATGATAGTTATGACTATTAAAGTAGCAAGTTGTATAAAACATAAAACAAATGAATGTTGACTTGAATGAGACAACTAAGATGGTGCGTTATTTAATATAGTCACAATGTTAAATTCACAATTATTAACCCTACATGAACAAACCAAACAAGAAAGATGGAGTTGCGTCGTACATATTACGAATTCATTTCGTGCTTAGAATCATGATCACGACCATGCAAAGTTGTGGGTTATCGTTGACGACTCAAGGTTAAAGTCGCATATCGATTTAGTTTTGGTCTTGGTTTAAATCTAGACAAAGTTGCTAGAGTAAAGAGACAGCTTCGCGATTGTGTTCGAGTTGATGTATGTCGAGGCATACTTGATCATGTCATGCCGGGGAGACGTTTCGGTTTCAATCACTGGAGGTTCAAGACGGTGTTTGGTTTGGAGTACGTGGCGCTCGACTCTAGTTCTTGCGCTGGTCACGTATGGGTCTCATCAGTTTGCGTTTACCGTTTGTGTCCGGGTGCGGGTTACGAGCAAACGCGTTGAATCTTGACGTTTCTATTTGAGTTACCATTCGTGTTCATGTTCGACTATAGTTCAAAGCATTTCAGTGAATTCTAGTGTTCATCTTCGAGACGGTTTTTGTACATGTGTTCGTCTTTATCTCGATCCCTCTCATCAGGCTCGAAGGTAATTCCCGAATCAAACTATTTACCATAATTAGTGGGTAGCTTAGATTCATGACTTAAATCAATTTCAATATATGCAAATATAATTCGCCTTTACTTTAGACGAAAACGGAAATTTTGGAATTCAAACATGTTATCATGCTTTAGTAATGATTAACTTAATCAAGCATTCTAGTTGCTAAATGAAAACATAACAAAATTATTATGAGCTGCTAATCTGTAGGAAGGAAATAATTCATGTGGTAATAACATTTATGATTTTTCATATTCTACCCTTAATTATCTTAATATCTCATGCAACCCTTTGAAATATTTTTAGATGGCTATTTTGGCCCCTATTACTTACTTATAATACAATTTATAATGATAAGTTATCTTCCAATTAGAGATCTAAACATAAAATTGGATTATAATTTTGGATATAGGGTTAATTCCTTATGAAGAAATTTTGAGGATTTTGGTTGATTAATCGATGGTAAATAGATTTGGAATTTGTTTAGACATCGAGATTGGCCGAGGTACGGATACTCCTATCTCTCTACTATTAATTATCTCCTTCGATTACTTGATTGATCGTACGGATTTTCCGTCCTTTCAGTAAGGACTTCCTTATTTGCATGATTAGGATTTCCCGTATGCAGCCAAATGTTTTCCCCAATTATACGTTATAGGTTTTTTCAGAAATCAGTTTTATAATTAAGTTAAATTGCCTGAGCTATATACAAGCATGACCAGTCAGTAGTACTAGTTATGGAGGTACCGTAACCATGACACTTGAGGCACCGGTGTCATGACTCACCTGTGGGAGAGTGATATCCTGCAGCGTCCCATTCAGTTCAGCTTGGCTATTTATTCAGTATTATTAGTGGGGCGTATGGGTGCATCCTAGGCTTATCAGTTTATAGTTTATCAGGTGAATGTGGTGTGTGCTCTACATCCTTCGCATTGGAGCTGATCCCTCCACCCAACACATTATTTAGAGGTCACCCCTCTATAGCATGACGAGGTCACCCCTCCAGTTATTCATGCAACAATTGTTTAAGCACGTGACCTATATAAGCTATTCGCAATTGAAATACAGTAAATGCATATTTTCATGTTTTATTATTTATAAATCAGACTTATCAGATTTTCTACAGTTTTCATCACACTCCACATATCAGTATTTCAGCTTCAGTAATTATTAATTATTTCAAGTTCAGTATATTCTTATCATGCATTTTATCCTTTCACTGAGAGTTATGCTCAGCCAGAGTTCTTTCATGTTCTAACGGCAGGTACAACAGGACACTCCTAAGATTCTGAGAGCGTGTGCATTGGATGGAAGCAATCCAGACTTCTTTACTTTATGCACTTCATTTTTATATTGCCTGTTGGACATTGTTCAGTCCTTTCTTTAAGTATTTTACTTTTCATGTTTTGAGCTTATGTTGGATTACCGATGTTTGATTTCAGTATTTCTGTTATAGTCAGTTAATGTTTTAGGACATTTACCTTATGCGTTGATGACACGCCATAAATACACGTAACGGTCCACTTATCCAAGTGGGGTGTTACAACTATGGTATCAGAGCTATAGGTTCGACCTGTAGGCTCTAAAACTTGACCTGTGACTAGTGGGTAGTCACCAGAAACATCCCAGATTTTGGCGTTGTTATTTTTCATGTTTCTCATGCATTTATCAGTCAGTTTTCTTCATTTATCAGTCAGCTTTCTTATAGTTTTTGACTATGTAAAAAGTTGGTACAGGACTGGCCATATTTAGTCGCATGTGCTTTTCATTTGAATTTTTTATGGTGAACCGACCCATAGGCGTTCACCCTTGCCCGCTCAGATTTTGTATTGGTGAACCGACCTATAGGCGTTCATCCTTACTCATGACAGATTAACGTTTTCAGTCGAATATTACTTGGTGAACCAGCCATAAAACGTTCACCATTGTTTAGGTCAAATTTCATGTTTTTCAGTCAAACGTTATTTTGTGAACCGATTCATAGTTGTTCACCTTTGTTTATATCATGATGTTGCATTAAAATTTTGACTAGTATGGTTTGGACTACATCCACCCATATTAAGTCCCAGATTGTAAATTTCTATACATGACGATTCTCAAAAACTTTTTGACAAGTATGGTTCAAACCGGAATCTCCCATACTTAGTCACATGCTTCCTACTTTAAATTATGTGGATTAAACCTTAGCCATCCACATCAATTGATGTTAAACCTCAGTTGGTTATACTTCTATGTTCTCTGAACAATTCAGTTTTCATACCCTCACGTGGATGTTGTTTTCATGCTGATTAAGTTCATGTCTCCTTATGAGGATTACGTTTTCAGCAAGGTGATGATGTTTTCATGCTAAGACACAAAAGTATTTCAGTAAAATTCTGTTTCATGATAAATCATGTTTGGTCTTCGTCAGTCATGTCTTTATGCTGACCATTGTTGAAATTATGTTTAATCATGTTGTTGCAGTTCAGTTTGCTAACCAGTTAAATCAAAGTATCTTCATTTACCATGTCAGACGGTTGACACCAGTATCGATCATCTCAAGAAATTCCCACCAGTGTCAGGTACAGTATTTCATACGTAATCCATGTACAGTGTCTCAGATATGCTCCATGTGCAGTATTCATTTTGTACTTCATGTACAGTAGTCCAGGTGTACTCCATGTACCCTACTCCATGGACATTGCTAATCGATCCTCTATCAACTCAGGCGTTTCCACTTTTCAATATTCTACCAGATGTTGATGCTGCTCGTGAGTTGAAGATTTTACCCGATGCTGATGTCGCTAACACATTGAAGACCTCACAAATGTTGATGCTGCTGATACTTTGGAGATTTCTGAAGATGCTGATGCTGTTTATACTAGGAAGACTCTACAAAACAAGGACGAAAATTGTAAATTTGAAATTTCTAACAAGAATAAATTTCAACCATCAGACACTACCATTCCATTCCTTACTTTTACCTTCTCAGTTGGATGTCACACTTCACTCAGCTAAACTTTCATTCAGAAGAGTGGGAATCGGAACCCAGCCGACCACTCAACAGAATGGTTACATGAATCACGGTCATGATAATGACCGTCATAAATTGACAGACAAGCAGTAGTGAAAACCATCGTACTTATAATTAATCAGTCAGTAACCATCGAAACTCCGGAACGGACGTGACCAGAAATACAGAGGTCAGTAGTCTAACCGGTCCGCCAACCCTAGCAGTTACTAGAAAATCTTAACCTTATTCAAACTCATCCATTAAAATACGAGTCATGACTCTTAACTCCGTAGGTTTCCTAAACCAGGCCCTCGGAAATTCAAGGTACCCTCCAAGGGGGTATGCCCGTTTTGTCATGCCACGCATAATCAAACCAGTAACGATTCAGTTACCACCACTGGAGTATTATTCAGGTTATACACGCAGTGTTTATTTCGTGAGGTTACAGATAAACACATTCAGAGAAATTTTCCATGTTTACTTCACGTATTCATATGACAGCTTTATTTTAAATCAAGTATTTACCGATCTTCCACCCGGAGAAGATTCCACAGTACCACCCATAATTATTAAAGTTTTCTTTTCAGTCAACGACGAGATCCGTCTCATCAACTCATGAACATATTCATTTTATTTCTGCCCAAAAAATGAGTACAAATTGTTTCAGCGTTATCAGCACGTAAATTATTATCTTATAGCTACAAAGACTTCTAGTCACCATTCATGATGCGACTTCTAAAATTCCTTAAATTAATGATCAACAGATTATCCTAATATTTCCAGATGTCATTATAGAAGGTTTTCCAGACATTCCTTCCTAACCACGAGACATAATTTAACATCGAGCTTGTCTCAAGAACAGAATCTAATTTCAAAACTCTATATTGCAGGGTTTCAGGTGAGTTAAAAGAGTTGCAGCATATGCTGCAAGAGTTATCGGAACAAGGCTTTATTCGGCCTAGCGCACAACCAGAAGGTGTACCGTTCCTATCTATCAGACAGAAGGCTGGTAACATGAGATCATATATCGACCACCGAAAACTTTACAAGATCACCATTCATAACCGATGTCATCTCACGTAAAGAAGGTTTACCTGACCCGCTACGATGTCTTGAACACTTGCCAGAACAATTCTAGATCATGCCACCAATAGTGGTGAAAGAAGAACATGATGTTTTCATATTGTTGTTGAACACGCTATAGTCTCTCTAAAATTTTTGACCTATACGTCTGAGCTCCTAGGCCCCAGCTATAGTATGAAATTTATGTGTACATTTTTTTTCTGATTTCATAGACAAGATCATCAGTATGTTGTTTGATAACATCCTGATCTCCTAAATTCTAGAGATGAAAATGAGAATCATCTCTTCACGATCCTTTATATTTTCTGATATGAGAAAGTTATAAATGCAGCTTTCCAGATATGAATTCCAGTAGAACAAGGTGGCATTTCTGGGCCACATTATTTCAACAGAAAGACATTTCAGAAACCCTGCAAAGGTGAAGGCCATTACCAGATGGTCAAGAACGACGTCTGTGTCTAAAGTATAAAAATTTCTAGAACTCGTTTGACTACTACCGCATAAATTGCTAACAGTTCTCATGATTAGCTTTCCATGACCAAGCTTACGCATAAAGGATATGATCTACACTAAAATTTTGTATTCCATTAGATCCTACGCTATGAGAGATCTATGTTACCGAGACTCAAAATTCTTTCTTGACACCAGATTCCACCAAAATGTACCATAATCCCAAACAGAATGTTGATAGAGGTAGTATGATATAAGGATGCAGCTGTGTTCATATCTTGATGTCTGACATGCCAGCAGGTTCAAGATAGAACATCGATATGCTAGTGAGCTATTACAACCATTAGAAAATTTTAAACAGAAATGAGACAGGATTCCATGGAAGTTATTATCAGTTACCACAGACTCAGAAACGTTTGATCCTATATAGGTCATTTTTGACCATTTAACCCAGCCTACATATTTCTTTCATCCGAAAGGATTACGCAGTAACAGATCTGCAGGAAATTCAGCAATAGATCGTACAATTTCAAGGTATTCCATCAGCAATCATGTCAGATAGATATTCACGCTCACGAATCACGCTCACGCTCATGTTCACGATCACGTGTATGTTTACGTCCACCTTCACGTTTATGTCTCACGTTCGCAATTACGATGTTGTTTCTGTCCATATTTTATGATATCGCATGATTTCAGTTCACGTCCGCTTTTGTGACATTGTCACGTTCAAGTTCGTGTTCCACCTCACGATAGACGTTTCACAGTTTTTTACCGAATACGGTTATAGAAAGCTTGAGAAACCAGATTCAAGTTTAGCACAACTTTTCAATACCCCAGGCAGACGTTTCACGTCTCAGGCCGTATCGTTTGGCATCCCTTCCTCAGTTAACATATGTTCATGATATGTCTAGTATCACGTTCATAGTATATTTCACGTATCACATTCACGATATACTCCATGCACAACGTTCCTCATATAATCGCGAACCACGTTCACAATTGGTCACGTAGCACATTCACAATTGTTCACGTAGTTCGTCCCTATATTTTTTCAGCAGCTTGCTCAGAGATATAAATGTTATCTTTTCAGAATATCTACACGTATCGTTTCATGTATCCTACATGCTATGGTTTTTCATTCTATTAGATTCAGAAATCCATCTTAATTATGGAATCAAAAACTATTCAGCATCATCAGGACAGGGACATCAAGACCAAGATTTTTTTTCATTGTGTATAGATCTTTGAAGGAACCATTTCGAGCGGGAATCCACTCAGAACAGAGGAGTCCATCCGGACCTCTCATCCTTTCCTTCAATAAATCCAGTTAAGTTCTTTTAGTCATGTTACGTTCCATGTCCTCTTCAGCTATGTCACGTTATATGTTCACTTTAGTCATGTCATGGCTACACCTGTCAGCAGCATTATGTCTTAATTAGAGGACGAATTATCCTTCAGCTTATATGTCATTTCAGCTTTCATGTTCTTTCATCCTATGTGTCCTTTCATCTTTTATAACGTCACCATCTTAAATTAACTTTAATTCGGGGATGAATTTTATTTTTAGAGAGGGAGAATTATAAAACCGCGACATTATTGCATCCTTTATTCGAGGATGAATTATTTTTTTAAGAGGGAAGAATTCTAAAACCCGCTGTATTACCATGTTTCTAATATCCATGATGATTAGGTTATGAAGGATCGTGTTTATCTAAGGATGAGGCATGTATGGATTGATCTATTGATATGGATGGAAGAAATGGAGAACTTAGAGAGAGAAAGGTAGAGAGAGAAAGGAGAGAAATGAAAGGAAGATGGAATGTTGTAAAATGTGAAATGAAAGTGTTCAACAACCCCTCCTAACATGCTAGGAGGGGGGTTTATATAGCCCACCCTACATGTGGGCTATATGGGCTATACCTTAATACATTAGATCACGAGCCCAATACTTGTATCTAGGGGTGTTCAAAAAAACCGAGAAACCGACGAACCGAGCTGAACCGCTCAATCCGAAACCGAAAAAACCCGAAACCGAAAAAACCGAAACCGAAAAAAACCGAAACCGAAAAAACCCGCTTATAACAGTTCGGTTACGGTTTTCATTTTTAGATATCCGTGGTTAACCGAACCGAACCGCACATATTATACTTGAAATTTTTTAACTAAATATTCAAATTATAATACATGTATTAATTGTATTAGTACCCTACTTTTATTATACATGAAA
This sequence comes from Glebionis coronaria, assembly GCA_025667525.1. Classification (NCBI taxonomy): domain Eukaryota; kingdom Viridiplantae; phylum Streptophyta; class Magnoliopsida; order Asterales; family Asteraceae; genus Glebionis; species Glebionis coronaria. The sequence continues at coordinate 903,853 of JANFOE010000468.1, forward strand.
TTTTTTAACTAAATATTCTAATTATAGTACATGTATTAAATATGTATGTGTAAATTTAATTAATGTGATCGTAGTTTATAAATATCGAATAAATATTTTTTAGTTAATATGTTATTTATGAATATTCTAATGCACTTTTTTTATAACAAAATAATTTTTATATGATTTTTATCTATTTAATGTCGTTGAATTATACGAAAACGACATTCTATGTTGTAAACCATGTTATTATTTATAAACTAAAACTTTATGAAACTTATTTAATGGTTAACCGTGACCCGAACCGTGGGTAACCGCTCATTTTGGGTAACCGTATGTCCGGTTAACCGCCTTGTACGGTTCGGTTACGGATAGTAATTTTAACTAACCGAACCACGATGGATAGTCAAAATCGTCTAACTAATCTATATTTGGAGTGACCGATCCTTTCTAAATACGTAAAAACGTATTTCCAACAATCTCCCCTAAAGGGAGGTCACTCCAAGATACAATGTCCTAAATAGTCTATAGCTCGTGATCTATGCTAATAATGATGTGACCGAGACTTTCCTTGGAAAAACGTATTTCCAACAATCTCCCCTAAAGGGAGGTCACACCATTTTACAAAATCTTAAACCTAGCATACTATGCTTGAGTCTTCGATCTTGTTCTTGTGAATATGCTGATGAGATCTTTGACTTTAGTCTTGAGCATGTTCTCTTGCCTTGACCTTGTGCATTCATCACTTGTGATATTTGCCTCCTTGTGACTTCATGTTCCACATACTTATACCTTCGTAATTCTTGAAAGCTTCAGAGTTTGATACAGCGGAAGACTTAACTTTTAGACTTTCTAGAATTTGATGAAGTATTAAGTGCATATAGTATTAGCAAGTGGTGACGACTTCTTCTGGATTGTACACCGCAATGCCACCTTCTTGTTACGCTGCATAAGACAGTTAGCAACAAAACATATACACGGATGAAATGGCTTTGAACATTTAATTCTAAATCGGTAGCATTGTACCTTCGGTCAGTGAAGACCGTTGGACGATATTAACTATCGTACTTGTGGCAGGTAGTTTCAATTAAGAAGCTCATTGACAAGATTTCGCGGGTAAACCCGTTCTCTTTATTCGACCATCCAAAGCTGACTACGAACATAAAGAGTGAATCATTTGGATAATAATATCCGCATGATTTGAAGCCGTCAATTCATGTTCCTGGAACAAGTGAAGTTTAATTAAGAACCGCACCATCGTTGCTTTCCAGTTGTCACGAGCTTGATTCGTATAGAATCTTGCAAGTTACCTACCAAGTGCTGTTTGAGGTTAACACTAGAAGGATTTCCACTCATCAGTGTGAACACTAAGGTATCACTCTGAGTGTTATGGCAAGATCACTAAGATACTGCGTAGAGGCCTGGAACGTGTTTAAATTCATTTAAGAATTAAACCACTGTTGCTTTCTAGTTATCACAAGTTTGATTCATAAAGAATCGCACAAGTCACCTACCATGAGCTTTTTGATATTCGCTCAAGAAGGATTTCCATCTTCATTGTAAATACTTTCGTATTACTTGGATGTTCAGGCAAGATCATGAAGATTTTGCGTAGGACTCTTAAGATCTTTCTTACTTTTTCACAGTGTGTGAAGAAGCAAGGAAATATGAAAGTGTGTCCTAATGAGATATTTGATGATCTCAAATGGCTCTAGACTCGTACGTGCATTTTGGATTTTAGTGATCAGAGGCTGGAGAGGAGTGCCACCATTTCAATACCAATTTATTCGGAGTGAATAAATCAATAGATAATGCGTTGTCTCCGTGTGATTAAAACAAATATCTTTTGAGAGATATCTGAGTTAGCTGGGATGGGTTGTGCATTGCATCACTGGATCCATGATGTCTATCTTTAATATCAAGAATCATTAAAAATGATCTCAATAGCATATGTATTGACCCGGTTTCTGCCTAAGTTGTAAGGAGGGCTTCTTTCTTTACACCCTTTATCTTTACAATTCTTTTTCATTCTTCAACCCCTTCAATGCTTACCAATACATCATCACTAGCACCTTGTTGTGATTGTTCCAGTGCTAACTTAAGTACTTGGTCGGCATTCAGCTACGTTCACAATCTTTCTCCATCTTTCCTAAGGACTACTATTTCTAGCTATGGAATGTCCTTGGGAAGATTCCTCCGGTTCTAGAGAAATCATTGGACTTTAACCTATCCTACCATCCTTATGTCACCACAATCTTCACCGTCGTGAATAGAGATGTTTTAGGTAAGTGTATGTCACCATGAAATCCATTTTGAAGTGCAAATCCATTTTGCTCCCCCTTAACATATGCCACGATATCCGAAAACATTTTGCACATGTCGGGATGAGCTATCACGTTAAGTCAAACCATTTATGATTGATCATATCCCATATTAAATCACATTTTCTCCCCCATATTAAAAATATTAACCCAATCGATGTTTTTAATATCAATTGATTTAATAGCATTTTAAGAAAATTTGGGAAGAAAAATGCAAATCCAATTATCTTCATGAATTACACAAGCTCCCCCTCAAATTAATGAGGGTGTGCTGAAACGTAAATTAAATACCTTTTAAACACAAGTGTAAGGTATTTATCACGTGCAAAGATCATATATGATAATGAATTCACAAGATTAGCATTTTACGAGGTAGGACCTGAATGATGGAGAACATCATATGAAAGATTGACATGGTTCTTGTTCACGAATGTTGGTCACCTCGTCACGTCTGAAGTTATCTGTTGACTCCATTTGATTGATATCGTTGTCTTGACACCAACATGTGAACTTGGCACTTTCGGCGTCAAGGATTCTGAATGCTGGACAATTGCTCCCCCTCAATTGTTGACCCGTGTTCTATTGAAAGAGTTGTAGTCGCCGGTTGAGTGGTCGCATCATCGAGTATGTGATATCAATTGTAATTTGCTACGGTTGGTGGAGATGATAACTTCATAAAAACAAGATTTCTCTTGTTTTAACAAATAAATGCACTGAATCGTACATATATTCGTGTTAGATTGTGTTATAACGTAAACACAATCCCTTACATGGTTATAAAGTAAACCATGCCCGAGAAAATTAATTCCCGTTGTTGAGTCAAAGCTTTCCGGTGAAATGCTTGACTTGAGTATGAAAAGCGGGTTACTATCTGAAATAATAGCAAACCATTTTGAGCATGTTTTAAAACATTTGAACTTCTGCTCGAACTTTATTTACAACCCCGTGTCATTATTGAATGACATTTCTAGCATCATAAATATTATCGATTCCAGAAGACATGCTCTTTTTATCAAAACATTTTTTGAACACTCAATTTTGAAAGATTTAGAAAACCTTTTTGAGAAATTCTCGAAAAATTGTGTTCACCGTTTTGAAAACCAATTACTTCAGCTTAAGATGTTGAATATCTTGCAAAACGAGCTCAAGTCCGAGAAGTTGTAAACTTCACGTTGTTAAGGATAAGTGTATCATCGGCGATAAACTTTCCTTTTAACTGAAGAACGAGTCCTAAGTTGACATTTACTTAGAAGTCGTGTTCATGAGCTTGAAAACTTTGAATGTTTTAACGGAAAGCTCATGACCGAGAAAGATGAATTTCTCGTTATGAGGAAAAGTTCTCTTATTTAAAAGATACACTTTCCTTTCTGAGCTTAAAACTTGGAATGTTTTAATACAAGCTCATGACCGAGAAAATTTAATTTCCCGTTACGAGGATAAGCTATCTTTAAAGATAAGCTTTCCTAAAATTGAAGTCCGAGTTACAGTCTGATATTTAACTATAAGTCATTGTGCGTGAGCTTAAAAACTTCGAATGTTTTTAATATTAGCTCATGCCCGAGAAAAATTAATTTCTCGTTGTAAGGATAAGTTTATCATCGGCGATAAACTTTCCTTTCTTTGAAGATCGGGTCATCATCTGATACTTAATGATGAGCCTTATACACGAGCTTAAAACCTTTGAATGGTTTTAGGATAAGCTCGTGTCCAAGAAAACTTAATTTCTTGTTAAGAGGGTAAGTTATCGTTGACGAGATAAACTTCCCTTTCTCTGAAGTTCGGGTCACATACTATGATTTGAATGTGAGCCATTGTGCATGAGCTTAAAAACTTGGAATGTTTTAATATAAGCTCATGCCCGAGAAAAATTAATTTCTCGTTGTTAGGATAAGTTTATCATCGGCGATAAACTTTCCTTTCTTTGATGAACGAGTTACAGTCTGTGATGTGACTGTAAGTCCTACGGTAAGATTAACCATGAATCCCCTGAGACACTTGTTTCTCCGATATTTGCTTCTTCAGCAACCAAAATCTAAGAGTGTCCTTAGTTGAACGGTACACAACGATTGGACCGCTTCGTTCTTTTGGAACATCAACTATGGTACCTGCAATCTCATTAGGAATTTGCATGCTTTGACGTGGGTTAGCGATATCAATTATAGAAGCACATGGGGGTTCACAATTGGCTTTACTTGTGTCAGAGGCGACCTGAGTAGATGATTCACTTATCTTAGCTGGCAAACGTTCCTTTTATAGAAAACCCTAAGTTTAGGCTTAAGTGAAGTATCATCTTTATCAATTTCCTCCCTAGTAGTCTTAGTAGAATCGGAGACTATCCTAGTTAAAGGGCACTCGTTTCCTACAAGAGTGAAAGTTCTACCAGTGGGGCGCCACATTTTACCAATGGGTTTGATTTTAGCTACCCACTGGGATTTAAGTCTAGCACGGGAGTTCACCTCATTAAGCAATTTTTTGATACAGAAATCATGATTGGCTCTAAAGACACATTTCCTACATGTTTTACAAGTAGCATATTTAATGTCCGAGTAATTCCTAGATGATTGATCGATGCTCCTAGAATATGACATGCTACGGTGAGCAGTATTAGGTAATCTATAAGGCATCTGACTAGGTTTGACATTTCTATCTCTTACATGTGTCTTTTGCTTAGCTTCCCAAAGATCAGATTTATGGCAAACGTCATTTGAACTAGTTCTAGACGTGGTCTTGGTATTTTTAGGGAAACTAGGGGCAATCATCTGATTAGATCTTGCTAACGCTGTTTTGATCACATTGGGCCTAGTTGCTGGAGTGACTGGTCTAGGAAACTGAACCAAATCAACTTGGGAGGCAAACCGCGGTCTCGAGGATTGTGGTCGCTCGGATCTAAATGCAGTAGGTTGTCTGACAGTTGGTTGTCTGACGAACTGATTTGTAGGTGGTTTCCCCAAGATTGATGGTTTTTCAAGCTTAGTGTCCACACTAGGTCCTCTAGTTTTCCTTAACTCGTTTTTCAACGCAGCTATAGCAAAAACCTTTTCCTGAACTTGGGCTTTTAACGTTTCATTCTCTTTAAGCACTCTATCTTGGGATGCCAATTTAGACTCTAGTAACTGAATTTCTTTCAAAAGATTATCCTTTTCAGCTTTAGAATCTAAAACTTTTTGATCCAATTTTCTTTCAAGAACAACGTTTGACTTTTCAAGTTTTTCAAAGTATGTTTCAAATTTGTCCGTTTTCTTAGAAAATTCAAGTTTGGCATCCTCAAGATCTTTAGATTGTTGAGCTACAATCTTTTCGAGCTCTCTAATCTTGGAATCAGAAGCGGTCAATGAAGCAGTGATAAGACAATTATCATGATGTTTAGCATTTTGAACACTTTCTCCCCCATTATGACTCACATCGGATGAATCAGAAGTGGTATTTCTATCACTCTTTTCCATCCCATGTGTGTCATAATTAGGTCCAGAATGCTCAATATGCGGCATGTCATCAGCATATACATCATAAACAACATTACATTGTACCATGTTTGTAGGCTCTGCGTCATAAATGGGTAAGGTGTCATCAAGATAAATCTCGTGAACATTCCCCGACGTGCCACTGGTATCATGTTGTCCTCCTGATTCCATGCTCTTGCCATCGTTAGGCTCCAAGTTGTCAACCGTATGACCATCCTCCTCTTGCATCTGCATCATTGATTCTTGTACTCTATTATCATATGCTTGCTGAAGTCGTGATCTTTGATAAATCAAAGACGAGACCGATGTCATGAGTTTCAATATTGTATCACGGAAAAATCGAAGCTCGGTATGTGTATGTCGAAGAAAAGATTGGCGAATCACTAAACTTTCAGACTTGATGATATTGTATTGGAGGAAAGGCGTGAGTTGTGTCACAAGAGTCTTATATGCAAGTGCCGATGCAGAGTGATTAAAGTTTTCATGGTTGAGTTGCTCGGCGAGTTGGGTCAAAGTGGTGAATATTGAGTCGATGAATATATGACGATCTTGACCAAAGATTTTCACAAATTCTCTCCCTCCTTGAATCCTCGAAAGAGTGACAAGATGAGACTGAAGTAGTTGAAATGAAGTGATGCCATTTTCACTAACTTTGTTTTGCATTGAATGCGATTCTCCCTCATGAGATATTGAAGTCAACGAATCCATTGAAGTTCAATGAAAAATAAAGGAAGAATTACTTATCGATGAAAAATCCGTCTTCACTTACAAATACCTGATAAAAAATCCGTCGGCAAAATAAACCTTGTCACTTTATCACGTTACTCTGTCACGTAGTCACGACTCTTTTGTCTACAACTCCGGCCACAAAAACTTTTAACCCGTCAAATATGTTACCACTTTGGTTCTCTCGAAATACCCGCCTTAACACGATGTATCAAAACCAAAAAAATAACAATTGACAAATCATATAAAATTAACTTAACTAAAAAAAAATAACTATAAAATATAAAAATATAAAAAGTTACCTTAAAAAAAACTTTACTTAACTAAAATTCAAAAAAAAAAAAAAAAAAAAAAAACAAAAAGTAAAAATCTTTGATAATACTCTTTGAAATTATGTGGTTTTGAAATTATATAACCCCTAACCGAACCCACTAAAACAACAAATTTTGTAATAAAATAAAAACCTCAACTTGGATGGACACGTAGCTAAGACTTTATTGCAATCACACACTCAAAACGTGGCTTGGATATTTTTGAAAAAAAAACAAGCGGATGGCCTTAGAAACAAAACACGTGACCTCAACACAATAGTAGTATGAAACGTGTTATAGAAGTAGTCAACCAAAGTCCTTTTTGGCTTTGTAACCTCCGCTAGTTTCTTTGCTTTATATATAAATTCCTATTTTCACTCACAACTCACACTACTCCTCCTATCAGTCTTTCCTCTCTCTTTCTTATCTAGTAACTCAGCCCCCATATTCAAACATATCGCCTAAAAAAATCTGCTCCTAATCTCTTTACCCAAATTAATTATGCACAATCTCATATCTCACCTAATCTCAAGCAACAGCTAACATCAATCCCATCAGTCATCTTCAATCGTAGCATCAAGATCTTTAAATGAATAAAGGTCTCGGGTAGGTTTACAACTCGAGTCGTTTTTGATTAATTTACTTGTTAAAATCGAATTATAAGAAAAAATATAACGAATGTTGTGTTAATTCATTCTTGATATTTCGAGAATAAAAGATGGGTTCATTTTCACATATCTATGATGATATTCTGGTATAGATCTGAAAAGATCAATGACATGCAATACCAAATCTGAGATATTGTTTTAGATTTTGAGTCTTGATGTTGTGATTTGTAGATGGGATAGGTTTGTGTTTTTGGTGCGCGAATCAGGTTTTGGTCGAGTCTTTGAGTCAAAAGTTGTGTTGTGAATGAGTTTGATTCAAGAGGTGAGGCCAGATTGAGTTCGAGAGGTGAGAGAGTCGAGTCCAGGTTGGTTTTGAATGTTGTTGAGTCTTAGGTCGAGGGTGTTTGTGATATGGAGTCGAGTCTTGAGAGATGTTCGAGGCTGTTGTGAGAGTCGAGAGTGTGGGTGAGGGTCGAGAGTCGTTTTTAGAGACGAGGGTGTTTGTTGTTCGAGGGAGGGTGTTGGTGAGGTGAGAGTCGAGGGATCTGACGAGAGAGTGGGTTTGTTGTCGAGAGGTAAGGGTGAGTCTTGAGTCGTGAGGATGAGTCGAGTTATGGGTCGAGTTGAGGGTGTGTTCGAGGGTGAGTGGACGAGGGGTGAGAGTCTTTTGTTTGGTTTGTATTTTAGTGGTCAGCTTGTGTGTAAGATACGAGTATTGGACAGTCAATCGGAATGTCCAATCTAAATGTCCGATCGGAATGAACGATCGGAATGATCTAATTAAAAAGTCCAATCGGAACGACCAATCTGAATGTCCGATCGGAATGACCAATCGGAATATTTAAAAGCCTTTTCCGATGCAACAAATAGGAATAACTATCAAACTTTAAACCCTTTTTCGATA